>JAAONU010000007.1:4999679-5467720 GCA_012932295.1 Cyclina sinensis | reverse complement strand
AATGTTGTATGTATGTCAACTTTCAAAAGGTATTCAGCAGCTATCCCATCTTTCCTTGTCGACCGACCAAAAAAGTTTGTGTCACATTGCTTGAAGAGGTTAGCCAGTGCAATGACAATACCTAAAGAAAGCTTGATTCAGGTAGAGGAAGGATTGTTTAATGTGACATCTGAAACAGCATCAGGGGAAATGTATTCTGTTTGTTTGTCCACTGAAATTCCATCATGCACTTGTGCAGACTGGAAAAAGTTCCACTGTCCTTGCAAACATATGTTGGCAATATTCACAAATTTTCCTGGAAATGACTGGAATTCTCTCTCAGAATACTACAGGTCAATGCCTTGGTTTAATCTTGATGAAAGTGTTATTACTTCTGTCTCAGAATCCAACAGTATGTCTCATCATGATGTGTCATCGTCTTCACCAAAGGTAGATGAACAGAAGGTAAACATTGGAGATGTAGATGTCAGTGACTGTTGTATTCAAGGTGTTGTATCTGCTACAGACAGTAACATAAATGATGAAAGTGGTGAGAATTTTGCTCATGAAATGAGTGATGAAACATCAATCAAAAAGGAGAGATTTAGTTGCTTGTCACTTTTAAAAACCATTCAGAGTGGACTGTACTGTATACAAGACCTTCAGATGTTTCAGGAAGTATGTGGTATGTTACAGGCAGTAGATAAACTGATATCACAGAATCTGCCCAAGCTTGATGGACTTCCATTACGTACTTCGTTAAATAGAAGCAGGAAAAGGCGTCGTATTGCAAAGAAATATGACAGTCTTTGCATAGGAGGAAAGAAGGCAAAGATGGTGTCTCATGAGAAAATAGTACCTCAGGATAGTACTATTGACGTTGCAGAAATGGAGCCAATTGCTGAATCTGAAGGAGTTACAGATGACAATACAATGCACACCATATGCCCAGAGCATATTCCGTTTCTTGAAGGTTTTGTTATATTTAATATTCTTTTTATGACCCCGAAGGGAGGCATATAGTTTTCGAACCGTCTGTCTGTCTGTTCGTCCTTCCGTCTGTCTGTCTCTGTCTGTCCGCATTGTGTCAGGTCTATAACTTTTTTATCCATGAAGGGATTTTGAAATAGCTTGGCACAAATGTTCACCATAATGAGACGACGTGTAATGCACATCACTCAGGCCCCTTCCTCCAAGGTCAAGGTCACACTTAGGGGTCAGATGTTAAGATAGTCTGTTACAGGGTATGTGTTGTGTCCGGTCTGTAACTTTATTATCCATGAAGGGATTTTGAAATAGCTTGGCACAAATGTTTACCATAATGAGACGATGTGTCGTGCGCAACACTCAGGCCCCTACCTCCAAGGGCAAGGTCACACTTAGGGGTCACATGTTAAGATAGTCTGTTACAGGGTATGTGTCATGTCCGGTCTGTAACTTTTTTATCCATGAAGGGATTTTGAAATACTTTGGCACAAATGTTTACCATAATGAGACGATGTGTCATGCGCAACACTCAGGCCCCTACCTTCAAGGGTCAAGGTCACACTTAGGGGTCACAATAGTCTTTTGTGTCCAGTCTGTACTTTTTGTCCATGAAGGGATTTTGAAATAGTTTTGCACAATGAGACGACGTGTCATGGGCAAACTAAGGCCCCCTACCTCCAAGGTCAAGGTCACATTTAGAGGTCAAATGTTAATATAGTCTGTTACAGGTCGTGTTCGGGCTGTAACTTTTTCTCCATGAAGGAATTCTGATATTGCTTGCCACAAATGTTCAACTTAATGAGATAATGTGTCCTGCACAACAACTAGATGCTAAGCCTATGGACACAACCCTGTTAACATTGGCCGTAACCACCTACTCAAAGCACCATCGGGGGCATGTGTCATCTTACAGTGACATCTCTTGTTCACATTGGAATAGGTTTTTAAGGGCTCTATGAATGTATTGATTTGTTGAACAGTAACACCCTGTACTGTATACATATTTATTACCTTTATTTTTACCTTTTTATTCCTTGTGTCTGTGGTTCTTTGAAACAGTTCAAATTGAAACCATGTAATTATAATATCCCTTGTAATTACATTGAACAGCATATTCCTTATCATGTATTAAAGACTTATATACTTTTGAGTAACTTGATACAGATGTACAGAATTATAAGCCCTATCCACTTGCAATTGAGACAGCAGAGACTGGTCTTACTGTACTTCGATCTATCACAATTTTGACATCTTTTTTTTTTTTTTGACATAGATTCTATGATGTCATGGCATACAGTTATGATTCCAAATTGCTTTGGCATTTTGGAGTTGTAAATGTATGAATTCCAGACAATGCCATTATTCATGGAATTCAGTTTATATGTGAATGAAAATAAATCATCCAGATACAGGTGTCATTGCATTATAAACACTTAGATTTTCAGTCTTTTTTACAAAAATGAGTAGCACAAGATGTCTTTCTTTTTTCAGTTGTGGATGAGATATGGCAGACTTCAAATAATAGGGAATACCAAGTTGGTAAAATTGGCCCATACACGCTAACTTCCGAGTCCATCAGAAATCTACAAAGCACTTTATCGGATGAGGTATGTTATCAATGACTGTTATGTCTGTGTTGTGGTTTAACAGCTGAGTGAATTGGGTAATTGGTGAATTGCATTGCCCTGACTGCCTGTCCATTCATCTGTCTGTCTTTTGCACCTTTGTAATATCACCCTACTATTTTTATGTAGGCTCGCATGGTTTCATTTCTGATTATTTAAAACAGAATGAATGATTAATAATTATGAGAATTGTGCTGATGAATGAGTGATGAAATATCAACAAAAAAAGGAGATATTCATTTATTTATGCTTCTTGAAATGACTTTAACACCAAGTTTTGCACTACATACATGTAGTTTTGTTTTCTCTACCACATCCTGTTTAATGATTAAATATTGAATATTGGCAATGGGAAAAAATAGTTATTAAGACAAAGTGGCTACTGCTTCTACTATGAAATTTTAAAAGAATGGGTAAAATGAATTACGGTTAAAAAATTTCCAAATTATATTCAAAAAAAATATTGAAACAAGATATGACAGATATATCTGTATATTTGTTATATTATATTATAAAGGTTCTTGATTCCTATCTGCATCTACTGGCACAGTCTGGCAGTGGTAACAACTTGCATATCAACTGTGTGATTATGACATCGATTTTTGAGGGAACAGAGGAAATTCACACCTTACTGCAGAATGTAAGTAATTTGTCATGAAGGTAAACTTTTCATTTTAGTCATACTGAAGATCACCCAATTTCTGCTTCATGAAGGATGAGCTTATAGCTGTCTGTCTAATACTACTGGTCATCACTTCTTGTCCAGAGAGTAACAGAAGAAGTACAAAAGTGCTCTAAATATTTTTTTATACTGTCCAAGGGCGAAACATGTCAGTCACCTTGTTCAGAGATAACTGGAAAAGTACTGACACGGTTTTATTGAAATTTGACATTTTCTAATTAATTTTGGTCAGTGTTAAGGTCACGTTACTTAGAATATATTATGACACTTTATGTTTTGCCTTCCCTGACAAACAACATACATTAAAACAAGAAGGAGAGGGTATTGATTCACTTTTTATTGATAGTTCCAGTTTGGAACATGAAATATAAATGAACCTAAATGTAAGCACATAGTTGTCAGTTGTCTGTCACATCTGTCTGTCATTTCTGCTGAGCATCTTATCTGCCATGTCAATGGCTTTTGATGTAACAGAATCTCCCAATTGGTCAATGATAACTAAAACTCTATAGCTGTTTGAGAAGCCCACACTTGTTAAAATCATTAAAATGTATACTATCTTATTAACACTGGTCTAACACTCAATGAATTTACCCCAGGTCAGTTTTTTTGTATTCTAATGAATTTTACACAAACCATCAATATTTTATCCAGCAAATTGTATTTTATTGTTCAAATTTCAGTGTATTGTAATTGTTCATATTTTACACAGGAGAATATTTATGACTATGATCACATTATTGGAGCAGTGAACGAAGGTGGTTCTCACTGGTCATTATTGGTAAGCATTTTTACTCACATCACTCACCCCTTTCTTTGTTCTAACATGCATAGCAGGGATATGTTGTGTCATGAATCCATGTGCAAGTATTGCTACTAACTTGATTAGGATGATTTTGTGCATTAAAAAATGTTTATAAACGTAGAGCATTCAGATAAGTAAATTTACAAAACAATTAAGATATGAAAATATTTAAAAGAAAATTATATTTAATAGTCCTGAGACCTGCTTTGACTACTCCGAATTGCTTTTGAACACTTGTTGAATTTTTCTAAGATCATTTGTCCAAGTGATAGAAAGATCATATACATGAACCCTCTTGGAGAGATTTTTCATACTGCACAGCAACTGGTGCAGCGTTGGTAGTAAGTCAGGTTCATGAGTGTTGACGTTCTTAGTTATTCCCCCAGACAACACAGTTGTAAGGACGTGTCCTGGAATCATCTTGTCTGACTGTCCAGTCAGCAGTCGAGTTTTCTTCTTTTCTGATCAATAACTAAAGAACCACTTTGGCCCATAGTCCTCAAATTTGGTGGGGAGATTGATCATGACCGGTAGATAACCCGTATTGATTTTTAGGTAGTCAGTAGGCCAAAGGTCAACATTGATGGCTGTAGTTTTGCTTGTCCTATCATTAACTATAGAAAACTGGCCCATAGTCTAAGATTTGGTAGGGATATTAATCATGATCTTTTAAAAGGCTTATCCAGTCAGTTAAGTAAAGAATGTGTTGGCCCACACTCATCAGATATGGTAGGGAGGTTTATCATGACTAGTAGATACCTCCTATTGAAACTGAGATCAGTAGGTCAAAGGTCGTGGTCACAGTGACCTTGAACAAATATAACTTGTCTGATCAATCAGTAATGCTTTAGCTACAGTCCTGTGGTTTTGAGGGAGGTTGTTCATGACGGGTAGTTGACTCTTACTGATCATGAGGTCAGTAGGTCAAAGTCAAGGTCACAGTAATCTCCAAAGAAGAAAGCGCCTTTTTTCAAGGTCCCTGAGACTATGTTACTTTTAATCAACATATCATTGGCCAGTTACATAATTCCACACTTCAAAATAACATGTTACCATGTCCGACAAAGCTGTGTGCAGGGGTTATTTGTGCCATGATAACGGCAGTTCTAGTTTCTGTTTATTTATTTCAGAAGTTGCATTATAGTACACTTAAAAAATTGCAAAACAGACATTTTGCTATTTAATAAAAAATACTCTCGCATAATTTAAAATACATGTATTATTACTTTAGAGATGTCCCTTTGACCAAAATAGAAATTTCTGTAATGGAGAAAGGTATCTCCTTGAATAAAATGCAATGTGCTAAGAACTAGAGTATACAAATGTATACGAGTTTGAAGGTATTGTTTAATGTTACAAACATCTGTCTTGTAGATCCATCAGGTAGAAATATTTTGTCTGAATTTTGCAATTTTTAGGCTGTATTCTTGTTAATTTTGCATTTCAGTGCACTATTTATTATCATTTTCATTACAGATTTTGCATTACATGTTACTGCTGTCTATTCAAAAATCTGTTTTAATCTAAACTACATGTACCTGTAAGAAGGAAACTTGTTATGAACCTGTACTGTGAACCTCAAACACTGATTACAGTGAAGACCTCACATGTATAGATGTATATTAATCATACTTGAATAAATATGTTTCAGTTATGCATATCTCTTCAAATGTTACTAAGGCATTTCTGTGCTCTCCCTTATAAAATTCAGCTGATCCTTCATAGTGGTTACTGTTCTGAAGAATTTGAACTGACCCTACAATCTTTGTATTATACTTTATTGAATATTATTAAATATAAATGTTTCGAATGCATTTTAAATTAACACAATGCATCAAGAAGAGACTAATCCCTATATGTTCTGCAGAGTTGTAAGACAAATTGTCCTTGTTTTTCCCTTTATTGATGGACCCCAACCAACAATCTGTAAAAAATTATATGACTTTCAATGTTTTCTTTTCAGTGCTTTTCTCCATCAACGTTTCCTTTCGAAAGTGGACTGTCATGCACCAGAGTTGTGGTCGTTGGAATGCCCTCCACATGCCAAGCAGGCAGATGGATTGTCATGTGGAATATATGTTTTAAAGGTTTGCAAGTTCTGGGTTCCAATCTTACTTTGAATGAATTATCTTTCTAATGAGGAAGCCATCCAGCTGGCTTATTCAGGTTGGTTGTTCTATCCAGTTGCTCTCTCATGCAAGAATAAAGCCCGGAGGAGCATTTACGGTATTCCTGCACTGTTACAGTTGGAAATTTGCCTTATGACCAACACTGTTCTGTCTGACTGAAAGCCAATCAAGACTATGATACATATGAACCTCACTCTTACAGGAAATATACTACAATCACTCTAAATTATAATTGGTAATGAAAATAACAAAGCTTCATAATAATTTGTGGTTTTTTTGTGATTTAACTTAGTAAGTCTGCAGTTCCAGTTGACACTCTTTCAACCTTATGCTGTCTCCCATCTACATATATGTATATTTGTCTGCACAGTCAACATGGCAAAGAATAGGTGCGAAATCCAGTAAGAACATAAGAACAGTGCTGATGTCCATAATAATATTGTTATATTTCAGTTAGCAGAATGTTACCTTACTAAAGGAAGCCTGCTTTCAAGTGGAATAAGGAACAAGTACTTCAGGCAAGGAGAAGCTATAGCTGCACAGCTACTTTTTAAATCAGGTACTCAATGATCAAAGTTATTTCTGATATATATGAACAGCTATGTCTGTCCTTGGTTGGACTTGGTTTTTCACGCTACAGCTATGAAACTTTACATATTGAGGAAGCTTTGCATGCACATTTATTTTTTGATATTTGCTGGCTTGATTAGTTCATATTTGTACAATATATGTGTGTGAAAAAAGAAAAGTCTTCATGTAATAAACATTAAATACGTTTCTATATGTGAAGTAGAATTTATATTCAATGACATATGATATCTAGTGTTTGAATGCTTCAGTTCTACAACACAGTCTGTCTTTTATGAAATATGCAATACAAGTAGTATGATCATTTTGCTTTGTATATTATATATTTCTAAAATATAAACTGTTGACAAAGTTTATCTTAAGATAGTTGGGATTGCTTGCCACCCAACTTTAATCCAGTTACAAGTTGGTTCATTTACTATTTTTAGAGGAAGGAAGAGATAACATGCAGTTGCAAGGAAAGAAATACTGTCTTCGAGAGCAAAGAAAAATAGTAAGTGATAAGTTTCCAGAATGGGACGTTGATCTTTTCTTCTACTTCTTTGATCTAGATTAAGCAATTTATCAGTTGTTTTGACAAGTACTTTTGTTTTTCAAATGCATGTATACATCATTGTAATCTTACAACTCGTATGAATATCCAAAGAAAAAAAGAGACCTGTACAATTGAAATCGGTATCTGCCTCATTCAATATACCATCCACAGAACAAAGTTATAAAGGGGCTGTACTGGATTTATTTTGTTCATCCAGCTGGTCATTTGTAGATAAAATAGACACAATATTTCATGTGTTTCCTCTCCCTAACTTTCATTACAACTTCGCAAGCTTTATTGTTTATGATCATTATATGAAACAGTATAGCAACTATGGTTCCAAATATTTAACAGGTCTTTTATTTGATCAATTTCTGTCCCTGTTAGCAAAGTGATTCTTTTAGGTCTGTTGATATGCATGTAGTCTTGGTCTGCACTTCTCACAAACCGATGGGTAGATTCAGTGTAACTTCACAAGAAAACAAGCATGAAGTCAAGTAGTGTATATCATAAGGAAAATCTGTAAAGATTTTACACCTCAAGCGAGGTTTCGAACCAACAACGGTGAGGGGCAAGTGATTAGAAGTCAGTGACTCTTAGAACCATTCCGTGGATGCGCCTAAGGCCTTTATAAATAATAAAGGTTATTTGATCTACCTCTCTTGTAAACAGTTTTATTGACAAGCCCCCTTGCAGTGAGTTCAAATTTGTCGCCACTTTTTGCGGATGTATCTGTCAGTGCATCGATCTGTTTGTCTGTCTGGAGTTGTCTGGGCCATATCTTGCTCATGCTTTGAAGGATTGCAAAATAATTTTATATAAATGTTCACATGATGGTGATGTGTCTCGCACAACACCCATGTCCGACGTTTGGGGGCGAGTTCAAAAGCCCTTTTGCATGACTTATACATTCTTAAAGGGAATTTAATATGACTTTTCACAAATGTTCTCCATAGTAAGGCAGAATGTCCCACACAAAAATCAGGTTTATGTAGCAAAGGTCAAGATTACTTTATGAAACTTGTAAAGTGGGCCCTTTGGGCATGCTTTTAAAGATAATTGAATATAGTACGAGTTCAAGCCCAATGTGTGCATGTGTATAGGGGGTATTCCTCTTTTTCAGTTTGTATTGCTAAATGTACGTTTCCATATCTAATGCTTAAAAGACATGTATTCCCTTTGGTTGTTGACTTATATAAAGTGACATTAATGCTGGCATACTTGACCTGTTGTGTTACACTGACTTGCTTGTGTAAGTTTTGCATTGAAGTTTAGCATGATAGTTTTGAGTATTTGAATTTTTTTATCATATTCTGCTAGGTATGACATCTTGTTTATAATCCTTTCCTTACCATTAATTGTTAAATTATTTAAGGAAATTTAGTAGTGATAATTATGCTGCTTTAATTCAGGCTACAAGATCATCTTTCATCTACACAGAGACAAAAAAAAAGAGCAGACCTAGATACTGTACGTGTGGAAAGACGGATGATCACAGGTTAGAATTTTTATTAACAATTATCTTAATTGTTCTCAAGAAAAAAGGGATAATATAGATCTATACTGTAAGAAAAATGGTGCTGTGGCTGGACACTGTCTAGATAAAAATTTGGATCTGTTATCAGGCAGGAGGATTAGTGAAGAGTGCAAAATCTGCCCAAGCAACAGAATGGACTTAAGATGAATTGAAATTTCAGGGGAATCTCAGGTCTTATGGTTGAACAGCCTATACATACATTATCTGTTGCAGTTTCTGATGTTAATTAAAATTAGTTTGTACTTCTGACATATAAGTTTTCACTTTCATAGGTCTCATTTATTTACAGTATATGCATTTTCTTCCATAATTTTTATGCAGGAAATACTGGTATTGTGAAAGCTGTGACAACTGGTTTCATCCAGAATGCCAAGGTTTTAAGGTTGATGAAGAGCCAGAACATTTTTTCTGCAACTCTTGTATTAAGGTAGAATACTTGAACATTGTTATATTTCACATTAAGCCATTTTCATCTACATTTAATTTCACTACATTTGAAATGATTATAGAAGTTTGATTCAGCCACTGAGCATAGCTTCAAAGCAAAGCTTAATATTTCATTTATACATCAATTGAAAACTAGTTGTCATTATCTGCTTTTGGAGTACTCATTTAGTTAGTTTAGTTTAGTTTAAGTTTATTTTAGCACAATGTACATGTACATAACATCATTTATATTTAGGAGGAACTCTTTCACTTTCAAAGAAATGTTAGTGATCAAAAGATGTTGCCTATTTATGACTTGGTCAATTCATATAAAAGCACATTTAACATATCTCAATCCATTAGTTTAATAGCATAATTATATATATATATATAAATAATTATACTATGAAAAGGGTTACAGAGAAGTTGTAAAACCTTATTTCAGACAGGTGTAAGTGTGCCAATGAGTGATGAACTTCCTCACAAAAGTGCTGATGATAATGTGATGGGAAATGCAGATGATTATGACATTGCTACAGGTGTAAGTGTGCCAATGAGTGATGAACTTCCTCACAAAAGTGCTGATGATAATGTGATGGGAAATGCAGATGATTATGACATTGCTACAGGTATTAGCATCTACATTTCAAATTCAAGTTTTGGTACAATGAAATATTTTCAACTTTATCGCCTTATTTACTAATGTTTTTATCCCCCGCCGCGAAGCGGGAGTGGGATATAGGAATGCAGTCCGTCCATCCGTCCGTCAGTCTGTCTGTCCAGATTGGCCTGAATATAGCTTTTTAACTGTTGAAGTGAATTTAATGAAGTGTCATATACTGATATATAAGAATGAGAGGAAGGGCATCATGCAAGAGTCATAGATCTGTTTGCATTATCTCACTTTATGTATGGAAAATACTGATTTGAGGAAGCTTCATTCTGTGCTGACATATCTCCCCACTACCTCGTAAGCAGCAGTGGGGTATATGGCTGTCGTTAGACTGCACTCTTGTTATGCATTTAGATTTGCCCTTATCCATCTGTCTGTCTGTCTGCAATCGCGAATAGATACTTGTGTGGCTAGGGGAACACCTGATAACAGTAAATATATTTTGATGCTATTCATTCCGTAAAGCTTTTATATGGCTAATTTCTTTTCTGCGGCTAAAAGAACAAAGGGGAGAACAAAGGAGTAGCCATATTATTTACTTGTCCGTCCCTCTGTCCATAAAATGTTGTGTACAACATAGCTCCAAAAGTGCAGGAGTTAGATTCATGAAACTACAGGATTGTTTGTCAACATGTGTAGTTGTGGGGTTTTGCCAGCGGATTCATACAGTATGATAGAGTTATTTCCCTTGACTTAGTAAAAATTTGCCAGTTTCAACTTGTGTCGTCTGTAGCTCAAAAAGGATTTGACCTAGAGTCATAAAACTTTACAGGAATGTTGATCAGCATGTGTAGTTGTGCACCTGGGGTTTTGCTTGTGCATTTATTTAGTATTTGCAGACCTATTATGCCCCCACCCGATCCCACCTATGCATGCGCAAATCACAAGAATAATGTTCACCTTTTGGTCACAGTGTTAGAGCTGACCTCCGCAGACACTAAATTTAGCACATGAGCCAAACCAATTCTGATATGAAAAACTTGTTGCCCATTATCACCCATATCATTACTGTTATTTCATATATTATCTTATTCACATTATCATTCATCATTATTATCATTGGTCATTAAGGAACATTTCCAATGTGAAAGTGATGTGTGACACAGGGCTATCTTAGCCAACTTGTTCTATATATTTTTCTGAACTGCTATTTTAGAACAAACCACAGAAAGTCTTGGAGAAGAAACCCAAGGATATACAGACAGACCTGAAGAGGAAACAGTAGTTTGTCCTGAACATGTACAAACGTCAGAAAGTAGCCAGAAGGAAACTGAAGTACGCCCAGAGAATATTGAAGAAGAAAACATAGAACAAGATGATGATTTTCAACCAACTCCATGGTTTCAGCCGGTGAAAAAGGGTACATTTGCATGCATCAGTATAACTTAAAGCATAACTCACTTGCATTTATGTTGGATTTCAGATAAATCCTTTGTCATAAATTGATTGTTGTGAATTGAGTATAGAACCAGTCAGATCCCATGTTACGGGCCCTTATTGGCAAAATTAGACAAATTAGCCTTGTCCACATGATAGTGGTTTCCTTATTAGATTTTACGAAATCATTTACCACATTTAGACTTAGGTCCCGTTCTTGAAATGGCTGAATGCTGTCATGCATTCTAGAGTTATTGCCCCTTAAGGCATCAAAATAGGCATATTTTACCTTGTTGCTTATATATTTTCCTTAAAAAGTTCATTCAGATGAATGATACTGAGCAAGCAAGAACTCATTATTATGTTATTATTTCAGGTCAAAAATTGCCTGCTGGTTTGTATTATAAAGTTAACCTTCAAACAGGTGAAACAGTAGCAAGACTTCTAGAAGGAACTAAACAGTACAAGCTGTGGGAAGACAAACAGAAAGCTGGTCAAATTTCTAAAGCAGTACCAAAAGTAAGTATTGATGTAAATAATCTTCAATAGCATTCTATCACCAGACTCTTTTTTGTTGACTTCCGGTGAAGTCATTGCCAAGCATTTATTATTCTGGAGCAAGTAGTCATGTGTTGTCCACAAATTACTATTCCTGAATTATGTCTCCCCCAGAAGTCTGGGGAGACATATTGTTTTTCCCCTGGATGTCTGTCAGTCTGTCTTTCAGTCTGTCTGTCTGTCACAACTGTGTCCGCTCCATAACTTCCTCATGCATCAATGGAATTTAATGAAACTTGGTACAAATGTTCACCATCATGAGAGGATGTGCAGAGTGCAACAACCAGGTTCCTAGCTTCAAGGTCAAGGTTACACTGAGGTCAAAGGTCAATACTGGGGAGACATTTGTTTTTGTGACAAAAACCCATCTAGTTTTTGTGTGTGTGTTTTTTTTTTTACATTCTGAATCCAATAGGCATTATTAATGAAAAAAAAATCTGGATCATGTGATAACCAGAAAAGTACTTTGATATTTTCATGAAACTTTGTACAAGTGTAAAGGGCAATGTCAAGATTATACACAACTGTTTTTTAGGTCATGCCACTGTCACTAAAAAGATAAAACTTGTACTGCAATAATATTAAACATACTCAATTGATATATTTTTTAGAATTAGTATGTATGAACATTGCCTGGATCTCTACCTAAAAAGGTCACTTACTAAAAATAGATTGTTCTAATATTCCCCATAGGGCCTTTTTTTATTGATTGATCTCTTTCATATTTGACAATGTTCCAGGCATTGACTTCAACCTTTACTGAGGTCAAGGTAAAGGTCACTATCACTAAAAAATTGATTTTTCTACTGTTCCTCATAGGGCCTTTATTTATTGATTGTACGGGTACATATTTTACATGAATGTACCTTGATTTGACTTCCACCCTTATTGAGGTCAAGGATATGGTCACTGGCGATAACTCAGGGAGGGGCTTTTTAACTGGTTGGGGGATTCCTGTATTGCTTGCAATACTGATAAAGCCTTCTTATTGCAGGAACATGTAGAACCTGTGCAGTCACACAAGTCCTCTGAATCTGATGATTCTGCGGAACCCGAGGAAGAGAACTTCTTCATAACTAAGACAATAGCCAGTAATAATGTATGTATAGTTTATATATTTCTTACTTTGACAGTTCTTAATTCGCAAAAGTACATGAGACATATGGAAAAGTCTGATATTACCAATCAATAATCATTGTTTACAAAACTTATGATTACACTTTGCACTGCACTAATCTGTAAGATCCAAGATCAACTTATTGTCTACTGAAATGGCCCTCTTCTAATTCGCGAGAAAGGATTCAAGTATAGCAGGTATACTCGAGGGAAGTAATAGCGATTGCCTGAAATCCACAGTTGGAACTGAGTTCATTCCCTTGCTCATTAACTGTTCTGGCAAAATTATTTTATGCCCCCGCTATAAAAATGGCAGTGGGCATATAGTGTTATCCCTGTCCGTGTGTATGTTAAGAATTGTCTGGTGAGTGGGTGAGGCATATAATTATTTTCTCTGTGACAGTTAATTAGATAAAATTATCAAAGTTATCAAAGTTATCAAATTGGCATATTTATATTGATAAAATGTCAAGTTTTGCAACAAACTCCAGCTGAAAAAAGTAAACCTCTGGTTTTGGGATACCAAGTTAATATTTTAATGCATGATGCATATATATAGATAATCTTTATCACAAAGAAATTAACTGTCACACTTGAACTACCTGTAGGGGCACTACATTTAATCTGAAAATAAGTTTTAGTTACACCTTTTTACTTTTGTTTGGCAGATTGATGTGGCAGTTTCGAGAGCGGAGAGCATAATCAAACTCACAGAAAAGTAATATTCATATTTGTTTGTTTTTGTTAAGCTGTAACAGATTGAATACCCATAAATTAAGTCTAAAATAAGTGTGTAGACATAATTCTGATGTTGGATACTTCATGTTAATATTTGTAAAGCATCTAACACTGGTTCAAAAATATTTCAGTGAATTTAAAGTATGGTTTCTCAAGTGTTGAGTGATGTAAGGTTTATGTGTGCATTGTTGGAATGTCATAAATTTGTGTGATAAAATTGATTTGGTAGTCATGCTTTACCCAACACAGAAGTTTTACTATATTGAGGATGTCAATCTGTCTATCATTTGTCTTGTTACTGCTAGTGCAGGTATCAAGATTGTGTGTATTGTCAGATGTTTGCACTCAGTTTCTCTGTACATGTACTTCACAGATTGTTAGTGGGAAGGTTTGGATTTTCTGTTTCTTTCTGTGGTATTATATCTACTCAAGGAGAAATAGCATTTTAAACTAAAGAAATATTAATGAAAAAAAAAAAAAATTTGAAAACTTGAGTTTTTTTATGTCCCCACTTTAGAGGGCATTTAGATTGCCCTTGTCTGTGCATCCATCTGAAAATGTGTGTCAGCAGTGCACCTGGCCTTTGTTTTGTGGCCATGCCTAGTAAAAGCAAAGTTATGGGCATTTTTTATTTTGCCAATAAAATCTTGTGTTGCTCATCTCAAAAACTAGTTGAGCCAAAGTCTAATAACTTTATAGAACTGTTACCCACACTCAGTTTTTTGTGCACTGCACATTTGGTTTGTGGCCATGCCTAGTAAAAGCAGAGTTTTGGGCCTATGTTAATTTTAACCACAACAAAATCTTGTGTCGCTGGTATCTCCAAATCAAATTGAGCCAAAGTCAAGAAATTTTATAGAAGTATTAACCACCATAAGATGTTATGCCCCTGACATTTGGTTAATGGCGTGTCCTGTAGAAGGAGAGTTATGGCCCTTTATGCATTTTATCCTTGCACAGGGAAATTCTATGTTAACTTTAAGCCAAGATGTTATTTCAGTACCAAGTTCCCTGAACATTTATCAGCTCTGAACATAAAACTGTCCTTCGCTTTTCTGACAATGGCTGGAAGTGGGCGCATTCCTGTCCTAGTCACACGGACACATTTCTAGTGTTGGTTATTTTATAACGTATATATTTCATAAATAAAAAAGTTGTGTTTTGAGAAGCTACGTCTACTTTCAGTTATAACTGAAATTTATGTTTGTATGTTGATTATCAAGTTGGAATTAAATCTTTTTTTGATAATGAAATTTTAAGTTTTGATATGAGATTCAGCTAAGTATCACCACCAAAAAAAAAATCTGTCATGAAAGTAATATGATAATTTATGCTAGAATTGTAATAATACTGTAATACTTCTTCTTACAGAAAGCAACCATGGATGAGAAGGCATTATGACTTCTTGAAATTAAAAAAGGTAGTTGGAAAGGGATATGGCTATTCAGTATTCAGTACACAGGCAATCTTATTTGTTAAACAGGAGATGAACAACAAATTCTTTACTGATGTCACAAGGTAAGAAATTTAAAAAAAGGGGGCCCTTCTAGTATAGTTTAATATGCAATAGTATTCGGGCTTTGGTAGTTACACTCCCAAAAACCAGTTTAGGGTGTATGTACGAGTGTCAGTCCAGTCCAGTCCAGTCAGTCAGTCATTTTCAGGTTGTCCGGATGATGACTCCTTAATGTGATGAAGGATTGAAAAAATATTTTTATGTCCCTGGAAAAAGCGACATAGAGTAATGGCACTGTCTGTCATTCTGTCTGCTAAATCTTGTCCGAGCTTCATAGTCAAAACCGTTTGGGGATTTCATTTAAACTTCTTATGAGCCTAGTTGTGCATATTTTCAAGCTTTTCTGTTCAGATTATTTCTGGCAGTTTTGAGCCCTTGATAGTCATTTTCGAGGACAGTTTGTCCAGACTAGTACTCCTGTAGTACTAATGGAATTCAAATGAAAATTAATAGGATTGATTATTACCAGTTTGAATTGCGCATATATTATGGGTTTTACGTTTTAATTATTTTTGACAAAGTTATGACCCCTTGAAGTTTGTATACAAGTAAACACACAGTCTTGTCCGTGCTTTCCATAAAAGCTGGGGGGATTTCAGTTTCACTTCATAGGAATGTCTTCTATTATGTTTATTTGTACGTGTCATTAGGGTTTTATGCTCGAATTATTTTTGACACAGTTACGAGCCCTTATTTGTCATTTTTAGTAAAGTTTGTCAGGAATAATTCTCCTATCCTACGGAAGGAATTTAAATGAAAATTTACAGTTGCGCATATATTCATGGTTTTAAGGTTGAGTGAATTTTAACAAAATTATGGCCCTTTGAATTTTGTTACATAAAGACAACACACAGTCTACTCTCTGCCTCATGGCCAAATCTGCTAGGAGATTTCAGTGAAACTTTACAGGAATGTATGTCACCAAGCCTTATTGAATGTTGGAGTGGAGGGGGGCGGGTGCATTACAGACTTTACCGTTATGTGATTTTCAATGAAGTTGTGGTACTTTGATTTATTTTGGGGGCATTTGTCACTTAATAGTGATAGCTGTTTTGTAGTTTATGCAATAGATTACAGTGTGACAGTGCGTGAATTTCTGTGTGCCATAAACTAGGCCGTGAATATTTTGATATATATTTCATTTGAATTTTTGTTGGCTTGCCAAGAAAAAGACTAATTCTGTTGAATTGTATATACATATAATCCTGATAGTGTTTTGGAATGTTAGTGGTCATGGAAGCTTGTTCATCTTGCTTGTTTTCCCATTTTATCATGTCAAGCAGAGTTAGGGACTTCCATTTAGCAAAGAAAATGAAAGTTAAACCTTGTGTTGTTCAAATCGTATAGGATTCTGCAGATGCACAGCATGCAAGGTTTTGAATTTGATTCTTATTTACAAGAGTCCAGTCAGGTCTGATTACTACTAAATTTCACTGTTGTTTTTTCCTTTTCAGTAAAATATATACAAAGCATGGACGAATAATTGGAATGGAAGATGAAAATATGAAGAAAATATTTCTTGAAGACAGATTGTAAGGAATTCAGATTTCAAATATTGCTTATTTTATCTACATTTTATATATTTTATATAGCTCATATTTTATCTAAAATATATTGGTGTAATAGTTCTGAGGTGTTTGATCAGAGTTATTGAAGTACATAATTACCTTGATTATACATCAGTAAAATTGTATGAGGAGCTATCTACTGTACTCACTCAGATTTCTTAAGTTTTTGGGCACTAAAATTGTTTTCACTGTAATGTTATTTATCGATGGATTTTTTCAAACTTAATACTTCCTCTTTGTCATTACCCACACTATATATTATGAAAAAGTCAATATCTTTCTTATAAGTATGTCCAATTTTTGGTGAAAATAATGCATTTAAATGTCTGTCCTTTTCAAATGTATTATATTCAAACATTAAATCTCTCAATATCATCCATATTGTATATGATTGGTTATGTCTGTTTCATATATTTCAGAGTTGTGCAGCTTTCTCATTTTAGGTCAAACTTTTTTTTGCCCTTTCACTCAATCTCATATTTCAAAATTCATCATTGCCAATTACATCATTTGACACCTGTTACATAGCTCTGACACTGATGCCCGCCGGCTTAGCTCAATAGGTAGAGCACTGATCTACGAATCAAGCAATCGTGAGTTTGAGTGCGGGGGCGAGGATTATGTTCTCCATGATGATTTGATAGATTCCATAGTGTATTAAATCATTCATCCTCCACCTCTGATTCATGTGGGGAAGTTTGCAGTTACTTGCAGAGACAATTTAGTATTTGTCCAGAATCCAGGAACACTGGTTAGGTTAACTGCCCACTGCTACATGACTGAAAAAGTTTGGAAAACAGCATTAAACCCAAAACAAACAAAATCTTACACCAATATATTTTACAGTTAAGCCCTTTCTGGTTACAATATTTGAATGTTAAATTTCTTATTTCTTAGTGGATTTGTGTCAAAGTACAAAATAGTCCTTCGCCATTACCACTTACATAGGTCTATAACTCTCGATGCAATATTTCATGAACTATCGCCCCTTTTTAAATATAGTGTATCAGTTTAACCTAGTTTGCATTTACATTATATACATGCATTGGGTTTAGGTTAGATTTTGATGGACTTCCACTTTTTTATTTTTCACTCAATGTATTAGCATCAAACTTAATTCGTGATCTAAAATTTCAGTTTAGCATATGTATACCTGCTACATGTTCTGGTGACAGAAGGTTTGGCTGCCATTCTCCAACATTGTACAGGCTTATCATACAAAGAGGCAGATGAGGAATGTAGGGCAGTAGAAGGTAGCAGTGATATCCAAGCTTTAAAAGCTGGAATTATTATGAGTAAGATTCTATAAGAATATTACATATGCTTTAAGTATTTCTTTTAACATATCTCTAGGTCTTCGTACAGCAATTTAAAGTAGCTTCACATATACTATGGAGAACCTATTATATAATGTACAGATAACATAAGCCTTTGAGCACCTTTTGTCCACTATTTCTGTCTAGGCTGCAAGCAGGTGATGTTATTTTCTTCTGTAAGAAGTTAATAACCTTAATAACTACCAAAAATGTAAGGACGATGCTTTTTCTAATTTGTCAGGAAGCTGAAATTTAAATTCACGGGTTTTGTAGTCTCAAAGTACATAAACTTTTCTCTTCACCTGGACTTAGCTGGCTGAGTTTATGGTAATCAACCTTGCAATATTGTCAGCGTTGCCTCTTGGTTTCAGCTTTGGGTACAACTGGGAGATATACGTCATTTCAGTAACTTAATTGTTTTTGTTAAGTCATGCTTTGTTCTCTGTGGTCTGTTTGTGATATTGATTTGGAACTACATATTTACAAATTGTAGATTCATTATTTTTTCTATTTAATACATTCAGGTGCAGAAAAAAAGAAACAGTTAGAAGAGAAGTCAAAACACATGAAAGGGTTCTAGGGAGAAATTTTGGACTGGTAAAGAAATGGGAAGTACATAACAACAGAAATAAAAATGTTACAGGATTGGTTTGATTGAGTCTGTTCATAGACGGTACACAGCAAACTACCATCTACATCCTCTATCCCATGATTGAGCAGTACTCAACATTTACACATGTTCAAGTCATTCTTTACGATCTTTAAAGATCAAAATATACAAGCCCTGATTGTATGTATGGGGAGACATGTTACAACCACCAAACAATGCTGTGACAATACAATGGAGAAGTAAGAGAACATTAAAGTTTGCTCAGCTTGAAAAATATGATAACCATGAATTGAGGATGTGCATGACAGACTTCGATGTGTCTGTCTAAGGGTTGCAGAATTATGGCCCTTTGAATTAGGCAGCTTACAGATGTTGATGTACAATCTTGTTGAGTGAACTTTTTCCACTGGAATGAACATTGTAACATATAATGACCATGATGTGTAGATGTGCATGACATATTTTTTGTCTGCCTTAATTGTGATGTTTTGAAGTTACTGCTCTATGAATTAGGCAATAATAACAGTAATGATCCATACCAAGTAGATGTGCATATCATGAGCATTTTCCAGTTCAGTGGTTTTTGTTTGAGTTATGGCCCTTTAATAAATTTTTTAAACTAATGATGCAATTTAAATTAGATCAATAGGTCAAGCAACTTGGGCATATTAAAAGGGGTTTTTTACTTGAATGATTTCTGACGTAGTTATGGCCCTTGAATAAAACTTTTTTTTTATGCCCCCGAAGGGAGGCATATTATTTTTGAACTGTCCGTCCGTCAGTCAGTCTGTCAGTCACACCCAAAAACTGTAACATTGGCCGCAACTTTCTTATTAGTGAATGGATTTACTTCGTACTTGGGTACAACATTCCTTGGGACAAGACCTTTCTGCGGGCACATACTTTGATGACCTTGACCCCTGCATGACCTTGACCTTGAACATAGAATTTTCAAAAACTTAGTATCAAGGCGCCACTTCGGGGGCATTGTCATCTTACAGTGACAACTCTTGTTCATTATATTTACACTCTAGCAAGGACTAAAACTAAAAAAGGTTTAAAGATTTCAACTTGAATTTTTAGATCATCTGGTATGGCTTCTCTGTACATCCCTCAGTACTACTGCCACTTTGGCTGTCAGCAGGCGACACATGTGATCACTTATTGGCCTTGTTCTTATTTAGAGGATGATCTGTATAATTTTTAGGGTCACTAGTTCAGAGGTCAATGTCACTGGGACTCGACATGCAAAAATTGTTTCCACTCAATATCTATATTTCCATTTGACCCAGATTCTTGAAACTTCATAGCATTATTATTCTTACTCTGAGGATAATCCCTAACATTTTTGAGGTCACTACACAGGTCAAAGGTCAGTAGTATTGATTCACTTAAGATTAGGTGTTTTTGTTTTTTTTTACAAAAACATCTTCTACTTTAAATTAATTACATTTTCAAGTAATTGACCCCAGGTGGGGCAAGTTGGTTACAGGTTCTTTCAATAACTTTGCAAAAGACATTGCCTCTTGGATTAATATTTACCATGCCTTTGGGGTCACTTGTTTTTGATAGACTTATATAAGATAATCTTCATGTTTATTTAGGATAATACAGATATTTTAAGTATTTGCATAGTCTTGCATTATTTATACTTTGATTCATTCTGTATAAATGTATTCAATAGAAGCTGAAACTGACAAATTGTTGTTGTTATATTAATAATAAAAGTTATTAAGCTCTACCATCTACAACCAGATCTGAAATAAAGTGGTATATAGACTACTAATAACCTGGCCTATTTCAGGAGCACTCAATCTGCACACTGTAGCTTACTTAGAAGGAATTCTGTGCCCAGGAGCAAAAATATGCTACACTACTGTAACTAATTGATACCGCTGTATCAGTACCCAAAAAGTGGTCAGTCCTTGTGATTGGTTATTTGAACCTATTTGTTTAACATTCTAAAATGTTCTGTTGTTTTTAATTATTATGTACAAGTGATAGAATTAATCCTGCTACGGTTTGATCTTACAAAAGGTCTTTGTTACCAAGAACCTGAGGCAGCCCTTGCCATCTCGACAAGCAATAAAAATGACCATGAACAAAATAAGGTCTATAACTGTTGACATAATGCTTTTAACTGAACTTCATCTTGGTACTTACAAAATAAGGTCTTGACAACTTGATAATTTCTTTAATCAGACATCCCCTCAGTCGTAAGAAAACAAGGTTAAACTTGATAATTCTTGACATGTTACATTCAAAGAAAACTCCCCTCAGTCCTTAATAACAGATGAAGGCCATCCACTATTGAAATATTGCATTTAATAAGCACAACTCATTTCAAGCCTTACATCAAAATAAGGTCTATAACTATTGGTACATTGCAGTTAAACAGACCTCCATTCATTACTTGTAACACATAAAGGTCTATAACTTTCGATACATTGCATTTAAAGAAACCTCCCCTCAGTCTGCATAACAAATATAGGTCATCCACTGTGGATATACTGCTTTCAAACAGGTCATTCCTCAGTCATTATAACTATTGACATATTTCATTTATAGAAACCTCCCCTCAGCCCTTATTAGAAAATAAACTAAGGTTATCCACTGTTTATGTAACGGTCCCCCTCAGTCCTTATAACAGAATAAGGTGTATTGCTTTTAGTTGGATCTCCCCTCATTCCTTATATCAACTTTAGAACTATAACTGTTGATATTTCACATTTGAAGAGACCTCTCTTCAGTCCTTATAACTTATAGTTTCTAATTTATTCAAGGGAATGCAAACAGTGGCACCCGGCAGGGGCGTAGCTGACCCAAACTTGACGTGTAGGCCCACATAAAACTACGGAGTTTGGGGCATGCCACCTGGACAAATGGTGACTTATGGCTGTTTTCTTGACATCTGTACAGCTGTTGCTCAAGAATGATATGGATGAAATACAACGCTATACAAATTTCTTTGATGACAACAAATATCCATGAGGTTACTAGTTCTTCCATGAAGTTACTAGTTCCTGAATTCATTACTAGATAAAACTGGCTTACAAAATATTTCCAATCAGAGTCGGTATTTAGTCGAAAAAAAAAGTTTCGGTGAATTTTTAAGCACAAATTGCATACAGTTTCCTGTGATAAGAATTGAATAACATTTTACAATTACCACCGGTACAAGTAGGCTTTCGCAAGTATAGCTGTTAACTATTGCTTGTTAAAAGGATTTCATGAAAAATTTTAAGAAAAGAGAGAAAGAAGAAGGCAGACACCTTATCAATTCAAACATCTAGACAGAGGCAATGTCCATATACCCGAAATGTGCAATATCGTTTAAGTATGTCATGCACTAGACATAGTGTCATGAAGACGTCTCTATCCTTAATGCTCATTGAAGATCTCTCGCAAGAGGTAGGTACTGCATGAATGTGACAAGTGTGTCATACACAGTAACGCATCTACCTTTCTATTTTAAGTCCCACCAACATCGTTGATAGATTCTTCCAGATTCAAAAGGTCTTCACTTCTCAGTTGTCGAAGTCTTGTTAGTATCACATTTTGTATCGGATTCCGCATTTCTGTTCTGATAGACAGCCAATAAACTTGGTGTTCAGAAAAAATTATTCATTGGGGTTGTTTGAACCATAAATGTCCCTGTGCTTTGGCTACCTGCTGCTACGAAAAGTCCAAGACGGAAAGGCAATTTATATTTTATACATATATATGTTAGAAGACAAGGATTTCAAATATACACGACAAAACAATCCTATGGTTCAAAATAAAAATTATTTCAGCTGCAAAATTGCAGACTTAATTGATTTCACTTTAAGTACCAAATATCTCTTGCAACACTGATATCTTTCTTTCAGAAATAAGGAAACTGTCTTGGTTTTTTCCAGATTTTCACAGCTAAAATTTTGAAATACGTGTAGAAATGCAAAATTCCTTGAATTGTGTTCCAATTAAGCAGTCAGTTGCTAAAATCTTCCGTCTGATATTAGAATTATTACTTTAAATTGCTACTTCGAAAAAAAAGCCTTTTACTATTTTTATTGTATGGAGCTAAGAAACTTAAAATGTAACAGCATCATATTGTAATGACTACGCAGCTTCAAAACAACTTCTGTACATAAAATGGCCGATTTAAATGTCAGTAGTTCTTAAACGACAATATTATGAATATAGGTATGGTGAGTTATGAATCAAATATTTTTCTGCTAATCATATTGAATCTTCCTCGATCTAATAACAACAGCAGCCACTGCATTATTCGTACAAATCCTCCGAGAAAAGAGAACCCAAGACATAACCATATCCCTGTCACAAGGGTTATAACTTCCAACATGCCTTAATCAAGTTTCACTGGACATTTCTAAATGTAATGGTCATGACTAACATTCCGGAATAATTTTTGAAGGAAATGAATATCCAGTAAGTTCGAATTGTCCCCATACAATTGTTTGGTGCATTTGTAGGATCTGTTCTAAATTATGTTCGTACAGTGTGTTTTTTTCTAAATCTAAGGATCTCTTCGCTTCTGTAAGTCAAGTCCAGTAGTAGATAAAAGTGCTAGCAACGCCGCTATATATGGTGAAAATATCCTTTCATACAAATAGTTATTGTAGCAACAATGCTTAGGTAGGGTTAAGAAGCGGTTAAGAACTGGGCTTATAAATTTAAAACACTTCTTCATGATTATGGCATCTCCGACGTTTGGAACCAGCCTCAAATTTACGATGTAAATTTTTTTCTCCCATGTTTTTTTAAAGACTGTTAGATTGCTTAAAAACAAAAATGGATTTTCAACATAGAAAGTAATACTTTCATTTATACATTATTTTTCATGTTAAAACAAATCTTAAAACAATTGTCTGTAAAAGTTCTAGTCGTAATCTAACTCGTCTCCGTATTTCTGCACATAATTTACGAGTTAAACCTGGGAGGTTCGGCAGAGAGAGACTAGAGCGAAATGAAAGGGAGTGATAAGTATGCAGGATGTTGAGGCTGAACTCCATTTTCTGCTTAAGTGTAAAACGTTTACACCCAGTTACGAGTTAAGTACATTTAGCGTTATTTTCTAAGTCACCCCAGCATAAGAATGCAAGTTTACAAAACTGCTTAATTAAAATAATAAGCAAATGTTGTTAAATCTTTGCATGTATATTTACTTTGAAAATTGTATAAGAAACGAATTGTTGTATGTCTAAGTATGTCTGTTTCGCGTCCTTTGTTGTTATAAAATAAGAATAAAACTATTTTTAAAGCAGAATAATTAAACCATTATGAATCGAGTAATATAATATTAGTAAAATACAATTTTCTTCAGGGAACAAAGTAACATTAACTGAAATCAGATTTTAACATTAAGCCTTATATAATATTTCAATAAAGATGAATGGATTTCACGTTGCCATCACTTCATGTATTTATTTTATTCTCTTTACTTCTCTTTTATTTCTTTGTGGCTACGTCCTCGGAAGGGGTTTGACAGAATAGGGAAGATAAAAGACGGTATGCTTGTATAAAAAGGTACATTGTATTACTTAAAGAAATTTTGTACTGTTCTGCCTTCACCCCCTTCACCCTTTACTTTTAACTGCGTTGTTGCGTTCTCATTTTTTCAGACTGAGGCAAGTAACTCTTTTTTTTAAAATAGGTCTGTCTATGAACGACAGCCCCAAAAGATTGCTAATTATAGCAAATTTATTTACTGTTGTCATCCCTATAATAATATAGGGGAGAATATTTAGTTCCCTTACACCTAAATTAAAATATAAGTATGCCGGTTGGCCTATATGTTAAATGTAACATAACTCATTCAGCCGCATTTTTCCTTTTACTTTATTACTTGTAATGCAAATCACAAGAACAAAAAGTATTATTTATTGATAAGTCACCCCAGCATAAGAATGCAACATAATTTACGAGTTAGGCGGTTAAAGTTTAGGCGGTTTTGGAGGCGGAGTTACTTGCCTCGTCTCAGTACTTGTTGACACGCCCCTCGCCTCACTCACCACGATTAATAATTTCCGTTTTTTGTTGGTATTAAAAAAACGAAAGTAAAACGTTGTCCTGAGAATTTCTCGGCTTATTCTTATTCCTAGAGGCAAAGTTACAAAAGTGGCGACGAGTATAAACATTACTTAGTGTGCATCATGCCTTTATTCGGGAAGATAAGTGAATTCCAGGACGGTAAAGAGAGTTTTCTGAACTACGAAGAACGATTGACGCAGTTCTTTGAGGCTAACGAAGTGCCTAATGACAAGAAGGTCCCGGTTTTCCTGTCGGTGATAGGGCCATCGGCTTACGGAGTATTGAAAAACTTGGTTACTCCGGATTTGCCCAAGGATAAATCGTATGCAGACCTTGTAAAACTCCTCAAGAATCACTACAACCCAAAACCATTGACAATTTCTGAACGTTTCAAATTTAATAAACGTAATCAAAAGGAGGGGGAAACAGTATCAGATTATGTCGTGATATTGAAAGAACTGTCCACATACTGTGATTTTGGAACTTTCTTGAATGATGCATTGAGAGATAGACTAGTTTGCGGATTAAGGTCGGAAACGATTCAAAAGAAGCTCCTAGCTGAGGAGGATTTAACCTTTGACCAGGCGATTAAAATTGGTACAGCAATGGAAATGGCGGAGAAAGACACGGTGTCATTTGGAGGGGTGACAGCAACAGCTGTAAATAAAGTTAAAAGTAGTCCGCGACGTGCTCAGGCTAAAAAATATGCTGACGTAAAATCTGAAAAAACTGAACAGAAGAAAAGTGAGTGCTATCGTTGTGGTGGGAATCACCGTCCAGATTCATGCACACACAAGAAAAGTAAATGTTTCAACTGCGGAAAATTTGGACACATTGCATCTAAGTGTAGAAACAAGAAGTCAAAGAACACTAACTTTATTGAAGAAAGCGATGATGAAGATCTTGTTTTATTTGTCTATTCCAATTCGGAAGGAAAGTCCACTCAGCCGTATAAGGTTAATCTGACACTTGGTAATGAAGATATTGGTTTTGAGCTTGACACGGGTAGTTCCCGAACTTTGATCAATGAAACTACATACCGTGCACATCTAAGTAGTAATAGACTTTGTCAATCTAACATTAAGCTAAAGAGTTATTCAGGTCAGAGCATAGCAACATTAGGTGAAACTACAGTATCTTGTGAAGGAAAGTTATTAAAAGCCATAATTGTGAGAGGGAACAAGCCCAATCTGTTAGGTCGTGATTGGTTAAATCAAATAAAACTGGACTGGAAAACGATATTTGCTAGTGTGAATAGGATTGATAGCTCTGATCCGGTAGTGAATTTGAAGCAAAAATTTTCAGACGTGTTTGTGAAAAATGGCAAGCCAATTAATGGATTCAAAGCGACTATTCACTTGAAAGAAAACAATAAACCATGGTTCCATAAAGCTCGACCGGTACCTTACGCGTTGAAAGACAAAGTGACTGAAGAGTTGAAAGTTCTTGAAAGAGATGGTATCATTGAACATATTGATAATAGCTCTTGGGCTAGTCCGTTGGTTGTTGTCCCAAAAGCAGACAAGAAAAGTCTACGACTATGTGGAGATTATAAAGTCTCGGTAAATAGAGAAATTAATGAAGACCAATATCCACTTCCGAACATTGAAGATATGTTTGCTACCCTTGCTGGGGGGAAAAAGTTTACGAAGTTGGATCTTACGCAAGCATACGCGCAGCTAGAACTTGATGAAAGCTCCAAGGATCTACTGGTAATTAATACACACATGGGATTGTATAAGTACAATCGATTAGCCTACGGAGTGAGTTCAGCACCTGCAATATTTCAGTCCGTGATGGACACTGTACTAGCTGGTCTTTCTGGAGTGGTATGTCGTATAGATGACATACTTATTACAGCCCCTTGTGATGAAGTGCATCTTCAGAGACTTGAAGAGGTGTTGCGACGCCTTCATACACACAACATAAAGTTGAATGCCGATAAATGTGTTTTCATGGCAACAAGTGTAGTATTCATGGGACATCTTATAGACGAAGAGGGTATTCATCCTACAGACGACAAAGTTGAAGCTGTCATGAAGGCCCCTGTGCCCACTGATGTGGGAACCCTGAAATCGTACCTGGGACTCTTGAATTACTATGGTTCGTTCATTCCAAATTTGTCAACGATGCTTCACCCGTTACATCAACTGTTACGCAAAGGAGTGAAGTGGGAGTGGTCGACTGAGTGCCAAGATGCATTCAGCTGCTCAAAGGAGGCACTTTCAAGTACTGGAGTACTCGCGTATTATGATGAACTGAAACCAGTTATATTGGCTTGTGATGCTTCTGCATATGGACTGGGTGCAGTTATCTCCCATGTTATGGAAGATGGAACAGAGAAACCAGTCGCGTTTGCATCTCGCACATTGTCTCCAGCTGAAAAGAACTATTCTCAGGTAGAAAAGGAGGCGCTTGGAATTGTTTTTTGGGTGAAAAAATTCCACAAATACCTATACGGTCGCAAGTTTTCTCTACTTACAGATCATACCGCGTTGACGACAATCTTTGGTCCTACCAGGGGGGTACCTACCTTAGCAGCATCACGTTTGCAACGATGGGCTATACTACTATCCGGTTACCAATATGACATAAAGTACCGGAAATCATCTTCACATGGCAACTGTGATGGGTTGTCACGGTTACCTGTAACAAATGATGAGGTTGAAGATACAGAGGACTTAGTATCTTTCATTGACGACCTTCCGATTCAGGCGCGAGTGGTGGCGGAAGCAACACGTAAATGCCCACTTTTGAGTAAGGTGATGGACTTTGTATTAAGTGGGTGGCCAAAGCACAACAATGATCCTAGCATGCGACCATATTTTAGCAAAAGGTTCGAACTTAGTGTTGATCGTGGTATTTTACTTTGGGGTTTACGCACAGTTATTCCGGAGTCGCTTCGAAGTACTATTCTCACAGAACTTCATGATCAACATCTGGGAGTAAATCGTATGAAATCTCTGGCTCGTGGTTATGTATGGTGGCCTAACTTGGACTCTGAACTTGAACATGTCGCTGCCACCTGTGGAACCTGTCAGTCGTTGAAATCACTTCCTGCAGAAGCACCACTGCATCCATGGGTTCGTACTACACGTCCTATGGAACGAGTCCACACAGATTTTGCGGATTTTAAGAATCAGTCATTCCTTATTCTTATTGATAATTATAGCAAATGGTTGGATGTAATACCAATGAAAAGTACCACAAGTGAAAAGACCATTGATAAACTTAGATCTATATTTAGTTATACAGGATTACCTGAAGAACTGGTTTCAGATAATGGTCCACAGTTCACGTCAGTTACGTTTAAGGATTTTATGAAATCAATGGGGATTAAACACACGCTTACACCGCCCTACCATCCATCTTCAAATGGACAGGCTGAAAGAGCTGTGCAAGTAGTTAAAAACGCGCTTAAAGCAAGAATCAAAGATAATGCGAACAGTGTAAAGTCGGTCAGTTTGACACATCTCCTTGCTGATTTCCTGTTGAAATACCGTATCACTCCCCATACCACCACCGGTATTGCTCCGTGTGAACTTTTTATGAATCGTCAGTTACGCACCAGATTGAGTTTGGTCAAACCTGACAAGGACAGCAAAGTGAAAGACACTCAATTGAAAATGAAAGCTGCACATGACAAGTCGACTAAAATGCGAACCTTCGAAAAAGGCGATCAAGTTGCGGTTAAAAGTACAATTCAAGGGGGAAAATGGGAGTGGCGATCAGGCATTATACATAAGGTGCTCGGAGCAGTCTCGTATCTTGTGAGGTGTAACAACCGAATTCGATACTGTCACATAGATCATCTGGTTGCAAGGCACGCTGAGTTGCCGTCCACGGAGATTGTGTCACCGAGTGAGTTGGTGGCTCCAAGCGTTTGTGATCATCAGACGTCTCTACCTACTGAAGGGACTATTCCTACAGCTGAACCTCGTGTGGAAGCCCAATCTGTACCATGCGAACCATTGAATCGGTCATCTCCATCTGAGTCGCCTACTGATTCTGTTCCAGTGATTTCTAATGAAAGGCCAAAACGCACTATCAGAACACCAACCAAATTTAAAGATTATGTACTGGGAAAGAAATAGTGCACACACTGTGTTAAGGGCTATAATAACGCCCGTGGTGCACAACAGAACCCTGGTTCTGTTTAAAATACGTCAGTGTTGATTTTTGTATAAGAAATAACTCATAAAATCATTTTGTTCTAGTGTATTAACATAGTGTGCATTTATAAACATATAATAACAGTCATAGATATGATGTCTCTACTGTAAAACTGAATGTTATGTTTTAAAGTGTTCAATTTTGAAATATTGGTTAAAGTTTCTGTGGAACTGAACATTATCTTCATAAAGAATCTAGTCATGAACTAACAGTATTGATCTCAATGAACAATATGCTTTATTTGGTTAAATATTTGAAACTTGTAATTTTTCTACTTTAAAGGAGGGGAAAATGTAGTAAATTAGTTGTATTAAACCTTTCCTATAATTTAGTGGTGTTTAACCTAAGTACAATTTCATGTATAGGATATAGTACGGTGTTTTATATCCGGGTTTTTTGTTGGTATTAAAAAAACGAAAGTAAAACGTTGTCCTGAGAATTTCTCGGCTTATTCTTATTCCTAGAGGCAAAGTTACAAAAATAAATACAATAAAGAAACAAAGTGAAAGTTTTAGTGAACATTTATTTTTCTTATATTTTCAATCCGAATAAATAACTTGATGTCAAACCATGAACATTTGCTTTTAGGTAATAATTTTGAGACTTTTTCATTAAATAATACATTACTGTATATACCTTTAGTAATGTTTTCATTTTTTCCTTGGTTTTATAACTAATATGAATTATATTTCCATCAAAAAAAAATATTTTCTCATAAATTTGGTGATTGTCATTTTTATCAACTCTTTTTTTATTGAAATATTTCTCTTCCAGTATTAAAAATTATACCATCATAGAGAGAATTCATTCCTGAGAAAATTATGTGTGTATCACTAAAAGCTTAAAACAAGAATTCATACTGAAAATTTGGTTTGAAGTAAGTAGGTGTAACATTATCAAAATTAATCAAAAACCTGTATGTGTACAGTGTAGTGGTATTGATCTCTTATCTATGTGCCTGCTGTTATCAGTTTACTGATAAGCCTATGCAGTACAGTGGCAATATACAGGATTTTTGTATGTGGGAAAGAGTGGTATATTGATACACCGGTGGCATGTCAGATCCTTTTTGAACCATTTATCAATCAAAGAAGCTTTAAATTTGCAGAAAACCAGCAAACATTCTCTACTACAAAACTAACAAAACTGTATGGAAGATTTAGCGGCATGATTAGAAGAAAATCTACATTGTACAATTAATTATCTGCACTTTTACAAATCTCTTGCTTAAAATTATAAATAACTTTAAGTAATATGTACTTATTTCTTTTCAACTCTCTTTCAGACATATCATTTGTATATATTTTTGTTTCTTATTGTGTGACTTAAAATATCAATAATATACATACTTATTTAAAATGCCGTACAGTTATCACTATATGCATTCTGTTCTAATGTTTAATCAACTAAAGTGACTTATAAGCCCAATGAGGCCATGTGTTAAAACTATTTGTTATTATCATAATTTGTAAATATTATACACAATATCACTATAATAAAATATACTTACTTACTTACAGTGTGATGATTTTAATTGATGTTATCATGCGGTATTACAGAATTCAATATTTCATTATTGTAACAATTTAATACATGTAGAAAAAACCAATACACTGCCATTTTTATTCTCTGTCAGAATTATTATAATAACCTTGAACAGTGTTCAACCTAAAAAGATAAAAAAAATTCATGTTTCATATTGTGTACATTCAACATAGAATACCTCACTCACTATTCACTCTCATAAAATCAAAGACCTTCATTCCCTGTCTAATCCATGTGCAATAAATTAACCCCAAGTGATCTGATAATCTCTATTTTATGACCCATCAATTAGCTACAGATTATGATGCGTGAAGGACCAACATTAAGAGTATTCCAGAAACTGTAGTTTGTTCCATTGAGTGTACTAGGCTGAATCCTAGTCATGGTACATTCTCTAGCATAGATTTTACTTTTAGCCACCCCGTTCTGTCTAGTCTAACTACACGGGGTGTAATTGAGGACAGTATGGGATCAGACCACTTTCCTTTATTAATAACCTTGGTGATATTTTATCACAAGAGAAAACTGATTCTACACCAAAATTTAACTTTAATAAAGCAAACTGGACCATATTTAAAAACCTAAGTCAAACTACAAAAACAGAAAATATATTTCACCCAGATATTAACAGCCACTGCGACAATTTTACAAAATTGACAATTAAAATAACAGAAGGTGCTGTCCCTATAAATAGTAAGAAAATGTCAGGCCACAGACTAGTCCCATGGTGGTCAGAAGAGTGTCAAGAAGCTGTTTCATCTAAGAAAAAAGCCTTGAATACTTTCAAAAGAAACCCCATAGAATCAAACCTAACACAACTTAAAGAAGCTGAAAAGTTAGCAACCAGGTTATACTAGAGGCCAAAAAGCAGAATTGGAAAGAATTCTGTGAGTCTGTTTCTATCAAAAAATGCAACTCCAGGGACTTCTGGAATAAAATTGATAGAATTAAAGGTAAAACCCAAAACCCTATTTCACTACTTAGGTTAAAAAACCGCATTGCATTGTCAAATAAGGGAAAGGCAAATTTTTTTGTCAAACATTATGAACAGGTCTCAAGTCATTCAAACATGCATGCGGATACCCTTAAGTTTCAATCTGAATTTGAAGCTAAACATCATAACTTCATATACAATAATGATAATACTTCAGTTGAAGAAAATAGGTCACTTAATATGGCCTTTACCCTTACAGAGCTAAAAGAATGTGTTAGGAACAAAAATAACTCTTCATCTGGTACAAAATACCAGATGTTCAAAAACATGCCTGACTCTTTCTTGGAACAGTGGTTGATTCTCTTTAATAGGATTTGGTTGGAGGGGGTGTTCCCGGAGATATGGAAAGAGGCCTGTGTTATACCTCTCTATAACAAGAAATTGGTAGAACCAATGGATGCTCCCCGAATAAATGTCAATTCCAAAAGGGCTATTGTTTAATATGTATTTTTTTAAAGTATGAAAAATAACAAGGGGCAATAACTCCTAAATTATGCAAAACAGAGTTACAGTTCTTGTACGCTGCACTTCTCCTCATAGAGATCTATCAACCAATAAAGTTTCATGTTATTATCTCTTATACTTTGTGAGATAAGCCCCGGACAAAAAATAAGTATGAGAAATTTTAAAGGGCAATAACTCAAACACTAATAAAGCAAGAGTCATGGTTCTTGTGCACTGCACTGCTCATCAATAAGATCTATCTACTTATAAAGTTTCAAGTTGATAACTCTTATACTTTGTGAGATATGTCCCGGACAAAAAATAAGTATGAGAAATTTCAAAGGGCAATAACTCAAAAATTAATAAGGCAAGAGTTATGGTTCTTGTGCACTGCACTGCACTGCTCCTTAATGAGATCTAACTACCTATGAAGTGAAGTTTGGTCTTGATATCTCTCATAGTTTTTGTGTTATGCTCCAGACAATATTATGATGGACAAACGAACGGACGGACGGGATGGACGGACGGACAAAGCGGCAACTATATGCTCGCCCTACGGGAAGCATAATTATCTCCAAGGATGTTCAGGTTAAGCTCAGGACAAGATTTTTCTAAAAAGGGAGATAATTAAAAAACGGGGCAAAATAGAGTTATGGTTCTTTGGCACTGCACTCACCGTCAATGCCCTCTACCACTGTGTGCAGTTTAAACAAATTATGTCCAAGGGTTTTCAGGATATGCTCTGGACAAGATTTTTCTAAAATGGGAGATAATTCAAAGACAGGGCAAAACAGAGTTATGGTTCTTTGGTACTGCACTCCGCCTCAATGCCCTCTACCACTGTCTGCAGTTTAAACAAATTATATCCAGGGGTTTTCAAGTTATGCTCCAGACAAAATTATGATGGACAGACGGACGGACGGACAAAGCGGCAACTATATGCTCGCCCTTCGGGAAGCATAAAAATGGTAAAGACCCACAGGAGCCAAAGTCATACAGGCACATCAGCCTCACTTCCCATGCTGGAAAAATTATGGAAATGATGTTGAAAGCCAGACTCAGCATCTTTTAGAGTCTAAAAACATCAATCAGTATAGTATACTTGATCAAAATAGGTAGAGCTTTTAAGTATTGAATGCTATGTATCCAGTGTATGTAAACCTAACTGGGTTGTTCTGAAGTTTATCAACTTTCATTTATGACACAACTATCTATATTATATGCTCAAAGGACACTGCGAAAAATACACCAATATACGGAAGTGTACGATCCCGTATTTTTTAGATATACGGACATATACGGGACGTATTCGCATAATATACGGACATAATATACTAATCCGTATTCGGAACATCGGGTATACGGGAATTCCGTATATTTGTCACTACAAATACGGATTTCCGTATTCTTTCAATATACATGTATGTATATGTGTCCGTATATTTGTTATATACGCGCAGTACAAAACCCGTATTTCAACCATTTACGGGCTATAACAACATATAGTTTACTAGTATACGGAGGATATACGGACTTGTATTTTTATAGAATACGGGAAAGCTAAAAATCGTACATGATGCATATACGGGATAGAATACGGACTATGTATACTAGAGATATACGACGAATATACGGAAATGTATTTTCATAGAATACGGACATGCTTTAAAGCGTATATGACACATATACGGGGCAAGAATACGGACTTTGTATACTGTAGATATACGTAGGAAATACGGAATTGTATTTTCAATGAATACGGGAAAGCTAAAAACCGTACATGACACATATACGGACTTATTATATTACATGTGCGGATCAAGAATAAGGACATGATATATTACAGGATACGGGAACCAAATATAGACAGATAATATACATGTACATGATGTGCGGGATCATTATATGTAGTTACTACTCATTTCCATAACGGACTAGTTAAGAATCTCATCGTATCTACTTGAAGCATACGAAATGATATAGACCTGCAATGTCTGAGAGAACAGTAAGAAACATATCTTTTTTTAACTAGATACACTGACAGTAAGTTTACTTTGGCGTACACGAGATATGCCATCAGCATGATAAATAACTGAGTAACTTGTTAAGGATGAGGAATTGCACAAACAAAAGTAATTCAAATTAGTTCTGAATTTAATGAATAGTATTTTATAAACAAGTTTATCGAAAAATGTAACATGATCATAAAAGAGTAACAATCAATAATAAAACCAAGCATATTGCAATGATAAGAACATAACTGAAATCAATCTTGAAGTTATGCAAACAATGACTAGTGAACCTTGGCCACTTATAAACATATATTCAAGTTACAATAACATATGTAATATCAAAGATTTGTCAGCTTATTATGCCATTGGTATTGTTTCATACGTTATCGTTAATCAATAGAAATCCAAGTATCACTGTATGTGTATGTAGTCACGGGTCATTGTTTAGCTGTACTACATATAAATGAGAAATATTTTTTTAAATCTTATAAAAACTATGTGGAAGTGTCATTTTTACTTGCTACGATCACAGCTTATATATAAGACCCAGTTTCAAGTGCACAGATAAACATACTAAATTATTGGATTATTGTGAGTTATTTCACTGTTTCTAACACGGACATACATTTACAACATGCATTTCATAAAGTTTTATTCTTTTTGTTCTTTTATTCTGCTTCATTGTCTTGTGGCTGTGACTTTTTCTGGGACTCGCTTCTGCTCCAGCAGCTCTGCAATGGCAACATGAAGGTCCATTTGTCTGAAAATACAAAATGATAGTATTGATTTTGTATTTTGATTAATTTTCAATTATTACTTTTAAACATTTACTGTCCGTGTTTGATCGCTTTTGCATAAAAAATTGTATTACCTATTTTGAAATTGTTATTGTCATGGAAAGATGCTGGAATGATTAAGAGTTGAATATTTCATCAATTAATTACTCTCATTCTTACTGTTGTTTGTTTGTTTTGTTAAGGAACTAGGAACAGGATGTTACACATTTCATAATTTCATTACCAGTGCGTCTTATATAATCATATTTTGTCTTTAATAAATAAAATCTTTAATTTTCTTAATTTTGATTTTGATCATGAAATAATTGCTAATCTGTGGTTACTTATCTAATTGCCGACATTTGTGAATGTTTAACCAAATAATGAATTATATATCAGGTCTTATTCACAGAATTATTTAGTCTCACTTATCTCTTAATATGCAAAAGATTTACCGAAATGTCGGTAACATGATTTTATATAGTAAAAACGGGGAAAAATTTGTAACAATAAAAATACTGTATGTACCCATAAAGGTGATAAAGTAGGTGTGAAAAGGCATGCTGGGGTACACTGCTGATCATAGAAAGGTGCTAACGACACGTGTTGGTCGTTAAATAGGTTATAAATATGTCTCAGCAAGTAATTATAAAATATGTGTTTGTCATGCAATTATCATTATAAAAATTACTATAACTGATTCTAAAATTCTATAATCATAGTTACTTTTTCGCACTTAAAATGACGCCGAAGGAAGTAATATATTTAATGACTATGGCTTGATCTTTCATTTAAATCGGTTTATGATGTAATAACGGCAATGTATTAAAATGAAAACACATTCAAAATATATAAAACTTTTACAATATACCGCAACACATCAATACTCGATACATCACTAATTAATATATTTTTATATACATCCATATATTTATAGAAATTGCACAAATACACCAATTAATATCGGTCATCAAAGGCGCTTTTCACACCAACTTTATCACTATCTCAACTATATAAAATAACCAACAATATTCTTTAGGTACCGATTTCTCTGGGTTTTTTACTATATAAAATCATGTTACTAATTATGAAAGAAAATTGCCGTCAGAAAAAAGCGATAATTTGATTATTTTGGTATGCAAGAGAGAAAGTCTTGTTTTTATTCTTCTTTTCATTTAAATTGATCATTTGATATAAATCTAATGACCAGCAGTACTCTTATCATCATATTCTGTTTAAAAGTAAAATAATTCAATTCAAAACATAAATCAAAAGAGTAATCATGTTTCAAAAAATAAAATCAATTTCTAATTTTCATATTTAAAGATCATGTACGTACACGTTCCTGATAAATGTATTATTTTTTCACGAATACATTGTGGATTTCGACGTTGATTCAAAGATTAGTAAGTGAGAATGTTCTTGAATGACAAAGTAAACAGAAGCATTCGCAGTGTTACAATAGTTTCAATTTATTGGCAATCAGCAGCACAACAACAACAACAACAAACTTTTATTAGCAAATCGACATAACACATGTCTTTGGCTAATGCACAGTGAAACATTTTTACAAATATAGTTCATGTGCAACACACACATATAAACAAAAAGATAGATATGGTATCCATTAACATGTAATTTGACTGTATAATGGAAATGTAATAAACGAAATATGTATTTATTAAATAGTGTTCCTTATATGATAGGCTTTTGTCAAAAATTTACAAATTCCTAAAATGTTTTTCTTCTTTTTCGATAAAATAAGATTTGTGAATTTTCTAAGATCGGGCCATGCACGTTTTAGGAGGTAGGTATCTCGAATAAGCAATACATTTGCCTTTGGCCATTTATATACACACACACACACACACAATAAACAAAACTAATAGCAATCACAATCACAAGTAAACAGATAATAAAAAACATTACAAAATTATTTTACTTTGAGATGACGTTAATGCATTGAACTTTTGTTTAGTAGACTGACCTATGTGTTTGAATCTTATACAGCTGTATCCTGAGCAACATAATATAAAATTATCTTCTAATTCTACTGTTTCTTTATTAGATACCTTACACAATCTTTTATCTCTTTCTACATTATAATACCTTCCTAATTCTATTTCTAAGGTATGTGAACATAATGAAGCTTGTCATCTGAATACATCTAAATATTTTTCAAAACAAAATTCAGTTTAATATCTGCAAAAGGAATTTAATTTTGACGTTGAGCAACAATTTACCAGCTTTGCAATTTACCAAACTTACACCCGTTTAAAAACGGAAGCATACAAAATCATAAGCCATTTATTTGAGGGCATGATCAAGCATTTGATTCCAAGCATGAGTTCAGTAAAACTGAAAAGTATTATACAAAAACTTTGACTTACCTCATTTTACTTTCAAAACGACAAAGTCTTCGATAAAAGGCAATTTTTGAGATATGAATTGCTGAAATCTGCTTCTTCCATTTCGCGCCCAAAGAAATGATTGGATAGGTGAACACAAGCTACACTTGATTGGTGCAATCTGATCACATGAAATAAACCCACGCTTCCTTTGATTGGTGGCATTGATCACATGGAATAAACCCAAGCTACCTTTGATTGGGGCGATCTGGTCACATGGTATGTGCCTTGTTACATTGACTGGTACAGTATATTTCTCTTTCTCGTCTTGGGGAAATAATTTTTTATAATAATAAATGAAACTTGATGAATATGGTTTTCTTGGTTGGTGTTGTCGCATAAATACCCTGGTATCTCGATCAACTTGCGCAAAAATATTTATCTTGTAGGGGTAGTCTTGAGAAAGAAACAACCTATCAATGCAAATAATAAAATACAAAACAAAGACTTTAAACACCTCTGACTTTGTGTGATGCCTAAATTATGATAATAACTGAGTGAACCTCTTTCAATATAATCTGTTAGCCTTTAAAAGCTGTTTTTAATGTATGAATATTGATCATTACCGAAGATCTTATATCTGCTTCTGAAGTTATAGCGCACATACAGACCGTTCCATAACTGAGTAATTGAACGCCGCCATTGTGAAGGTCACGTGACTGTCCGCCATTAAAAGGCTGCTTAACTTTGCTGTGATGCCTAAGTCTCGTAAAACATTGTATAACTTTAGCACATTTCAAGGTGGCATGCTGTCTTTCATCGCGAGAATTTTGTGACAGCATTTTATTGTATTATTATTACTTTTCTGTATGTTTTATTCCTGACTTGAACATATTATTAACTTGAATTATTAAAAACATGAAAGACGGTGAATAAAGACCATCGACCGTTCAAAATTAAAGATTTAGTTGTGTAAAACACATATAACTGTTCCTTTTCAAAAGTTGAAAATATGTTTTCAATTATTTGAACACCTCTGAAAGTTTACAAAATGACAAAATTTAACATTTCGCTCATCAACCGCATGTTGATTTAGAATGTTAACTAAAACTTGTTTTATTCTATGATACAGTTTCAAACAATACTTGACAATAAAAGTGCATTATTTAGCGCTTCTATTATTATCACAATCTTTTGTCTTTCGCGGTGTCCTGTGGTGAAGGGATGTAGTTACGTAATATGGGGGTGACATACTGGCTTTGTTTTGATAAGTCACCGTTAATTGTCATTGTCGGTGTTCCTTGATCAGTCACAGTAAAACACTTTAGTTAACAAATTTTGCTCTTGAGAAAATGCCTATAACACATGGTCTTCAATTGTTCCTGGTTGTTATATAAATATTTTAGCATCTACTGCTGAATGGACCTTTTCTCTAATATTTATTTCTTGCATTTCGGATTTTTGTATGTGCAAAATATTGATATGTACAGCATTCGAGTTTATGTATGCAGCAAAAAATAATAGCTTCAATGCACACGTTTGCGAGATATAGATCTTACAAATAATACGTTTGCTTTCTTTTTGCTTATTTCTAATATTAATGTTGGTATATTTAATGTACTACAGAAAACAAAAAAATTATGACACCCATGTAACTGTACCCTTTTATTCAGATATATTTTAAAGATAGAAACATGTACTTCTTAAAAGCAGTTTTTCGTGAAATTTTGATAAAATAAAAAGAATTAATCTACCGGAGAATATCACAAGAGCTTAATTTAACAGTTCATCAGATTGAGATGTTATCTATGATTTGTCTAAGTAAATTGTAAGTGTAAATTGATTATTCGTTCTATATGTTAATTGATAATTGATATCTCATAACAAACAAAACTTTTTTGTTTATTGTTATAACATACAGCAAACAGTTTAAGATAGTTTAATGTTATGAAGTTGTTTAACTTTCTGAAGCAAAATCTTAAATGTTGTATTACTGGCTTAAATTTCTTTGCTGTTTATAAGTAATCATGCTTCACCATAGGTGAAAAAAAGATGTCTAACCAAAAACATGATAGTTTACATCTGCATGTTCGATGTAATCAATGCAAAGGCAAACTAATTATTTCTACAGAAGGTCTTTTTAAGAATGATTGAACCCGCTACTTTTTGTTTAATTTTTAAAAGTCACTATGGTTTAATTTCCCTTCAAAAAGACAGAAGCACAAGCAGACCTAAGACGAAGGAGCACATTTTAAGTGTAAATAACATCACCATAGAATACTTCCAATCGCAATATTGTTTTAAGAAAATAAAGTACATCACTGTTGCGCAATATTAGATCAGCCAGCAAAGAAAATTTTTAACGAGAGGCACGGTTTGATTAAATTTAGTTAAAAACTTGAAAACCCTGCTGTGAACTATGATCCATATCCGGCTTTAATAATCCAATACTGCAATTTGGTTAACACAATAAAGCACATCACTGATCATCTTGGAGATAAAAATTAGAAAATAGACACAGGCAGATTAATTAAAGTTAAGTCGGTTTCATTTTAATTTCGTTTTCAAGTTTGAGACGCCTGCATTGGATTTTGATCTATATCCGGCATAAAATCAAGAGTGGAATTTAGTTTTGACAGAACCCCGCTAGTAATTATGACTCTATATAACTGTAACTGTGTAACTATGACCGATATTATTTTTGTATTTTCAAATATACGGTAAGGTGTATTCGAGTAATATACGGACTTGCAAAGCATACTCCCGTATTTCAGGAATATACTGAAAAGTATTTCAAGTTTCTCTTATTAGTAAATATACAGAAACCCTTATTTGAGCAGTATACTGACTTGATTTTATATGCCGTTTTATTCAATTATAATCTAAATAATCAAATAATTGTTATAATAATTATTACTTTTCCAGTTTACAGATACATTTCTTATTTGTTGACTTCTCAATCAGTAGTTTTCTAGAGATGTTCCTTCTTGAAAATAATGACCTCCGAACCTTTTAACATATTTCCAAATTTTCAAGCATACGGAGTGCCGCATTCGAGTAATATTTGGAAAAAACTATCGTGTTTTAGACACATAATAGGTTCCATTACTTATAAATTTATAGAACACCAGATTTGAGCAGTATACTGACACCCGTATTTCAGTATATACGAAAAGTACATTGATTCTTGTTTTCTTAACTTTCAAATAAAGGGAGATATGTAGTTTAGCAGTATACGACTGTTCATGAATATGCAGTCTTTTTAAATTCATGTATTTGTAAGAATACGGGATGCCGTATTTTAGTAATATACGGACTTATTATGACGTTCACGTATTTTAGAAAAATACGGACACCGTATATCTAGTTTTCCGTATTTTGTTAGTATACGGAACACCGTATTTTGGTCATATACGTATTTGCTGGATATACGACACCGTACACCTCCGTATTTTATGTTTTCCGTATTTTTACCCGTATATTAATGATATACGGAATTCCGTACACTCCCGTATATCTACATATTTTTCGCAGTGGGAATGTCTGTCCATCCATTAGCCATTTCATGTGTGCTCTGGATGTCATAAACTGACTGAAGGAAAATGAAATTTATTGGCAGAAGTGATTGATTACAAGAAATGAAATAACGTGCAGAGGACAGGTTTAAGATGCACACAGACGCTTCATGGCTTCTAATGTTATGTGTGAATATTTCATGTCTAGTTGTTTTCTTAAATTCCTTGAAGGATGTGCAGAGGGCAGGTTTCAGCTTGTATAAGTCAAGGTCAAACATACAAATGTAGAGGCTGCATGCCATACTGAATAAATGTGTGAATGTTTTTTGTGTAGCTGTATTCTTAATCTCCTGAAAGGAAATTGAAAGAATTGTACAGAACTGTTAGGATGATAGTTTTAAGTTGGCTTTGAGCAAGATCAAGGGCACACTTACAGGCGACATGTCCCACTTTGTCTATATGTTTTGAACAGCTTGTAGGAAATTGAAACTTTGTGATAGAAAATTTGAACATTCTTGGGGATAGGGTGTAGCTCAGCACATTATTTGCTAGTAGAGTCACTGTAAAGGACAGATATAGTGATCACATGTTATACTGTTGTTATGTGTGTATGTATTTTGTCTGCTCTGTATCTCTTGATCTGCTTAAGGTGAAACTTGGCTAAACTACTCTTCAACAAACTTTCTTACTTTAGTTTTTATTGTCATTTTTATATTGTCGTTAGAAATTAGCATTGCCATCTATCCTTGTTCTTATCTTACTGTCAATAGCTCCTTCATGTGTATATTGGTCCACTTCAGCTGAAGTTTGTTTATATTTCCTCCCCTTCCATATTTTGATTTTCGCAAGAACTCATACTTGGCATAAACACGTGTATAAAGTATATAGTAATGGACCATTTTCTCTTTAATCTCTCTTAAAGAAGACCTTGAGATGCAATATATATCTGAATCAAAATTAGTGATCAAAGATGTTAATGTTTTTAGGTACAGCTCAGATGATCAGCAAAACCTATCTAGACTGATTCAAAAGTGGCAGGCAGAATCACCAGAGGATCACTATTATTTTCGTCCAGCGTAAGTATTAAGATGATATTGAAGTTTGATTAAACATATGTAACAAATGTCACTTTTTTCATCAAAGTAATCCTATGGAAGGTGTTAGGAAATTTTTTAGATAACACCATAAAAATATCTGAAGAAAATGCTGATACTAAATGACTACATGTAATTATGTGAGCTTTTTGTTAGTGTATTTAAAAGCAAACTTGTTACCTTGTTACTGTCGAATTTTTCCGAAACAAAATTGAATTGTCTGATCTTCATGACAAGAACTCAGATCGTCCTCAGCTTAATGAGAAGAGTAATTTGGTTACTTTTTCCACTTCCATGTAAAACAAATACTTTGCAGTGTATGTTTCACAATGGTAAAAATTGGCAAAATTGATGTATTGCAGTGGTTATCAGACATGCAGTAAATAATTTCTGACAATCTGAATTCATTGAAAATGTTTCAGGTCATCTAAAGATGATGAGAAAGTAGAAACATTGCTTTTTGTCCACCAGACAAAATTCCAGCAGAGATTGTTACAGAAGTATGGCACAGATATTGTGCTAATGGACAGCACTTACAAGACCACAAAATATGATTTGCCTCTTTTTTTCTTTGTGTACTAAGCAATGTAGGTTATTATGTGGTGTGTAGTTTTGACATTGGAAAAGAAACAAAACCACAAATCAAAGAAGCCTTGTTGAAAGTAAAAGAGTGGAATGTGGACTAGCTAGCTGGAACCCTCACTCTTTTATCTGTGATATGGACCGGAGAGAGATAGGGGCAGTAGAGGAGTCATTCGAAGGTATGCATGTAATAAATTCATTATTAATATCTTTTTCTATTAAACTTTATATACATGGATGTTAACATTGGAGTTGTATAACAATGAAATGCTGTTGTTGTTATTTGCAATTAATGTTTTTAAGATAATTAGGTAATGTTTTCACACCACTGTTACACTTTTTTGTGCATTTAAAGGGTTGCACAAAGAAATGCATTGTCTGTCTGTTATTCAGTCTGTCTCATCTTCTGTACACAACCCCTAAAATTCTTACTTGCTTCTCACCAAAGTTTTACACAATAAGAATAATTCTATGAAACATGAAAGATGGATAGGTGATAGTATGGAGATAATGCACCTCAAGGTTCACAACTCTAGCATCAAAATTATTAGATTTATCTCCCTTGAACTTAGAATTTTCATGAAAATATGTGTTTTTTGTATAACTTCTTTATTTCTTAATGTATCTACTTCAAACTTTAAATATTGGTTTCACATCGTCACCCACATCATATGTGGCAAGGTTCATAATATTCTAGCACCTAAATTTTTTCTTCCTATGTTGAAAATTTGGTACATTTGTCTTTCCCTAAAACCTGTATCCAGAGATCACTGTTCAAGTACTTGGAACTTTTCCAACAAATTTACTGAGAATAAAGTGAAGCTGAAACATAAGTTCAACATACTGATCCTGAGAAAATGTTAAATCTCAGTTAAATGTCAGTGTAAAAAGCTTGAGAAAGAAGCATTAGAAAGTGGCTTCATACAGCTGGAAATTGTCACTTAACTAACACTCCTTTGTACTATTCAGACCATCACATCATCTCTGTCCATATGTGAATCTGAGATATTTAAGGTCCTTTCAACATACCAGTACTTATTTTTTTACAGGTAAATACTTCAAAATGGAAGACGGACAAAACCCCCTACGGATATAACCCCCTACACTGTTTTTTATAGAGTGGACAAAACCCCCTACACTGTTTTTACAGAGTGGACAAAAACCCCTACATGGATTTATCAGAGTGGACAAAAACCCCTACATTGTTCTTAATGAAATGTTACAGTGCAGGAAAAAAGGATAAACTAATAAAGGATTTTATATCACTTTTTTATAGTAGATTTTATAGCAGATGATGATTTGATGTTGAAGGATTATATAATTTAGTTCATCTATATCAGAAGTCAATGAAACAAAGGGGTCACTTTTTATACTAATAATTTTGAAAAAAGGTCTATTCCTAAAATAAATCATTTCAGTTATTTCAAACTGATAATTTACACTAACAAGAAATGTTTGTAAAACATAAATGCCCCCCGGCAGCACCTAATTGCTTGTGGTTGGGCCAAAGCATTCTTTAGTTATTGAACAGAAACCGTTTATAGGATCAAGGTCCCTGTGGCCTTGACCTTTGACCTAATGACCTCAAAATCAATAGGGGTCATTTACTGGTCATGACCAACCAGCATACCAAGTTTGGTGAACCTAGGTCAAAGCATTCTCTAGTTATTGATCAGAAACCGTTTTTAGAGTCAAAGTCTCTGTGAGCTTGACCTTTGACCTAATGACCTCAAAATCAATAGGGGGTCATTTACTGGTGATGACCAACCAGCATACCAAGTTTGGTGAACCTAGGTCAAAGCGTTCTCTAGTTATTGATCAGAAACCGTTTTTAGGATGAAGGTCCCTGTGAGCTTGACCTTTGACCTAATGACCTCAAAAATAATAGGGGTCATCTACTGGTGATGACCAACCAGCATACCAAGTTTGGTGAACCTAGGTCAAAGCGTTCTCTAGTTATTGATCGGAAACCGTTTTAAGGATGAAAGTCTCTGTGATCTTGACCTTTAACCTAATGACCTCAAAGTCAATAGAGGTCATCTACTGGTGATGACCAGTGAGTTTTGTGAATTCTAATGTTTGAACTAAAAGTAATTTTCTATATGGTAGTCATACATGTACATCTTTGCATATAATGTTTAATTGTTGATAAACATTACTATGTTATAATTTTGTATGAGTATCACTCTGCCGTTTGTTAATTTGAAAATAAAGTTTATTAAAGCTGGAAATATTAAAAAGAATAATTTCTTGTATTTTATTTTAGATTATTCCCCATTGTACGTATTAGTTCAGCCGACATATAAGTCGAGGCAGAACAATACCTATCAAGTCTAAGGTACAAGTACAGGATCTACTCACTCAAAAACCTTATCTATCCTTATTGTTTTTATTAATCATGTTTTACTTATTCATCGTACGTATAAGTACTGGATCTACCCATTTATAAAATTTGTAAATGCATATTTTCTTTATTAATGATGTTTTTACCAATCCATGCCAAGGTACACGTACTTGATATACCCATTTATGAAACTTATCAATGCCAATTTTTTATCATGTTTTTTTTTTTTCTTATCCACTCTAATGTACGAGTACTGGATCCACCCATTTCTAAACTGTATCTATGCATATTGTCTTCATTATTCATTATTTAACCGATCCATTATAAGGCACAAGAACTGGATCTATCCGTTCCTAAACTGTATATATGCAAATTTTCTTTTTTAATTATGCTCTTCCTTATCCAATCCAAGGTAGAAGTACTTGGTCTACTCACTTATAAATTTTATCCATGCTTATAGTCTTTATCATCATGTTCTTACCTATCACTTCTAATGTACAAGTACTGGATATACCCATTGTATATATGCATATAATCTTTATTTTTCATGTTCATACTTATCAATACCAAGGTACAAGTACTGGATCTACTCATTTATATAAAATATAAATGAATATTGTCTTTATTAAGCTTGTTTACCTATCAATTCTTAGGGACAAATACTGGATCTACCCTTTTATAAACTTTATCCATGCATATAGTCTTTATTAACATGTTCTTACTTATCCACTCCAAGGTACAAATACTGGATCTACAAATTTATAAAGTTTATGTTTGTTGACTGTCTTTATTAATCATAATGTTACTTATCCACTCTAAAGTACAAGTACTTGATCTACTTATTTTTAAAATTTATCTATTCAGACCGTATTGTATTTACTCTTACTTATCAATATACAAGTACTGGATCTACCCATTTATAGAAATTGTCTTTATTTATCATGTCTTTACTTATCTTCTCTGAGGAACAAATACTAGATGTACCCATTTATAAAATGTATTTATGCATATTGTCTTTATTAGTTATGTTTTTACCTGTCCATTCTAATGTACAAGTACTGGATCTTCCCATAAAATTCATCTATCCATATTTTATTTAATAATCATGTTTTTAATTATCCAATATAAGGTACAAGTACTGGATCTACCCGTTTATAAACTTTAACTAATGTAGATTGTGTTTATTAATCATGATCTTACTTATCCAGTTGAAGGTACAAGTACTGGATCTACCTATTTATAAACTGTTTCTATGCATATTGTCTTTTATGAATCATGTTTTTACTTATCAATTCCAAGGTACAAGTACTGGATCTACCCATTTTTAACTTTTATCACTGGATTTTATCTTTATTAATCATGTTTTTACCTATCAATTCTTTAGAACAAGTACTCGATCTACTGGAAAAACTGTATCTATGCATACTGTCTTTTATTTATCACCTTCTTTCTTATCCATCTCAAGGTACAAGTACTGGATCTTCCCATGTAAACTTTATCCACGCATATTATCTTTATAAATCATTTTTTCTACCGATTCATTGATGAGTACAAATACTGGATCTACCCATTTATAGACTATATCCATGCATATTACCTTTATTAATCATGCTCTTACGCATCCAGTCTAAGGTACAAGTACTATATCTACCCATTTGCAAACTGTTTCTATGCATATTGTCTTTAATTTAAGCATGTTTTTACCTATCCAGTTCAAGATACATATACTGTATCTATGTATATATATATGCATATTTTCTTTATAAGTCATGTTTCACCTATCCATTCTAAGGTACAAGAACTAGATGTACCAATTTATAAACTGTATCCATGCATATCGTCTTTATAAATTATGTTCTTACTTATCAATTCCAAGGAAAAAAGTACTGGATGTAACCATTTATAAAAATTTTCTATGTAAACTATCTTCAATCATCATTTTTACTTATCTACTTTAAGGTACAAGTACTGGATCTACCCGTTTAGAAACTTTATATTAATGTATATTTCCTTTATTGATCATGTTTTTACGTATCCACCTTAAAGAGGCTGTACTCCAGATTTGACATAAAAAATTTTTTTTCATAAATTATATATTTAGATGCCGTGAGATTATAACAACATAATATCTTACTTCAAAACTGATTATAAAAGCCAAAATAGAATAAAAAAAATATTTTCGCTCCAGCCTGATTTGAACTCTGGACCCTCATGTTAACAAAATATTTCCAACGCTTTTACTGTCACCACCATCACCACATGTGATATTACAGATATTTACTTTAAATCTTGTACGATATAGTTATACTGTCGCGTTATGGTATAGCACTTTGAAAGGGAAAAAAAAATCTATTTATAATGTAATTATTTGACTTATTTTTTGTCAGTAATGTATTTTTTAAGCATTAGTCATAAATATTACAAAAAATTTATAATACAAGAAAACTTTCTTTTTTTGTCATCTGGAGCACAGCTCCTTTAACATACAAGTACTGGATCTTCCCATTTATAAACTTTATCTATGTATATTGTCTATATTTATCATATACCTGTTTATTAACTTTATGTACGTACACGTATATTGTCTTTTTAATCCTTTCCTTACTTATCCATTCGAAGGTACAAGTACTGGATCTAACCATTTATAAACTGTAACTATGCATTTTGTCTTTATTAATCATTTTTTTACTTATCCATTTCAAGGTACAAGTACTGGATCTACCTATTTATACCTTATCCATGCATATTATCTTTATACATTTTTTTTTCTTAATTTTATTCATGAGTACAAATACTGGATCTACCCATTTATAGACTATATCCATGCATATTACATGCATTAATCATGCTCTTATGCATTCAGTACTAGATCTACCCATTTGCAAACTGTTTCTATGCATATTGTCTTTAATTTAAGCATGTTTTTATCTATCCCGTCCAAGATACATATACTGGATCTATCCATTTATGTATGCATATTTTCTTTATAAGTCATGTTTTACCTATCCATTCTAAGGTACAAGTACTAGATGTACCAATTTATAACTGTATCCATGCATATTGTCTTTATAAATTATGTTGTACTTTGTGAGATATGCCCCGGACAAAAAATAAGTATGAGAATTTTCAAAAGGCAATAACTCAAAAATTAACAAGAAATGTTTGTAAAACATAAATGCCCCCCTGCAGCACCTAATTGCTTGTGGTTGGGCCAAAGCGTTCTCTAGTTATTGATCAGAAACCGTTTTTAGGATCAAGGTCCCTGTGGCCTTGACCTTTAACCTAATGACCTCAAAATCAATAAGGGGTCATCTACTGGTGATGACCAACCAGCGTACCAAGTTTGGTGAACCTAGGTCAAAGCGTTCTCTAGTTATAGATCAGAAACCGTTTTTAAGATGAAGGTCTCTGTGATCTTGACCTTTGACCTAATGACCTCAAAGTCAATAGGGTCATCTACTGGTGATGACCAACCAGTATACCAAGTTTGGTGAACCTAGGTCAAAGCGTTCTCTAGTTATTGATCGGAAACCGTTTTTAGGATGAAGGTCCCTGTGATATTGACCTTTGACCTAATGAGCTCAAAATCAATAGGGGTCATCTACTAGTGATGCCAAACCAGCATACCAAGTTTGGTGAACCTAGGTCAAAGCGTTCTCTAGTTATTGATCGGAAACCGTTTTTAGGATGAAGGTCCCTGTGATCTTGACCTTTGACCTAACGACCTCAAAGTCAATAGAGGTCATTTACAGGTGATGTCCAACCAGCATACCAAGTTTGGTGAACCTAGGTCAAAGCGTTCTCTAGTTATTGATCGGAAACCGTTTTAAGGATGAAAGTCTCTGTGATATTGACCTTTGATCTAATGACCTCAAAGTCAATAGGTGTCATCTACTAGTGATGACCAACCCGCATACCAAGTTTGGTGAACCTAGGTCAAAGCGTTCTCTAGTTATTGATCGGAAACCGTTTTTAGGATCAAGGTCCCTGTGAGCTTGACCTTTGATCTAATGACCTCAAAGTCAATAGGTGTCATCTACTAGTGATGACCAACCGGCATACCAAGTTTGGTGAACCTAGGTCAAAGCGTTCTCTAGTTATTGATCGGAAACCGTTTTTAGGATGAAGGTCCCTGTGAGCTTGACCTTTGATCTAATGACCTCAAAGTCAATAGGTGTCATCTACTAGTGATGACCAACCCGCATACCAAGTTTGGTGAACCTAGGTCAAAGCGTTCTCTAGTTATTGATCGGAAACCGTTTTTAGGATGAAGGTCCCTGTGAGCTTGACCTTTGATCTAATGACCTCAAAATTAATAGGGGTCATCTACTGATGATGACCAACCAGCATACCAAGTTTGGTGAACCTAGGTCAAAGCGTTCTCTAGTTATTGGTCGGAAACCGTTTCTACCTACAAGGTCAATGTGACCTTGACCTTTGACCCCTTGACCCCAAAATCAATAGGGGTCATCAACTGGTGATGGACTATCATCCTCCCAAGTTTGAAGTTCCTAGGCCTAAGCATTCTTTAGTTATTGGTCGGAAACCATTTGGTCTACGGACCGACCGACAGACAAATGCAAAGCAATATACCCCCTCTTCTTTGAAGTGGGGGCATAATAAAAGCAAGAGTTATAGTTCTTGTGCACTGCACTGCTCATCAATGAGATCTAACTACCTATGAAGTTTGGTCTTGATATCTCTCAAAGTTTGGTCTTGATATCTCTCATAGTTTTTGTGTTATGCACCAGACAAAATTATGACGGAAGGACGAACAGACGGACGGACAAAACGGCAACTATACGCTCGCCCTTTGGGGAGCATAATCAATGGGCTTCCTGAAACCCTTCTGGGGCCAGGAATGGTTATATCCCAGTTCGCAGATGATTCTGGAACTTGGAAAATTGGGTCAAATTTGGTCAAACTAGCTAAAGATGCACAAGCTGGTTTGGACTCACTATGGGGATGGGCCAAAAATTGGAGGTTTAATATATCAGAAGCCAAAACAGTCGGAATTTTATTTGGAAATCAACCACAGCAAAGTTTGGATGTACACTTAGGGGGAACACCAATTAAATTTGCTAAAGTTGCTCGTTTTTTAGGCATGACTTTTGATAAAAAATTAACTTTCGAGCAACATATTAAGGACTTGGTCACAAAATGTTCTAGAGACTTGATGGTTATGAAAAAACTCAAAGGAACTGACTTTGGGGCAGATAAACACAGTCTCCTACTTATTTACAAGTCTCTTACTCGTCCAAAGATAGACTATGGTGCAGAAGTCTATTCTTGTGCTTGTCCTACCCTCCTCAAAAAAATGGCTGTGATTCAGAACATGGCCCTCAGGTTGGCTCTGGGGGCCCTCTATTCAATGTCTGGTTATTTACTTGAATTAGAGGCAGGAATAATTCCACTTAAACTAAGAAGAAATCAACAAACACTGAAATATTGGTCTAGAGTTAAAACTACACCAAACAACCCAATTAATAAAATAATAAATACTGGCTCTTTTGCAAGCAGGAAATTTAAAGAGCCTGTCTTGCCTTTTGGTGCAGCAGCTCAGCTTCTAGCGGAGGGCAGTGGCATTGACAAATTGGAGGTGGCCATTCACCGTCCTTGCGGGGATGCCCCATGGACACTCTCAGAACCAGTGGTAGATATTTACTTAAAAAATATAGTGAAGAAATCCGATTTGCCTGAACTCGTCAAATTAGAAACACAATTATACTACTCCGATAAGTACCAAGGTCATGTTCAAATCTATATGGACGAATCCAAGGACCCATCTACAGGCAAAGTTGCCTCTGCTGTTGTAATCCCTAGTCAAAATATATCTGTAAAAGAGAGGTTACCAGAAAATATGTCAATTTACACAGCAGAAATGTTTGGCATTATTAAAGCACTGAGCTGGATCAAAGAAAACAAACCTGGTTAAAGTGTTATTTTCTCAGATTCGTTATCTTCTCTGACCTTGATCAAATCTAACAATAGTAGATCTAGGCTGGAGATTTTGTCTAATATCAAAGTAATATATAATAATTGTCTAAACTTAGACCAATAGGTTACAACAGCTTGGTGTCCAGCTCACATAGGTATCACTGGAAATGAAAGGGCTGACGGTGCGGCCAAGCTGGGAGTTGGGCTGTCCACTGCCACCACAAAACTGCCGTACTCACCTATAGAATTAAACTCTACTGTCAGAGGCCACATAATTGATAAATGGAAAAAAGCTGTTTCCTCAAAGCCATTCAAAAATACCTTTAATAAATTTACAGTAAATCTAAAACCACCCGTAACATATTCGAAAAACAACCAAATCGATAAAGATATTACTAGGTTAAAACTTGGAAACAGCTGTCTACCTGGAAATGCAGGTCAATATATATCAAATCTAAATCCCATATGTGCTACTTGTAATGAAAATTTTGACACCAAACATTACTTGTTGGATGGTTGAGACTTGGCAAAATCTAGGAAAATTCTACTAAACGATCTATCTAAAATAAATTAAACTCTGACAGTTCAAAACATTCTTTTTCCACCCACAGAAAAAAGTAGCACTGTATATAAAATTCTAGAGAATTACATTATAGAAACCAAATATGTAAACAAACTTTAAATAGTAAATTTAGCAATTCCATTCCGTCCTGACAAATCTACGGTCCGTTATTCCCTCATGATAAGAATTATGCATACAAATATATAGAGAAAAATCTCATCCCATTAATGCAAAAAGGTACCATCTAACATTTTTGTCAATTTTTGAATTTTGGAAAATTTCATTATAATCTAATGAAATCTTTAACTTGTGAAAATATTAAACTTGTATTTTAATGCAATTAAAAGTTATAAGGAAAAACACAAAGGTACCAAGTGAAAGTTATAAATTTTTTGCCTGCAAAAAGGCACCAAGTACTGATTAGTTTATGCAAAAAGGTACCATCTGACTCGTGGAACCTTTTGCACAGACGCTATATAGTTCCCGGTTTAACTCTGCAGTGCAACAAAGAGCCATATGACACATGGTTCCTTGTTGCATTAATGAAGTGGACCTACGTTATCATGTTAACCCACACATAATTCTGTACTTGGTACCTTTCTGCACTGGAATGAATACACAATCCAGATGCATTTGTTAGTATCAGATATCAAAATGCTGGCCAATTGTTCTTTAGAGATGATAAAGTGAGAAATTTGCTACAGCACCAGTTGTTGTTAATTACTTCATATCAGTTAGAGGATGAGAACAAGCTTTATGTAGTTCATTTATAATGGCTACGCCTGAAAATGTAAGTACATTTTTCTGTACGGAAAATTGCCAGTATTATATTCCTATATGTACAATTGGAGCGGGGTTAGTGTTATTCAATATTATGTAATTCTATGTTTTGATTGGCTGTTAGAAGATCCTATTATTGCCGAAGCATTACGTATTTTTACGATGTGCTACCTGTTGAATCAATTTGTGAAGTTGTGTTATTCCGGAAATCTCGGAGAAAATCACGTGACTGTCTGGTAATATTGTGTAGGAACATTGGATCTCATTGTTTTGAAATCTATTAATAGTAACAAGTAACTGAAAAGAAATAAGGTAACTTTTTGAAGGTTGGCAAAACTATGGCGGTTGATAACAATACAAAACATAGTAATTTTGTAATTATCGTTTTCCATTAAACAGTTCAGTATTTTATATCATTTGAAAGGTCTGTAATCTCATATTTTAGGGCCTACATATTTAAAAAAATAATTGTAAAAACTTTTTTTCTTATTTGTTTGTAAATGGTTAAACTTAGTGCATCTTAGCTGCTAGAGAAATGCTAAAACGACATATATAAATTAATTTAGTTTTCTTTTTTAAAAGCAAAAATTCCAAATCTGCTTATATTTTCAAAATATGAATTTAAAGACCCTTCAAATGATGTAAAATGATAAATGTTTATGTTTACTGTTTTCAAATAATAGCATTCGGCTCACGAAGAAGTTATCTAAAATTAAAAATTCTGTCTGGTTCCCGGTCGTACTTTGCTACGACAGTGACTGTGTCTCAACTGGTCTTTATGTTGAATTATATCAAAGTAATCAAAGCATGGTCATAGTTTATTATCATCATTGATATTACCAGTACTGATTTGTTATTCTGTTCAAGCATGTTTGTTATTCTGTTCAAGCATGTTATTCCATGAAATTAATTTTATTTTGTTACTTAACAAAACAAACTAAGTTTCAGTATCATAATTATCACCATTAATATCAAGAGATATATGGAAATATAAGGTTGAACAAATATGTTGTTGTTGTTCTTCAAAAAATGTGCATTTCCTTAGTTATAATATGCCTGAACAGACAGGACTTCATTTTAAAGATACACGTTAAATTTCATTATTTGGCATCTGCAAACAAAATAGAGTGCTGTAGATTTAGGTTCCTTAAAAATACAGTAAAAACCGTACACTCAAATGGACTCAAGTCCATTTGAATTTTTCTTGTTATACTTTGAATTCATATTAAGTATATTTTTATAGTTTGAATTCAAACTGATACCAATGCATTGACAGCTAATATTTGACATATCAAATCGCTCAACATGTTTGAAATGAAACAAACATAAACTTAGCTTAATGTCTTATCATATATTTAATGTATTTTGTAAGCAGGTGGTTTTTTTGTTTGTTTTTTTTGAATTTGCTTAGCTTTAAAATTCAACTTAAACACAAAATATTAAACCGTCTTTGTTACTTTTTGTGTACAGAATACAGAATCTACCTGGTCAGGTGAAGAATTCTTCAACACACTGACACAAGAAGATACCAATAATACTGATAAAGATAAAAGAGAAAGAGACGACACCACAGATTCGGATGATATTCCCCTTGCAGATGTAAGACAACGTTCAGAAAGGCCTGTGAAAAGAAAACTTATAACAAGTGATAATGAAACTGAACTCGATGACAGTGGTGCTGATGAAGACTATGTTCCGGGCAAACAAGACATCAATTCAAGTGATTCCAAGTCTAGCATATTGCTGAGAAAAGTACAAAAGAGGAAACGAAATGTTAAAAGAAAGAGAAAAAGTGGATGGAACAGAATACATAAGAAAATGAAAATCAGTGTATCACCTAAAACAAAGAGTCAAGAATTAGCAAAACAAATGAGAGACAAAATAAAAACATGCAAAGCAGGCGTAAGAAAGTAACTGCATTTTCACCTGATGAAATTAGGGCAGTACAGATAATTGTCAAGAAATCGCATTTATCTCGACTAGACACACTTCTAGCAAGCAATGAGCTTCGCTGTGCCATCTCATACGGAGATGGAAACTGTTTCTTTAATTCGGTTAAGATCAGTGGAAATTTGGAGGAAAGTGCTATCTTTGAGTGTGTGCTTTTTTGGTTGAAATGCAGACAGATACATGTCATTTATGGCCAAAAAAGATGGAAATACTAAAGAGGCATTTCTCAGTGACATTAATTTGTTGAAGACAAGTGGTCAGTGGAATTTAGATATTGCAGATATCATTCCACATAGGTATACAGCAAACTAAGTCAAAACATAACATGAAGTGTCTTGTATTAAGGTTTTGATGAGACATGTCATTTTCGTTTATTGTGAGATAACAACTTTAACAAAATGGCAATTTTTCTCTTAATCGCCTAATTCATAATGAAACACAAAATTTCATTCTGTAACATATCTCTTTATGAATAATAAATTGTGAAAATATCTTGAATATTCTTAAATTTGTTTATGTAATAATTCAGATGGTACCTTCTGAGGATATTTTTTGTGCTAGTTTCGAAAATGTTATTTCATATGGTGCCTCTTTGCAAGGAAATCTCATAAAAGTGTATAATGCAAAAAGGGTCCATAATACTTAATTAACTAATTAGGGTTAATTAGTGAAAATAATGAGAACATACTTTCTGAGAATACACACTAGACCTATGCCTACATATATGTAAAGAGAAAATTCTGCTGCACAAAAATCTGATTTGATCTCAAGTTTAAAACTTTCAAATGCGATTTTCTCAAAATTATGAAAATGTCACATGGTACCTTTTTGCATTAAGGGGACGATCTGTATTTCTATAATAAAAGTAAGTCAGGAATGAATATATTTAAATATAACTTGTTAATCACAAAATAACCTTAAGCAATTAAAAAGTATTTGATCAAACTATAACTAAAATAAGATCAAACATAACAATCTGGTCACAATTAAATCAAAAATGCATACCGAACTAATTCCATGTTTTATTCGTTTACATTTCATAGTAGAATTACAACTATGCTAACTAAATACAAACATCAATTTTTGACAGCCATTTTCCTTTTCTGGCAGTTGGTCAACTCCAATCTTTTTACACTTTTTGAATAAACGTTGTAATGTCAACACAAAATTTTACTCACTATCATTTGGCAATACATGTACTATCCTTTCATGAAATTAACCACTGTCACTTATTAAATCCTGTTCAATTTTACAAAATATAAGAAATAATTCCTCATGAAAATTACATCATGTCAATCTCTTGTTTACAAGTGGCGACACCTACATCACGTGACCAGACTGGAATGTGTAAATGCTTGAGCCGAAAAATGGATAGTAAATTTGCAAATCAGGACGTGCGAAACAAAACATATTGTCCAATCAGGCGGCCTCTGACGTATAGGTTCTCATTTTCACCTTTCAAGGACAAACCGCTGTATAACACTTTAACTTATCATTTATATTCTTAAAAATTTATATAAAAAAATATTCTTTTTAAACAAAAATTTTATCCAAGGTAATTGTACTTTTAAATAATTAACCATGGAAATTACAACAAAGAACCTTAATAATTGGAGGTAACCGGACAAAACAATCTCTATTTCTCTGTCTATTACTCGTGGTGTAGAACTCCGTCCCCTAAAGTTTTATTTTAAAAATTCTTGTGGTCCAGGACTTCATCCCCTAAAGTCCGTTTCTTTCCTCTATCCACTTTAAAGCGACTGACTCACAAAATTTTGCTGAATTTTTTATTCTTTCAAATTTAAGAGGATTTAATATACTCTGGAAAAAATATAATATTATGCTTCTATACACCATGAAAACTGGAAAAAAAAGTTTTGACTTAACCAGGATTCGAACCCACGACCTTTCGGTCAGTAAAATTTAGAGCGACGACTTAGTCCACTGAGCCACGACATCTAGTTATAGATTGCCTCAAAATTAATCCTATAACTAAAGTATCTACCCCGTGACTAACGGGGTAAATTTTTTACCGATAAAAGTGTGTAAAACTTTATATTTTGATGTTTTTCTGTCACAAAAACTGAGTCAGTAACTTAGTTTAAATATGTTCTTCACGATTACAGCAAGAATTTCAAGATGTATAAACATTTTCTTTTTATCATCGTCTGTGAGTCAGTCGCTTTAAGATTTTGCCCGTGTTGCCAATTATATACAGTGATTTGAAAACAACGGAAAAAAGGGATAGAAGCCTCCGGCGGCGAGTCTGATAATAAAATGTTTTAACCTTTATTTAATTTTTCTTTTATTTTGTTACTTTATTTGTAAATAGATACCCACATAATATTTTAATTACAGTATTTCATTTGCTTTTAATTTTTGAAATTTTTAATAGTGGCCCTAAAAAGGTGTCGCTTGAAGGCATTGTATATAATTATAAATACCATTAATTTTCTTTTAAAAATGTGGGTATATAATTTTTTATTGTTTTTATAGTTATTATAAACCTAACTTGTTACCGGGAATTTTCAAGTCGGCTTTTCTGTGGGGGGAGCTGATTGTAACTGTTACGTTAAGTCCCCACTCAATTAAATCACCATAATAAATGCAACGGGCTGAATTTGTGTAAACCCCTGTATTTAGTGGGGCATACACTATCCCGGGTTTACACAAAGCTAAACCATGCTTATGTATGTTACCCAAAGCATGTATTAGCTCATAATAGGTACTTGTCTTAAATTTTCATACAGCTAAATGGGCAAAAAGTAAGTAGAAGCAATGGTAAAACAAGGCTTCAGTTTTAAAGAGAATATCCTCCTGATTCTCTTTTCAACTTATTTATTCCCGGGTACCTGATTTTGTTTTAGGAAGACATGTTTATGATTTTTTTTTTTTTTAGAATAAGATTTTAAAATTGTTTTAATTATTATAAGATTATAAGACATTTAATTAATTAATTAAGTTTGCCTTGCTACACTTACTAGTGAATAAAACGAGACACAAGAATTAAATTAGCCCGTAACCATTATAATTAGGATATTTATATTTTCCTTGTAAAATTCCAACCTCTAAGAATGTACATTTTAGGTACTTTAATTCACGTCCCGTATAAACTTAAAGTTACTGTTCATTTATTTGATAAGTTGAATTTGGAGTAACTTAGTTACTGGATCTTTAATTAATCATATGCCATTCTACACACAATGATAAAATAATTAAAATATGATATAAAAATATATGTCGTGCTCAGTCATACTGCTTTCACCGGTACCGATCATAAAAATCCACGTTTTTGAGATAATCATACTATGACACAAGTTATTTTCACTTGTAATCAATCAAGAAATATTCCAAATATTGAATAACACCGAAGTTCACGTCTAAATCCCTTTAAAATCCTTTAAATTAATTAAATTCCTCTAGAAAAATGCGGTTGAACTTTTACACAATTGTACACAATTGTTTACATAAAGCCCCACCTATATCATGTGATCAGTCAGGAATGTTTAAGAGCTAGAGTCGAAAAACGGATAGTAAAACTACAAATCAGGACGTGCGTTTCAAAATATCATCGGTCATTTGCGTGGCTCCTGACATGGGGGATGTCATCTAACCTCAGCTGGCAATGCTTTGTCTCTATACTAATTAACAAAACTTTTACAACTTTCTTATTATTTTACCATAGTCATTTAGTACTATAGAAAGTTGTGGTGGTTAATATACTTTCAACTTCCTTCGTGGTCTGGGACTCCATCCCCTAAAGTCCTGTTTTTAACTTCTCGTGGTCCTGGACTCAAACCCCCAAAGTCCATTTTCTTTTCCTTCACTATACTACAAATAAACTTGACTACCACAACCTTAATAGAGACAATGCATGCTTCTTAGGCTGAGAATTCAAAATACGAAACCTTAGCCAGCATTTTTCAACTATATTTAAATATATCTAAATTTTTAAGACTTAAATGTACATACCCACTACATTTTTACTAATAAATCACTTTACATGTTTGTTTTAATAAAAATTTCACTTTTTATTCTGGCTCTAAAAAGGAAACCATTCACAATACGTCTGTAAATATTACATATACATGTATTGTAAATATTCAAAATTTTTTATATGGGTATATAATTTTTAATTTATTAAATTTTTGTCTCTAAACTGAGAACAATTCAAACGGCCTTCTTTCGGGGGATAGCTATTAGTACCTATTATGTAAAGACTCCACCATATACTTAAAACCCTTGAAATTTTTATTTTTTCTTTGCAGCAGGCTGCACATAGTGTTAACTCTTGTACCCCTGTGGAGCATACATTATCCCGGGTTTACACATGGTTGAGACTTACTTATATTTGTTACAGATGTAATTCTCAACCCATAATAGGTACAAAATTCATTTAAGATAGTGATATGGGGTCAAAATTTAACTTAAATAACTTTGGTAACTCAAAGTTTTAGTTTTGAAGAGAAATCTCCTGGATCTCTTTATCACTTATATGTTCTCGGATGTTAGATTAAATGTAGGAAGTAATTTATGGTTTTAATAATATTTTTACGAATAGCAGACGCATACCTGCCATAATTTTTCTGGCCATTTCCGGGATTTTGATATCGAATTTCCGGGATTTGAGCCGATTTTCCGGGACATACAACTATTCATATACTTTCAATGCCCTACCGTTTGCAGCACACAAAACTGGACGGGTTTCCGTTTTTGGCGGGAAAAGCCGTGCACGTCTTTCAAATACACATCAGTACCATTAGTTTCATAGCTTTTATTTTAGTTGCAAGAGCATAGTAATTGACAGGCTTGCAGAAATGTTTCAAGCTCAATCGGTCCGACCATCCGACGATTATTCCCCCACTCCTCTCAACCACTTCAAAAAAAAAAGTTCGCTCGTATTTACGAGTGGAGAAGGTAGGAGGACGAGTATAATTTTCTGATCGATCATCCTGCAGAACGAGTGCAAAAACCGCAAGAAATATACCGATGGATGTGTATATCATAAGGACACAGTTTACCGACATGTAATACGCTATCAAAACGAAACCGGTACCAGAGTAAGGGGGAGCACTGCGCCTTTTTTAATTCAGTAAACCGCACAGTACTGTTGGTCACCTGGACTAGTAGTGATGGTGATGCAGGACGAGTAGAAATTTTTGTCACTCGTTCTCGACTGTGTAGCAGTAATCATAAATAATAACTGTGTACTATTAATTGATTAACATCATAAACTCGAATTCAAGTTGAATCACGGGCGTTTGATGACAGAGTCGTCTATGCTTCGTATTACTAGTATCGGCGCGATTTGATCGAACATTACCATATTCACCACGAGTTTTATGCGCGTTTGCATTAAATTTAATTTTAAGTAGCATCTCTATTAACGCCAATTACGGCGGCGACAGTCTTTGAAAGGGGCAGATATCTTACAAATTAATTAATGCACCGCAAGTCAATAAATCGATAGCCGATAGCGGTCATTTGTTAATTGGTTATTAATGACACGCGGTGTATTCACCGAGTCGGAACATATTATCCTAACAAATAATTAAAAGATTAGCGGCATGTAAAAATTTGACTGGCCTGATCAAAGGTATGCGCGTTTTTTATGTTTTACGGGACATCGGATGTCTTTCCGGGACTCCGGGACGGGCCCTCGATTTCCGGGACAATCCCGGACGATCCGGGACGTATGGCAGGTATGAGCAGACGGGACTGTGGGGGGCGAGTACTTACCCATCTCATGTCAGTTAATATTTTATTTCTAGGCTTAAGAAGTTTTTTTCCTATATACAAGTAAAACCAAAATCAAGTGACCCCTGGGGTGGGGCTAACTCTGACCCCAGGGACATGGGTACCAACAATCTTTGCAGGGGTCTTGTTGATCAAGTATTCCAAGTTTGAATGGAATATCTTTGACACTTTTTGAGACATGGACATAAAGAAAAAGGTTAACCAAGAAAATTTAACTTGAAGAAGGGGCATAACATTGAAAAAATAAATCTGAGGGTTATCTGCCCTTTAGAAATGGTGATACAATTGTAAGTATTACAATTGGAAAGTTTGATGAAGAAATATTAAGAAATGGCATAGTTATAGCCAATGTTAAGTTTTCATGACAAAATCCAAGTACAAAAAGGGGTATAACTCTGCAATTGTGACCTTAACCTACAGATTTTGGCATCATCATGACCTTCTTGTCGTATGCAATATAATTTGAAAGTTTGATGTCGAAATGTTAAGAAATGGCAAAGTTATTGCCAACGTTAAGTTTTCATGACGAAATCCAAGTACAAAAAGGGGCATAACTCTGTCAAATGTGACCTTGACCTAGAAATTTTGGCATCATCATGACTCTGTTGTCATAAGCAATACAATTTGAAAGTTTGATAAGATAATGTTTATCAGAGATCAGGAGTTTGAACTGAGATTGAAACGGTCACCTTCAAAATTGACCAAGGCACGAAAATAGAATAAAACTTTATATTGAAAACAAAACAAAAGGCGAGCTAGGTGAAAAGAAAGAAGAATATTGGTTCTGTGTGATCTAAATACAAATCAGGATTATTATTGGACTTTTGTTGGACTATAGTGTGAAAATCTGTGTGGATTTTGGGACTTTGTTTCCTAACCTTGAACATTAACAACAACAACAAAAACAACTACTTCCGGTGCAAACAGTAAATATTATTCCTCCAGACAGCAAAGAAGATCTAGATTCCTTCACAGAAATTGTCACTATTACCTCACAGAAAATTGTCAATCTTGCCATCTTTTTGAAAATTTCTTATATATTTTTGATATATTTAATAAAGACTTCAAAATATTTTTGATATTTATATATATTTAATAATAAAATACAGTTCTGGATTAAAGCATATTAGCCTAACCAGAGTTTGGATTGTTTACCTGTAGGTTATTATATAAATGGCAAAGTTATAGCCAAAGTTAAGTTTTCTTGACGGACTGATGGACAAAGCGATCCCTATGTATTGCCGTTTCTTCGAAAGGGCGACACAATAAAAACTAAATGAAGTCCTTTTGGACATTACATGAAGTAATAATAATGACAGTGACAATATAAAATATAAAAGACTATAAGAAACAAGAAAAGACCGATGAGTATTTATTACTCATCGATTAGATTTTTGACGGCAAGGCAATTATTTGCTAACCTGTAAACTATCTTATGAAATACCCTATACACGTCAGTAAGAAAAATAAAAAATATATGATATAATAATTATAAGACATGCTCGGTCATATGGCTTTTGTCGGTACCAAGGGTAAACAACCTCAAATACCTACCTACTTAGAATTTGGATTTCCAAGAGTTAACATTGTGGCTCTCCACTAAAAGATCATTTGATATTGTATTTAATATTTATGTGTTAACATACGGATAACCTTTGATTATTTAACATATTGTCTGCGGTATTCCACAGAGAAAGTGAAATTAAAATATAAAACAGAACTTTGTGTTAGTGATACAATTCACATCAAGTAGGCCAAAATTAGCGGCACTACACATTCATACATTGTTTTCATACAAATAATTATTGAAGAAAATTATTTCACAAGTAAAAAATGCCAGCAACACCTTGAGAAGTTAATTATTCATTGAGCTTTTCTGTCAAACTTAAATACCTGTTTGGTAATCAGACAATTCGTGGGCTTAACGCAAAACGGTCGTAACTGAAATTTTGAAAACTTTTCAGGAGAGTGAAAAAGTTTTACCGTTATCTTTAGATTTTGATGAAAAACATGTTCTTTTGTAAATAAGAAGGTTTTTGCATTAATTTTATATTAAGAGTTTTGATGTTTATTTAATTTATGTATTAAACAAGAAGTTTGTGAAAAACTGAGTTACGACTGTTTTGCGCTGAAAATGACAAATTGTTTGAAACAAATTTTTTTGCAAAACAGTCGTATCTGAAACTGAATCTAAAATTTTATCCTTGAAAGTTTATATTTAACTGCTAATTTTTTCTTTAAGTTTCTTATTTCATATATAAAAACATAATTACTCAGAAAAATTGCATTTAATTAAGGTTACAAATGGACTGTCTCTGATGTCAAGCATTGAGAAGCTGATATCTAACACAGGAAAAGAATGAAATAATAAAATTTAATTATCTGCAATGTTTACTTCATTCTGTATAATGCAAGTCACAAAGTACTTCTTCAGTATACACAACAAACTAACAATAAAAGGTCTATCATCTATCTGTTGGTTTACATTTTGCTCTTGGAACTGGTATACACTCAGCCCTCAATTGTCCCAGAATAATAGCTAAAGGAATTAGGACAGTGTTTCTAGAATGATAGAAAAGGTCGAAAGTGTTACATAACTAATATTTAAGAAAAATGAACATAGTTGGGGGACTCTTCATCAAGAACAGGGTTCCTCTAGAGGGAATGGCCGACAGTGTGTCACAAATGCTTTGACAGCTGTTTTTGAAAGCTAAAAATATCCTCTAAGATTATGGGCATCAGAAGACTTGACTATATCTTAACAAAATTAATGGAGATAATCTTTATGATTATGTCCTTGACTGGAGAAACTGAAGTCAATTATCTTTACATTGATAACATTCCTGCAACAGTTGCAACAACATCTAGTCACCCTCATTGCACCTTACAGACTTATTCAACTAGTGTCCAATTCTATTCTTTAAATGATGCTGTTGATTCACTTATGAAAGCTCATGTGATGACAGGTTGTTTATTGACACCAGGAAATTCTGAACCTTGTTATTCTACCAGCATCCTTAAAAATGTAGATTGTTATTATCTGTTTGACTTGCACAGCAGAAATGATTTAGGTATGTTAGCCCCAGATGGCACAGCATATCTGAAGGAACACAAATATATATCTTTAATTTGTGTAACTTTATTTGGCATCTTCAGTGCTTCCTTTCTAAATTTGGAACAACCCACTCCTTTTGAAATTGCTGCCATTGCTAAGCCCATTACACAAAACATAATCAAAAGCAATGAAAATACAACAGATAGTGACATTAGTTTTAGCCTTTCTTAACCAGTGTCTGATGGTTAATACAGTTGAAAGTTTTACATGACAAATGAAGCAATAGCAAAGGCAAAATTTGCTCTTGTTGTAGATTCCGATTCAGATGACAGTAGCTACAGATTTGAAAAAGCAATTAATAGCTCCAGAGCTGAAGACATGGATAATATAAGTAGTAAAGTTGAAGCAGTTCTATCTGAATTGGACAACAGTGATAAGATCCTTAGATGTACTGACAGTTATTTATTAGACGACAGTCATTATGATGAAAGTAGCAATGTTATTGTTATTGGTAATAGCAGTCTTGATAGTAAAATACTGCTGTGGGTGTTGAGAGTTAAAATACTGCTGTAGGTGTTGATAGTGAAAATACTGCTGTAGGTGTTGAGAGTTGAAATACTGCTGTAGGTGTTGATAGTTAAAATACTGATGTAGGTGTTGAGAGTTAAAATACTGATGTAGGTGTTGATAGTGAAAATACTGCTGTAGGTGTTGAGAGTTAAAATACTGATGTAGGTGTTGAGAGTTAAAATACTGCTGTAGGTGTTGAGATTTAAAATACTGATGTAGGTGTTGAGAGTAAAAATACTGATGTAGGTGTTGAGAGTGAAAATACTGATGTAGGTGTTGAGAGTTAAAATACTGCTGTAGGTGTTGAGAGTGAAAATACTGCTGTAGGTGTTGAGAGTTAAAATACTGATGTAGGTGTTGAGAGTTAAAATACTGATGTAGGTGTTGAGAGTGAAAATACTGATGTAGGTGTTGAGAGTTAAAATACTGATGTAGGTGCTGATAGTGAAAAAACTGCTGTAGGTGTTGAGAGTGAAAATACTGATGTAGGTGTTGAGATCGAAAATACTGATGTAGGTATTGTGAGTGAAAATACTGATGTAGGTGCTGATAGTGAAAATACTTATGTAAGTAATGATAGTGATAATACTGATGTAGGTGTTCAGAGTAAAAAGACCGATGTAGGTGTTGAAAGTAAAAAGACCGATGTAGCTGTTGAGAGTGCAAATACTGATCTAGATTTTGAAAGTGAAAATACTATTATTACCTAACGCTCTATATTACTTGTAATTCATTATTTTTGCCTGTTTCCTGGCATTTTTCCATCTTTCAAATATGCCAGCAACAGTTTATTCAGGTCCAGGCAACAGTTCAACCATTTGACTGGGCAATAGTTTGAACTGTTTCATAGTTGACTTTTGAACCAATCATATGCTTTCATTGTGCGCAATAGGATGCGCAATTGGATGTTATAAAGTGAAAGTTACTATAATGAATACATGTATGTTTTTCAAGCCCTGACGACACTTTACGTCCATTTAATTCCATTTCATATTTTTACTGTACCCCGAGTTAGGTGTTGCATCTGTACCGGCTTTTAGCCCAAATAAACCAAGCATTTACATATGATGATCAGTCCTCAGCCAACAACTGGTGAAAAAAGTCTTGATTTGGTCAAATCGTATTGAATATAAGGTATTTATTAAATAAACAGTTATATAGAGCATTAGGTAATAAAACAGTTATTTTGTGTGTGTTTTAGGGGAACAGTCAAAACTATTGTCCCAAAGACGTTTCGAACTGTTGCCCGAGGCCTAATGGCTACTAACTGCTTCTTCAAATCTGTAGCTACTGTCATCTGAATCAGAACCTACACCAAGAACACAATTTGCCTTTGTTATTGCATCATCTGCCATGTAAAGTTTGCAACTTCTTGCGAACATGAAAGTTCATAACAGAAAGATGCAACACATCTAAGAATACACAACCCAGAGTGGGATTTGAACCTTGATTTCCTGCGTGACATGCTAACGCTCTAACCACTCAGCCAAAGAATCGATTCCCTGATGCATTTGCCAGAGGTTGTATTTATACAATTATCTATGGTGTGCACTAGACCGTAACACATCCCCTCTTGAGAAAGTCATCAGTTATGATGACAAATGGTATTGTGTATTTTGTAAATCAATGGATCAGACAGAAATTCTGAAAGATTCTATTTTAGAATCAATTTTTACAACGAAGTATAGGACAGGTCATCCAAGATGAGCCCCCATCTTACAAACATGAGAGTTCATAACAGAAAGATGCAGTGCATCTTAGAATACACAACCTAGATTGGGATTCGAACCCTGATCTCCCGCATGACACACCAACGCTCTCACCACTGAGCTGAAGAATTGATTCCCTGATGCAGTTGTCAGAGGTTGAATTTATACAATTATCGAAGGTGTGCACTAAACCGTAACAAACTATATTTATCATAAGATCAGACACTGGTTCAAGAAGTCTAAAGCTAATGCCACTATCTAATGATGTGCTCATAATCTTGGAGGGTAATTATAGCTTTCAAAAGCAGCTGTCAAAGCATATGTGACACATTGTCGGCCATTCCCTCTAAATGAACCCTGCCCTTGATGAAGGGTTCCTTTAACTATGTTCATTTTTTCTAAACATTAGAAATTGTGTATGTAAAGAAAGTGTCGAATAAGGTCTGTCATTTACTAGGGTGCAAAATAAGCATTTTGTTTACCATTATAAAAAGTCTGAACTGACAGACCTATAAACATACAGTTTGATACAAAGCATATTTTTATCCAAAATGCATTTGCTTTAACCTGAAGTTTAACTGATGGATCCATATAATAAATAGGTAATAATGAATATCAAATAGAGTTATCTAAATTCATACATATTTCCATGAATTAACTGCAATTCTTTTAAGATTCATTTTATCTACTTCTTTGTTATATTCATGGATAATCACTACTTCAAAGTATAGCTTTTAATCATTTGCCAATTTCTTTCCTTTTCTTACTTTTCCAGCACCATGTGTGACCAAACAGTAAGGACAAGGTCACATAAACAAAATACAATGACATCATCACTTATGTCAGTGATGAGGTCATATGTATAATAATTAGTTGCTTCCCTCCCAGTTCATTTACATCTATTTTTATATGCAAAACGGTCGCAACTGCAGTTACGACCGTTTTGCACTAAAGCAGTCTGATACAACCTTATGCCATCTGACTATTTTAACAGGTTTCTGTGCAGATATAAATGTTAATTTTTTCACAGGTAAAAGACACCTTTAAAATAATAGGAAAAATGAAAAAAACATTTTTTTTAAAAAATGTCAGTTACGACCGTTTTGTGCTAAGCCCACGAATTTACTTTCGTTTCCAGCCTCATCATAACAAGCCGTGAAAAATTTATGCAGTAAAAACAAAAAAGAAAGTTGTGCTTCAGAGAGACATTATAATATATATAATAGTAACAAACTGTTTCTAAATTCCTGAGGGCCTCAAGACAAAGACACAGACATTGCTCCTCATATCAAGATGTTCTGAATTGATTTAATACATCTATCTACCCCACCAAGTGAACAGCCTCCACAAGTCATACATTGGAAACCTTAAACCTTTCCACTGCCCTTTTAAGGGCCTATAAATTCTTCGTTGTACTCATAATTTACTATTAATAAAACAATTTTAGTAGAAATTTATATATTTATACCTGATCTTGGGTTTTGTCTGACTTTGTTTTCATTTATTTCCTCTGTCAAATCAAAAAGTCAAAACGATTTTGAAGATTATTTATCTGCAGACCTGGGCTATTTATCTGTGGGGATTCTACACCCTAGCCTTTGTCTGAGAAAATCTATCAAATGGCTGGTCCCTTTTCTATTAAAACAATTAAATAAAATTAGTTTATAGTTTTACATAGTTTTAGGTAGACAAGGCTGATACTGATACTAGAGTTTGAAACAAGGGAATTAATACAAGTCATATTTGTATACACTTATATATTCATTTCAATTACCGTATTTACTCTAAAAAGTATAAGTATAGTAAATGCAAAGTACATCTTTCTCCAGGTTATAATTTAGCCACATAAATGTAATTCAAGCACACATATATCACCCTTTTCAAAAACCAAAATGTCGGCTAGACTTCACCCAGGAAGACATCATCTTGATCTTTCAGGAATATTAGGACAGCCATTAGACAAAAATCACACACATAGAATTAAGTGTAACACTTCCAAATATGTGTGTGTATAAAAAGGTACCTTCAGAAACATGGCATCTGAGGTTAGTCTCAAAACAATTTCAAGGGAGATAGACAAATCACTACCTAATGTCTATCAAATAACATCCTTGGCCTCAGGTGCCTTTCTTCTAGAATTTAGATCGGCGGAGGCATTATCTAAAGCACCGAACTTACGCGGTCTACGAATAGGAGGTCTGGAAGTGTTTACGGTTTTACCGTCAACAATCCAGACCTTCAATGTAGTGATACACGGGGTCCCTTTAGATGAAGATTTAGACAAATTCAAATCCAGTATGTGCTATGACACAAGTCAGGGTGCCTGCCTGGTTGGAATAACCAGACTGGAAAATAAATTTCACAAGTGGAGCACGGCAGTTAAGCTGACCTTCAGTGGGGCATGCCCGCTGAGGGTCAAAGTGGAGGTAACCAACATAGGTTTCCAAATGGAGACCTATGTTCAACCCCCACTTAGGTGTTAAAGGTGTCAGGGGTAGGGACACATCTCCCACCGGTGCGGCAAGTCCACTACCTGTGGGGGTGCTCTGGCGACCATAGCTATAAAACATGTAGAAAAACATACACTAAATGTTGCAAATGTGGCCAAGTGCACAAGGCAACATATAGGGGGTGCACGGAATACTTCAAAGCAACTTGCATCCAAGCTATAGTAAATCGGGAAAGAGTTCCCTGGTACAGGGCAGATCAAATTTTAGAGAAAGAAAGAGGTCAGTTAAAACAGGAAGAAGAATCTAGGTCAAAAAGAGATCAAAATCCTTCTTTGGAAACCTCCAATGAAATAGGAAGGACTGATCATACATATTCTGAACTTCACGATACAAAAGATGAAACTTCATCAGGAAAGTCAATAGGTCACAACATAAGTCTACAAAATACACCCCCAGAACAGGTCAATATTTCTATGAAAGGTAAAAAAAGATTAAACTCACAGGCACTAGGAAATGAAAAATCAAACATCCTAGAAAAGAATCTTAACTCAAACCATTTAGCTTCTACACCTGTGAAAACAATTAAGGGGAGCCCTACTGGTGCCACCATGTGTGAAATCTCAATCACAGACAGCTCAGAGCAGTCAACAGTGACTGATGATGGCACATGTGACGTCACAGTAGTCTCCATTCATAACTCCTTCTTCTGGGATGACTCAGGTGAGAAATTAACAGAACTACAAGAAATAATTAATCTAAGTCCTTCTAATAATAATTTAAGTAAAAACATAAGTTTGCAAAAACATATAATAATTAAAGAAGGGGAAAGTTCCAGGTTCAGGGTGGACCGGTCAATGCAAACAAGCCGTACGGGTTCCAAACAGGTTAATTTTGAAGAACCAGTTACATCAATACTTATTCCAGAGGACATGACAAAACCTCATAGGTCAACTAACTAAATAAATACAAGAAGGTCAAACGCTCAGACAAGGTATTATCACAGGTGATTTTAATGCATATCATACAAACTGCGGCTTTTCTCATACAAACAAAAGGGGGTCAGAGTTATGGTCATGGGCTCAAGACTTGGATTTAGTCTTACTTAATGATGAAACCCCCACTAGATATGATACCAGACTTGGTACATTCTCTAATATTGACTTAACATTTTGCCACCCTCTGCTGTCTGCTCATATTACATGGGGAGTCATTAATGATAATATGGGGTCAGACCATTTCCCATTATATATTTCTCTTGATCATAATACTAAACCCATTCAAACCTTTAAAGATAATAAATTTAACTTTAACAAAGCTGACTGGGATAAATTTAGAAAACTATGTGAGGAAAACTTAAATAACTCTATTTATGATGAAGATATCAATAAATATTGCAACAATCTCACATTACTAACACTTGAAATAGCTGAGGGGTCTATCCCGGTCACAAGGCGCAGTAATAAAAAGAGGAATCTGGTTCCATGGTGGTCCGAGGAGTGCCAGCTGGTGGTTTCAAATAAGAAAAAGGCCTTGAAAACTTTCAAGAAAAACCCTATTAAAGAAAACCTGACACAGTTTACTAAGGCTGAAAAATACAGCAAAGAAGTTATATTAAAAGCCAAGTGACAGAACTGGCAAGAGTTCTGTGAGTCTATCTCCATAGAGAGATATACTTCCACAGACTTCTGGAATAAAATTGATAGGATAAAAGGTAAATCCCATAATCCTGTCCCCATGTTAAAGTTAAATAACAGCATAGCTTTGTCAAATAAGGAAAAGGCTGAATTTTTGGTCAATCACTATAAACAGGTCTCCAGCCATAGTAATATGCATGCTGATACTTAACATTTCAAGAAAAATTTGAAAAAGAAAATAAAGACTTCGTTTACACCAATTATACTAGTAATACTAGTGAAAGTAGGTCACTCAATATGGCTTTTTCCCTTAAAGAACTAAAAGAATGTCAGAAATAGAAATAACTCTGCATCTGGTCTAGATAAGATTAGTTACCAGATGTTAAAGCATATGCCTGATTCTTTTTTGGAGCCGTGGTTGGCACTGTTTAATAGGGTTTGGGTGACAGGGGTGTACCCCGTGGTATGGAAATTGTGTGATTCTCCTTTTAAAACCTGGTAAGAATCCAGGGGAGCCTAAATCTTATAGGCCCATAAGCCTCACCTCCCATGCCGGTAAAGTAATGGAAGGCATGGTGAAGGCCAGACACGAGCACCTCTTAGAGTCTAAAAGCATCATTAATCCCTTTCAATCAGGGTTTTGCAAGGGGAAAAGTACCCTTGATCAATTGGTGAGGCTCCAACATGAAATCATCTCTCCACAAAACAGATCAAGGAGTGTTTTGGCTGTATTCCTTGATCTAACGGCAGCTTTCGACTTAACCTGGCATTTTGGTTAAAGCAATATGGAATTACCGGAAACTGTTTCCAGTACCTCTGGTCCTTCCTTAAAGGTCGGAAAATCGCAGTTAAGGTTGTTGGAGAACTGTTGCAGTTTGAAGAGACAGAGAGGGGTACTCCCAAGGGCGCGATTCTTTCCCCGTTATTATTTACTCTTATAATCAACAGGCTTCCTGAAACCCTTCAAGGGACAGGAATGGTCATAAGCCAGTTCGCAGATGATTCTGGAACATGGAAAACAGGGTCCAAACTAGCTAAAGATGCACAAGCTGGTTTGGACTCACTATGGGGTTGGGCAAAAAACTGGGGATTTAAAATATCAGAAACTAAAACGGTTGCAAAACTTTTTGGGAATCAAAAACAGCACACTTTGAACGTAAATTTGGGGCGGCACACCTATTTAATTTGTAAAAGTTGCTCATTTTTTAGGAATGTTATTAGACAGAAAATTAACTTACGCGCAACATATCAATGAATTGGTCACAAAGTGCCAAAGAGACTTAAAGGTCATGAAAGGATTAAAAAATACAGATTTTGGGGCAGATACTTATATACAAGTCTCTTATACGTTCAAAAATAGACTATTGTGCAGTAGTCTATTCTTGTGCAAGCAAATCTAATCTCAAAAAGCTTGACGTTCTCCAGAACAAGGCCCTCAGGATGGCTCTAGGTGCATTTCCTACCACGCCATGGCATCTGCTGGAGCTGGAGGCTTGGGTAGCCCCTCTTAATATTAGGAGACAGGAACAATCTCTTAATTTTTTTACTAGAATTAAAGCAAATAAAGGAAACCCTGTAAATAAAATATTAGGTACAGGATTTTATGTAAAATCTAAAATTAAAAAATCAGTTAGTACTTTGGCACTGAAACTCAAATTTATACAGAAGAGATTGGTATTTCCGAGGTTGAGGTGGCCGGCTGTTGCCCATGCCAAGTTGCACCTTGGACTCTCTTGGAGCCTGTAGTAGAAATTACATTACATGAACAAATTAAGAAAACTGATTTAAAGGAACTCATTAAATCAGAAACATTGCTTCATTTTGAAGCAAACTACACAGGTCAAACTCATATATATACTGATGGATCTAAAGATCCAAATACAGGCAAAGTAGCCTCTGCTGTAGTAATTCCAGAAAAAAAGGTCACTTTTATTAACAGGTTACCAGATAATACATCAATTTACACAGCAGAAATGTTTGGCATTGTGAAAGCATTGAGCTGGGTTTAAGATAATAAACCAGGAAAAACACTAATATTTTCAGATTCACTTTCATCTCAAACCTCTGTCAAATCAAACAATAGCCGAGCAAGGCCAGAGATACTGTCATCAATAAATATTAAATATAATCAGTGTTTAGACATAGACCAACAAGTTACTATTGTGTGGTGCCCAGCTCATGGTTTGTTGTCTTCCTGTGACATAGGCAAACATGTCAAGCTCCACCCAACACACTGATGGTACTGTACTTGATTCTCATAGACATTTGCTTCCGTCAGGCACAGTATGTCAACCCTGCTCAGAACTGGGTGACTCTAGCTCCAGCCCTTTTGCAGTTACAGGCGACAAAAGTTGAAAATTACTATTTTTGACTAAGTAAGGAGCCATCTAACAATTCCAAATAAATCTATACGGGAAACCCAAGGTGCACAACTTCACATGCTGATCAACATTCCTGTAAAGTTTCTTGACTCTAGCTCCAGCGCTTTTGGAGCTACAGGTGACACAACTGTTTGGGACGGACGGACAAGGGCAAATCTAAATGCCCCCCCCCCCCCCCCCCCCCCATAAAAAAAAAAGACAAAAAAATTACAAAATTATGGTTGGGCACAACTTTGTTACCAGCTAGTAGTGGTCAGCATATTTTAGATCTAGATCCTTATTGTGCCCAATGTTCTAAAAACTTTGATACTGATCATTTCCTGTTTGACTGCAGTGCTCTATTTAACCAAAGAAACAAATTTTTTCAAGCATTATATAAAATAAATATTATTCCTAATATGAAAAACATTTTATTTCCTGATAAAACTAGAACTGCCACTGTCATGGCGTGAATACCCCCCGCAAAGCGCTTTGTCAGAATCAACAGGGGTCATTTTGAGGTCATGGACAACCTCCCTGCCAAATCTGAGGGTAGCCAGTACATTGCTTAGTTATGTATTCTACATGTTTTTTAGTGGCAAAGATCAAAGTAACCATTACCTTTGACCTACTACCTCAAAACTGAAACTGCCATTGCATGACTTGATACCCCCTGTGGGCCAAAGGATTGTTAAGTTATTGGGCGGACAAGGAAAATCTGATGGATGGATAGACAGATGGATGGACGGACAAGTTGATTCCAGTATAACCGTAAAACTTTGTGTGGGGGTATAATAAATTTTATTTTTGTTACTTGTTTTTTAATGGATTTAAGTCATTTTTACTCATTTATGCTGCGTAACTGTGAGATCAAGTTTTTGAGTGAAAGCCACTGTAACCATGACCTTTGACCTAGTGACCTCAAAATCAGTAGAGGTCATGTACTAGTCATGACCAACCTCCATACCAAATATGAAGACTGAGGGTCAAAGGATTCTTCAATTATTGGGTGGACAAGCTTTTAATAGTCAAAGCTCATGTGACCATGACCTTTGACCCAGTTATCTCAAAATAAATAGGGGTCATCTTCTGGTCATGACCAACCTCCACACCAGATATGAAGACTGTTGGTTGAAGGAATCTTAAGTTATTGGGCCGACAAGCTTTTTTTAGTAAAAAGCTCCTGTGACCTTGACCTTTGACCCAGTGACCTCAAAATAAATAAGGGTCGTCTACTTATCATGACTAACCTCCACACCAAATATGAAGACTGCATCAAAGGATTCTTCAGTTATTGGGCGGACAAGCTTTTGTTGTCAACGTCCGTGACTTTGACCTTTGATCCAGTGACCTCAAAATCAGTAGGGGTCATGTTCTAGTCATGACCAACCTCCACACCAAATATGAAGACTGTGGGTCAAAGGATTCTTAAGTTATTGGGCAGACAAGCTTTTTTTAGTCAAAGCTCCTTGACCTTTGACCCATTGACCTCAAAATAAATAGGGGTCATCTACTGGTCATGACCAACCTCCATACCAAATTCATTTGGCGGACAAGGTTTTTTTATTCAAAGCCTCTGTGACCTTGACCTTTGACCCAGTGACCTCAAAATCAATAGGGGTCATCTACTGGCCAATGTAACAGCGACCTTGTGCTAATGGGAGTGAGTTTTTTCTATGCTGTTGTGTATTTTACACTACCCCCACAACATAAAATAACTAATTTCTTCAGGCGGCGTTGGCCATATGAGCAACCTGTACTGATGATAAATAAGCTCAAATAGATAGAGATAGATAGACAAATTTAACCAAGGTATCAGTACCCCTATCAACTTAAGGTTCTCTCGACTGATTTTTAGTACTAGGTTAAATTTGTAATAGATACTTTTTTAAATTCTACATTATCTTAATTAAAGCTTAATTTTTTTAAGAATAAAACAAGAATATAGTTTAATCTCTCCCTGGAATTTAAGGAATTACAATTTTATTGCCGACTAAAACATAAGAACTAAACGACATGTTATATATGCTTGTATAAAAAAATTTTCATCCTCTAAAATTTTAAGACCCTTAAACCATACAATGATTTATATGTTAGTTTACGGTATTTTTGAATAAAAACCTGTGGTAATATCAAAGGTGCATAAAACTTTTGTTGATTCTTCTTTCAAATAAAATCAATTACAGGTTGTCTTTCTCTTTAATTACCAAAGCGAGTTTGAGAGTAAAAAAAACTTGTTTCTGTGTAACAGGGAACAAAAAAAGATAACCAACGGAATAATCACTTCATAGAAATAAACATGTACAAGCCAAAACTGTCTTTCAAAGGTGTTAACTTTTTCAAACATGAGGGCCATGATGGCCCTGTATTGCTCACCTGAGTATGACTGCTTTTAACATACTTGCTTCGGACCTGGTTAATTGACCCCAAATGACCCATATTTGAACTTGACCTGGAAATAATTGAAACAATCTTTCTGAAAATGTCCAGGTTATTTGGACTGAAAATGTTACCTCTAGAGTGTTGACAAGGTTTTTCCATATTTGGGTTCTATGACCTAGTTTTTGAACCTAGTTGTCCCATATTCAAACTTGAGCTAGAAATAATCAAAACAATCTCTGACAAATTTCCAGGATATTTGGACTGAAAATGAACCCTCTAGAGTGTTAACAAGGTTTCTCCATATTTGTGTTCAGTGACCTAGTTTTTGAATCTAGATGACCCATATTCAAACTTGAGCCAGAAATTATTGAAACAAGAAATCGGTAGAACCGATGGATGCTCCCTGGATAAATGCCAATTCCAAAATGGCTATTGCTTAATATGTATTTTTTTAAGTATGAAAAATAACAAAGGGCAATAACTCCTAAATAATGCAAAATAGAGTTACGGTTCTTGCACGCTGCACTTCTCCTCATAGAGATCTATCTACCAACTAGAACTATCGCTGAATGCGATTCATACCCCCACCAATGTCCTTGACAGAAGACGACATGGAAAGGTGGTTAAGGGAATAACTTTAGTGGCACAAATACATATACATAAAAAGAAATTATCTCTGGTGAAAAAAACAAACAAATTGTACAGGTAATAGTATAAATATATATTGTCAAATCATGTTAGAAACAGTTACAAATAACCTTTCATTTTCCCAATGTACTTAAACAAACAAAAGCAGTGAAGTTAAGAAAATAGCATAATTATGTCAAAATGTAATTAAGAGTGGAAAAACTTTGCATACTGAGCTTACTGGTTCTAGTTTTAGAAATATTCAAGTACATGTTAAAATTTCAGAACATTTTCTAAGTCAATTTTTGACCTTCAAGTGTGGCCTTGACCTTAAGCTGGCACAAGGGTAAGATGGGTTCTGCACATCCCCTTGTTGAGGTGAACATTTGAGCCAAGATTAAAGAAAATCTTTCAATTAGTGTAGGACTTACAGAGCGGACACGACATAATGTCTAATATTTGATTGTTTGATATTTGACCTTCAATTATGACCTTGACCTTGAGCTGACACATGGGCAACATGAAGTTTGAAGAAAATCCTTCAATTGGTATAGGATTTATAGAGCGGACACGATAATGGAGACGGACGGACGGACGGACCGACGCGACAAAGCGAATCCATTATAGCACCCTCCCCCCCCCCCACCACATTTTGTGGTGGGGGTATAATAAAGCCCGGGACAAAAAATAAGTAAGAGAAATTTCAAAAGGCAATAACTCAAAAATTAATTAGGAAGAGTTATGGTTCTTGTGCACTGCACTGCTCATCAATGAGATCTATCTACTTAAAAAGTTTCAAGTTGATAACTCTTATACTTTGTGAGATATGCTCCAGACAAAAAATAAGAATGAGAAATATTTGGAAAAACTATCGTGTTTTAGACACATAATAGGTTCCATTATTTACAAATTTATCGAACACCAGATTTGAGCAGTATACGGACACCCGTATTTCAGTATATACGAAAAGTACATTGATTCTGGTTTTCTTAACTTTCAAATAAAGGGAAATATGCAGTTTAGCAGTATACGACTGTTCATGAATATGCAGTCTTTTTAGATTCACGTATTTGTAAGAATACGGGATGCCGTAGTTTAGTAATATACGGACTTATTATGACGTTCCCGTATTTTAGAAAAATACAGACACCGTATATCTAGTTTTCCTTATTTCATAAGTATACGGAACACAGTATTTTGGTCATATACGGATTTGCTGAATATACGACTTCGAACACCTCCGTATTTTATGTTTTCCGTATTTTTACCCGTATATTAATGATATACGGAATTCCGTACACTCCCGTATATCTACATATTTTTCGTAGTGAGTTATGGTTCTTGTGCACTGCACTGCTCCTTAATGAGATCTAACTACCGATGAAGTTTGGTCTTGATATCTCTCATAGTTTTTGTGCTATGCTCCGGACAAAATTATGATGGACGGACAAACGAATGGACTGACAGACGGATTATTTCAGGTTATTTAGACTGAAAATGTGACCTCTAGAGTGTTAACAAGTTTTTTCAATATTTGGGCTCTGTGACCTAGTTTCTGACCCTAGATGACACATATTCCAACTTGACCTAGTTTTTTACCCTAGATGACCCACATTCCAACTTCCATCATTGATGCAACCTTTCTGACAAATTTCTTGGATATTTGGACTGAAAAAGTAGCCTCTGGAGTGTTAACAAGGTTTTTCTATATTTGGGCTCGGTGACCTAGTTTTTTAACCCGGATAACCCATGTTCAAACTCATCCAAGAAATTAATGAGACTAACATCCTGATCAAGTTTCATGACAATTGAGGCAAAAATGTGACCACTAGAGTCTTAAACTAATTGTGGATGGACGGACAATGGACAAAAGGCAATCAATGAACATGTTTAGCTTATGAGTATTGTTGTTGTCAATTTTTTTTCCACCACTTTCATATTAAAGTTTTAATCATATTTAGTAATGATTTTATAGCCATGTATTCAAATCGATTATATAATAAGTATGTATATATCTTTTAAACAAGAGGGCCATGATGGCTCTGGATCACTCACCTGAGTACTTTGGCTGTAGGTTTGCTGTTAAGCAATATTTCATTTTTTAATTGAAAATATGTAAGTGCGTACAAACCAAATATGTAAAATATCAGTCAATAAATAAAGGCTCTATAACAGAAAGAAGAAATATCTATTATAAGCTATGGTGACCTTGACCTTGACCCAGTGACCTCAAACCCTACCCATGGGTAGAGGTCCATGCAAGGAACCTATATATTGAATATCAAAGATATTAGTCTATAAATGAAGGCTTTATGAGGTACAGTAGATAAATCTATTTTTAGCCTCCGTGACCTTTAACCTAATCTAATAATTTGAACAACCAAACAACCTTTCTGACAAACTGCCAGGATATTTGGACTGAAACAGTAGCCTCTAGAGCCTTTATAAGATATTTCTATTTTTGGGCTCTGTGACCTAGTTTTTGACACCAGAAGACCCATATTCGAACCTGGGCTAGAAATTATCCAAATAACCTTTCTGACATATTACAAGGATATTTGGGCTGAAAATGTTACCTCTAAAGTGTTAACAAGGTTTTTCCATATTTGGGCTCTGTGACCTAGTTTTTGACCCATATTCGAACTTGGGCTAGAAATCACCCAAAAAACCTTTCTGACATACATTGTATTACAAGGAAATTTGGACTGAAAATGTGACCTCAAAAGTGTTAACAAGGTTTTTTCCATATTTGGGCTCTGTGACCTAATTTTTGACCCCAGATAACCCATATTCGAACTTGAGCTAGAAATCATGGAAACAACCTTTCTGACAAATTTCCAGGATATTCGGGCTGAAAATCTTACCTCTAGGGTGTGAACAAGGTTTTTCCATATTTGGGCTGTGTGACCTAGTTTTGACCCCAGATGACCCATATTCAAACTTGGGCTAGAAATCAACCAAACAACCTTTCTGACAAATTGCAAGGACATTTGGACTGAAACAGTAGCCTCTAGAGCCTTAACAAGATTTTTCTATTTTTAGGTCATGTGACCTAGTTTTTGACCCCAGATGACCCATATTTTAAACTCGTCCAAGTAATTACTGGGACAAACATTCTGACCAAGTTTCGTGACAATTGGAGCAAAAATGTGACCAGTAGAGTGTTAACGAACTAAGTGTGAACGGACGATGGACGACAGACGACGGACATTCATCGATCCTAATAGGACATTAGAAAGGTTGATTATTATTCTTATTTATAGTATTACAGCTGGTTATAACAGTCAATACAACATCAATTTTACACTAAGAAAAGCTGTAATCAGGAGTCATAATTTTTTTGAATTTGTAATTTACGGAACTTACCTACATCCCTTACGTAATCATGATGTTTTTTTTTTTTTATGGGACGTAAATTCTTATTGTTGCTTCATAAATGACAATTAAACACCAATGAAAAATTGCTCTCAATGAAATGAGAGTCTGCTGGATTCAGCAGTGAGAGACCATCAGACCAGACATTGCCAGTGTCTAAGTACATAACAGATGAGCAGGCAAGAACTCTTTTTTCAGAATCCAAGAGCTCGGGGCATTTTGCCTGCAAACTTGTGGAGGCTATCTATCCTGAACTGTTTGGCCCTGAGAACTTGCGATTACAGTTAAATTGGAATGGGACACACTGGAAAAAGGAACTTGAACCTTCTAGAAAGGCAGTAGAATGTAGGTTTCTGATATACTTTTATCCAGAAATGCAGGCTCTTAATGCCTGGACTAATCTGTCTATGCAGATAAATGAAAGACTACACAGACCATTGACAAAACAACACCCACTGCAGGAAGTGGTGGCTCAACAATACCTGTCTGAAGGATTCCAAGGATGTAACTTCAGTAAGTCTGAATATCTGAACACTGAAAGTATTGATCCATGTTACAGGTCAGTGTAAGATCTGAAAAACACATGTGTAGGCATTAATAAGTTTCCTAAAAATGTATGGTTTACATTTTTATTGTTTTATTTATTGTGCTAAAATGAATAAAAAATAAACATGAAATAATAAAAGAATAAAGAAAACACCTGGTGTTAAATTGGCGTTGTTTATTTACTTGTCTGAGATGTTAAAGATAATAACTGTCATACTATAACCTACATTCTGTTCTTCACAGAACAACAACACAAATATAGAACATGAAATTATATTACATAGAAATTCTAAATGTAAACTTTTTTTTTCATGCATCATCGACCCATCTATTCATCAGTCACTTTAAAATGTGTTCTTTAATATGATATAAAACAGCTACACTTGGTTTTCAAAATAAATGCATACTCGGCATTATGCCGTATTGTCGGGAGCAACATTTAGGTTAGTAAACAAAAGAGTTAACTGAACTGGAGTGAAGCCATTAATGCTTGAACAACCTTTGATGTAAGACAATTTTAAACTCTCAAATAAAACTTTTAAAATAAAATAGCAATTGGGGGAAAATGAAAACAAAACTAACAACATATATACCCATGATATTCCTACCTGCAACAAAAATATTAAGATGAAACAAAATTGGTGTTTGAAAAAGAAACCGGAAACGGTGGTGCGTTGAGTTTTATGTTTGTTGACCATGAATTACAAGGTAGATATCATTTTTTAAAGCGTTTCCTTCTTTTCTGTTTTTTTTTTCATTAATATAAATATTTTTACAAACTTTACCACAGGTAAACAGACACAAAGTGACTCAACATTACTCTCGCGAAATCACTCGAAAATACTCCATACTTGAAGTCACTTCAGTCACTCCATTTACACTTGAAGTGACTCTTTTTTTAAAAGTTATTCCTCCCAAATTTCACGGAATTTGGACAATCCTCCTGAGCTGTACTGTACATCAGAAATAATATAAATACCTTACAAAAAGGACCTCAAGAAAAAGAGTTATGTGGGTTTATTATTCTACATCAAACATGGTATAAACTATGAGGTCATCCAAAAAGACCCCCTTCCTTCAACACACAGGTCATTGAAATCATGACACCAACCAACCTCACCCAAATGGTCAACCTCGATCCGAGGAAACAACATCCTTGATCTATTTCCTACCACCAACCCTACTCTAGTTAAACATGTCAATATCCCTCCAGGCATCAGTGATATAACATTGTCAAAGTTAAAGTCAATACATCATCAAGGATATGTTACCAAAAGCCATGTTCGATTCCCCTCTATAAAAAAGCAGAAACACAGGCCATGAAGCAGTCCTGTCCGCCAATCAAAAATTTCTCCAGAAAAACAGGTAAAATTTGTAGAACAAAAGGTCCAAGTGACAAATTTGAAAGACGATGTAGTGGTAAGTCTAGATAAATTAGTTTCATTAGTTAAAGAAATATGTTTAAGTAAATCTAGACCATCTAACAACAGGGTCTATCACTACATCAAAACACAACTTAGTAAAAGTCTAGGCTTTCATACTAGTAATAACTCAAATTCTCCATTAAACAAAAACAAATAAGAAAAGGGTGGTCACCAGTGTCCCACCCCTTGTGGGTGGGGGGTTCATGCCACCCACTACCCCGAAAAAGCTCAAACAAGATAGAAAAAACCTATACAAACTCATAGAAACAGGCATAGCAAAAAGGTTTTAATACCTAATTAAGTTAAAAATTTGTTATCTTAATATCTTACAATGAATAAAAACCTGAACATCTTTTCATTCAATACGGGGGCTTAACCCCGTCAACTTTTTTCGGAAATTCAAGTTTTCTTATACAATAATAAAGAAGTAAACATTCTATGTTTACAGGAAGTTAAGTGGTGTAACTCAAACATAAAAAATATCCCAGGTTTCCATCTGGAATATAAACCTTACAAAAAAGCCCCCAATAGGAGTTATGACGGATTAATTACTTATATCAAACATGGTATAAACTATGAGGTTATTCAAACAGACAACCCATTAGACAGCAAAGGAGATATGGCTCTAGAGGTACAAATGGTTAAAATATATGCTAGATCAAATCCAATATATTTAGTCAACATATATTCAAGAAATATAGATAACACCTCTCTTGAATCCCTAAGTTCCATATTAAAAAATGGTCAAGACCTTAAGCTTTGTATAGTCACAGGTGACTTCAATGCATACAATACAAACTGAGGCTCTTCTTATACTAATAAAAAGGGGTCAGAGTTATGGTATTGAACTTAATTCTGCTCAATGATGGATCCCCTACCAGGATAGACCCTGGGACAGGTACTTTATCTAGCATAGATCTGACCTTTTGCCTCCCTATGCTATCAAATCTAGTTACATGGGGAGTCATAAAGGATAGTATGAGTTCTGACCACTTTCCTTTATTCATTTCCCTTGGTGATTTATTACCATCAGAAAATAAAAATCCTCATACTAAATTTAACTATAAAAATGCAAATTGGGAAATATTTAGAAATCTTTGTTCTCAATGAGACAGGGAAAATATTTACCATACAGATATTAATACACACTGTAACAAGAACTGTCACTGTAAGATGACAATGCCCCCAAATGTGGTGCTTTGACCTTTGAACTGAGAACCAGTCATTCAGTGGTCAAGGTCAAATAAATATACGTATATAAATAAAACGTATATTTATTATACCTTATGAACAGACACTAATCGTGATGCGATCCAGAATCTGATGCTGTCTTTTTTATATCTCCTATTATCAAGAATGATTTTGTACTTTGAAGCCTTGGGGGATGGCAATAATATATGTTTTATAAAACTAAGTGTATATGTTTTGTTATGCCATTTAAGGTTGTGCATTTTTGTAATATTTTACTTAAATATGAATAAATATGAATGTGAAAATATGTTCATTTAATGTAAAGGGACTCGGTTCAATAGCAAAAAGACAACATATTTTCAACTGGCTAAAGGCCAGTGAATACGATATTAGCTTTTTACAAGAACTGCATTGCGTTAAGTCAGATAATGATAAATGGGCAAAAGGCTGGGGTTCGAAAATTTTCTTAAGCGGCAATAGCTCGAAAAGTAAAGGGATTGGAATTCTGTTGAAAGAAAATTATGATATAATTGAATACAATGAAATTATAGAAGGTCGACTTCAATGTCTCACTATTTCAGTTAATGATACGGAAGTTTTATTAATAAATGTTTATGGGCCAAATACAGATGATGTAGAATTTTTTAACACATTGTCACAAATTGTTGAAAAAAATGAAGAAAAAACTCTTATTATTGGGGGTGATTTTAACGTTGTTCTTAATATTGATAAGGACAAAAAAAATGGCAAGCATTCCACACATTCTAAATGCAATAATAAATTAAAATCTACTATCGAAAAATGATCTTGTAGATATTTGGAGAGTTATGCACCCCAATACGAAACAATTTACATGGCATTCAAACCATAAACCACCAATATTTTGTAGACTAGATTATTTTCTTATATCTTCTAACCTCACGAACAGAATTACACAATCCAAAATTACAACTGGTATAAGGTCAGACCACTCTTTAATTAATATTTCAATAAATTTTTCTAATGAAAAATATGGTTCGGGACATTTTAAATTAAACAATTCGGTTATATTAGATATAGAATATAAAACATTGATAAGAAATACTATTATTGAAACAGCAAATATAAATTTAGAAGCTAATCCGAATACTTTATGGGAAACGATTAAAGGTTCCATACGGAATGAAACAATCAAATATTGTTCACGGAAAAAGAGAGAACGTAACAAAGAAGAAACGCGTCTAATAACAGAAATTGATAAACTCAAAGGAAAATTAGTTGAGGACCCAAATAATACTGAAATTTTTAATCAAATTAAGAATAAAAGCTCCGATCTAGATAATATTTCAAATGAAAAAGCTAGGGGTTTCTTTATAAGAACAAAGGCTCAATATATTGAAGGAATGGATAGAAATTCTCGTTTCTTTTCAAATTTAGAAAAGAAAAGACAGGAAAAGAAAACTATATCTCAACTAAGAATAAAAGAACAGCTTGTTACAAATATGAATGACATTTTGAATGAAACTAGACACTTTTATCAGAATTTATATAAAAAAGAAAACTTATCAGAATCGAATATTGATTTCTTTCAGAACTATAATGCGAAATTGAATGAAGTCCAAAGGAAATCTTGTGACAGAGCAAGAATGTGCAAAAGCCTTGTTAGAAATAAATAACAATCGAAGCCCAGGATCTGATGGCATAACCACTGAATTTTACAAAATATTCTGGAAAGATATTAAAATATATTTCCTGAACTCCATAAATTATTCTTTTGAAATTGGTTCTCTAACTGATCTACAAAAACAAGGTATAGTTAACCTCATACCAAAAAAAGATAAAGAACTTACAAACTTAAATAACTGGAGGCCACTTTCTCTTCTTAATACTGATTATAAAATTGCAACCAAAACCATTGCTAATAGAATAAAGCCTCTTTTGTCCTCTATCATTTCCGACTCACAGACAGGCTTTATTAAAAATCGATACATTGGAGAAAATATTAGAGTAATATATGACCTAATTGATTACCTAAACGACAGAAACAACCCTGGACTTTTCTTTTTTGCTGATTTTGAAAAAGCGTTTGATAGTTTAGACCATAAATTCATGATTAAAGCACTTGAATATTTTAACTTTGGAAAATCGTTAACACAATGGGTCAGTCTGTTCTATAAAGATATCACCGGTTGTATCAGTAATAATGGTTATATAACAGAATCATTTTGTATAGAACGTGGCGTACGGCAAGGCTGTCCTCTTTCACCTTACCTGTTTATTATCGCAATGGAACTTCTTTCTCTTAATATCGCTTATAATAAGGACATAAGAGGCATTATAATTAATGACAAAGAATTTAAGAAATCACTTTTCGCAGATGATGCAACCTTTTTCACAGATGGATCGGAAAAGTCTTTTAATTTACTGATCAAAACCATAGAAGATTTTCGCAATATTTCAGGGTTGAAATTAAACACAAAAAAGTCTACAGTGCTTAGAACCGGGTCACTTAGGAATACTGACAAAATATTTTGCAAAATGAAAGGTTTTTTATGGACATCTGAGGAGGCTAATACATTAGGAATCATCTTTTCAAATGATATAAATAAACGGGTGACAAAAAACTTGCAAACAAAACTAGAGGAAATGTACTCATGTTTAAATAAATGTAGAAAACATAATCTATCCTTATTGGGTAAAATAACAGTTTTGAAAACTTTTGCACTTCCAAAAATTATATATCCTTTAACAGTCCTAGAAAATCCTTCAACGAATATCATTTCAGAAATAACTCAAAGATTTTATTCTTTTTTATGGGACGATAAACCTGAGAAAATCGCACGATCAATGGTAAAGAAATCTTATGAAGACGGGGGAATAAAAATGATTGATATTTGGGCATATTTACATTCATTAAAAGCAAGTTGGGTTAAGAGAATTATGGATACTGAGAATAAAGGACTGTGGAAACATGTTTACAATAAAGAAATTGACAAATTTGGAGGCTCGATATTGTTTAAATGTAATTTGGATGAACAAGATGCAACGCGAATGTTCAAAAATAAATTCCTCAAAGACGTAATAACAAGCTGGTGCAAAATAAACTATAACAAGAAATGTTTGTAAAACATAAATGCCCCCCGGCAGCACCTAATTGCTTGTGGTTGGGCCAAAGCGTTCTCTAGTTACTGATCAGAAAACGTTTTTAGGATCAAAGTCCCTGTGGCCTTGACCTTTAACCTAATGACCTCAAAATCAATAGGGGTCATTAACTGGTCATGACCAACCAGCATACTAAGTTTGGTGAACCTAGGTCAAAGCATTCTCTAGTTATTGATCAGAAACAGTTTTTAGAGTCAAAGTCTCTGTGATCTTGACCTTTGACCTAATGACCTCAAAATCAATAGGGGTCATTAACTGGTCATGACCAACCAGCATACCAAGTTTGGTGAAACTAGGTCAAAGCGTTCTCTAGTTACTGATCAGAAACCGTTTTTAAGATGGTCTCTGTGATCTTGACCTTTGACCTAATGACCTCAAAGTCAATAGGGGTCATCTACTGGTAATGACCAACCAGTATACCAAGTTTGGTGAACCTAGGTCAAAGCGTTCTCTAGTTATTGATCGGAAACCGTTTTAAAGATGAAAGTCTCTGTGATCTTAACCTTTGACCTAATGACCTCAAAGTCAATAGGGGTCATCGACTGGTGATGACCAACCAGCATACCAAGTTTGGTGAACCTAGGTCAAAGCATTCTCTAGTTATTGATCGGAAACCGTTTTTAGGATGTCGGTCCCTGTGAGATTGACCTTTGACCTAATGACCTCAAAATCAATAGGGGTCATCTACTGGGGATGACCAACCAGCATACCAAGTTTGGTGAACCTAGGTCAAAGCGTTCTCTAGTTATTGGTCGGAAACCGTTTCTACCTGCAAGGTCAATGTGACCTTGACCTTTGACCCCTTGACCACAAAATCAATAGGGGTCATTTACTGGTGATGGACAACCATCCTACCAAGTTTGAAGTTCCTAGGCCTAAGCGTTCTTTAGTTATTGGTCGGAAACCGTTTCTACTTACAAGGTCAATGTGACCTTGATCTTTGACCCCTTGACCCCAAAATCAATAGGTGTCATCTACTGGTGATGGATAATCATCCTACCAAGTTTGAAGTTCCTAGGCCTAAGCATTCTTTAGTTATTGGTCGGAAACCATTTGGTGTACGGACCGACCGACAGACAGACAAATGCAAAGCAATATACCCCCTCTTCTTTGAAGTGGGGGCATAATGACAATCCTCAACAATTCAATAATGAAGTTATATGGAATAACAGTTTAATAAAAAACAAAAATGGTACATTCTTTTACAAGAGCTGGAATGACAAAGGTTTAAAATATTTAAAACAACTAATTGATCTTAATAACAACAGGTATTTTACTTTTACAGAATTGCAACGGCATTTTACAATTTCCAATTCAGATTTTCTCAAATATCACATCTTAATATCATCAATACCAATTAAAATAAAAAATTATTTTAAAAATGCTGAAACACATGACATAAATGACATGTTTGATAAAATAATGAATGTCAAAAAGCCGTCAAAATTGTTGTATATTAAATATTTGACGAAACATGAAAACGAAAATATAGGCAAACCAGAGAGAAAATGGAATGAGGAATTTGAGAATTTAGACTGGAAACGTATAAACTTGATGCCTTTTAAATGTACAATTGATACAAAACTAAGGTCATTTCAATTAAAATTTGTTAAACGAATTATACCAACAAACACTCTTCTGTATAAATATAAAATCACAAATTCAACTTTATGTGATTTTTGTAACTCAGATACTGAAACATTGAGGCATATGTATTGGGAATGCCACGTCATTCAAAATTTTTGGTCGAGAGTTAGTAGTTTTTTAAATCAAAAGGGATTCCAAATAAGCCTTAACTTCAGAACTGTCTGCTTTGGTATTCAGGAGAAATCTGAAGACCAGAACCTTATTAATATGATTATTTTGTTAGCAAAGTATTATATATTTAAATGCAAAATAGAGAAAAGTATTCCATCACCAGATCCTTTTTTCATATACTTGAAAGAAAGGAAAATTATATTATTTTATATTGCTTCGGCTAAGAATAAAGTGAATATGCACAACCTAACATGGGATAAACGGACTTTTGAATAGCTTTTTTGTTCTCTAGATTATTACCAATCCTTAATTGCTTCTTCATAGTGTAGAATGTCCCTCCTATCAAGCCAAGAAATGTAAACAACAATAATATTAAATGACAAAAATTATTTCTGTATTCTAATTCTAACTTTTCATATATTCTGAAAGTTTCTAATACTTTCTCATAGTAATATCTACCTTCTCTATCTTTACCTTCTAATCTATAAGCTATTATATGTCTCTTTCACTCTCTTACAATAAACTACCCTTTTCAAACATACGTGAATATATAAATACATCTATTTAATTAATGAATTATTTTCTACTTTCACTAATAAATTTGATATGAGCGGTTAAAATGTTAACCTTATGTACTCTTTTTTGTGTTGTAAATGTTATGTAAAATGCTATTATGCATATTTTATAAATATGTCAATATGTATATATGTATGTTGGAAAAAAAAAAAAAAAAAAAAAAAAAGCAAATTAGGAAATATTTAGAAATCTTTGTTCTCAATCAGACATGGAAAATATTTACCATACAGATATTAATACACACTGTAACAAGAACTGTCACTGTAAGATGACAATGCCCCCAAATGTGGTGCTTTGACCTTTGAACTGAGAACCAGTCATTCAGTGGTCAAGGTCAAATAAATATACGTCAGTGGGAAGGTCTTATCCAAAGGGGGTTGTGTCTAGGTATGAAGTAATTCCATTTACTTATAAGGAAGTTATAGGCAATGTTAAAGTTTTTGGACAATTGGATCTTCAAGGTGAAGGTCATTCAGGGGTCAAGGTCAAACAAATATAGGTCAGTGGGAAGGCCTTGTCCAAAGGGGTGTTGTGTTTAAGTATGAAGTGTACCCACTTTCCAATTTGGAAGTTATGGCCAAATATTAGTTTTTGGACAATTGGATATTCAGGGGTCAAGGTCAGATAATTAAAGGTCAGTGGGAAGGTCTTGTCCAAAGGGGTGTTGTGTCCAAGTATGAAGTAAATCCACTTACTAATAAGGAAGTTATGGGCAATGCTGAAGTTTTTGGACAATTGGAAATTCGAGGTAAAGGTCATTCAGGGCTCAAGGTCAAATAAATATAGGTCAGTGGAAAGGTCTTGTCCAAAGGGGTGTTGTGTCCAAGTATGAAGTAAATCCATTCACTAATAAGAAAGTTATTGCCAATGTTAAAGTTTTTGGACGGACTGACGGACGGACGGACTGACGGATGAACGGACAGTTCAAAAACTATATGCCTCCCTTCGGGGGCATAAAAACCTAACTACTTTAACTATAAACTTGGCAGAGGGGGCTATTCCTGTGGTTAGTGAGGGTGGAGCAGGTCATAAACCTGTTCCATGGTGGTCAAAAGAGTACCAGGAGGCTGTTTCCAAAAAAAAAAGAAGGCGATGAAAACTTTCAGGAAACCCCTATTGAATCAAACTTATCTAAATATCAAGAAGCTGAACAATTCAGTAAACAGGTCATATTGGAGGCCAAAAGACAGAACTGGAAAGAGTTCTGTGAATCAGTCTTTATAAAGAGATGTAGTGCCAGAGACTTCTGGAATAAAATTGATAGGATCAAAGGTAAATCCTGTAATCCTATTCCTCTGCTAAGGTTAAATAACAGCATTGCATTGTCAAATAAAGAAAAGGCAAATTTTTTGGTCAAACATTATCAACAGAATATGCATGCTGACACATCAAGCTTTCAAGCTGATTTTGAACATAAAAACATAAATGTTATATACTCCAATATAGATGATGAAAGTCCAGAAACTAGGTCACTTAATATGGCCTTCCCCTTAAAAGAATTAAAAGAAAGCATCAGTTGCAAAAATAACTCTACATCTTGTTTAGATCAAGTAAACTACCAGATGTTTAAACACATGCCTGATGCCTTTTTGGAACAGTGGCTGGCACTATTTAATAGGGTCTGGCTGGGGGAGTGGGGGTGCTCCCAGATGGATGGAAGGAGGCCTGTGTTATGCCCCTATTTAAACAAGGTAAAAATCCACAGGAGCCTTGGTGAGTTTGCTTTTGGCTTTCAAAAAAACAACATCTCTGCTTAGTTTTGAGTAGGATAATTAAAAGTGGTTAATAATATAGCTTGAGAGTGCTTATAGGATAATAGTGATTACTAATAATCGTTTAAAAAGTGCTCTAAGGATTAAGGAAAAACAAGAAACAAGAAGTAAGTTTATTTCTTTATCAAGTTAAAACAAATTTAAGTAAACAGTAAATATAATAGAGTTAATATATGGTTGAACTCCGCTCCTTCTGTCAAGGATCACGTATATTCATAGGTGATAGGAATCAGCCATTTATAAACTAAAACATAATAGAAAACCGTAAGTTATAAATCAGAAATCAATAAAATAGAAATGATAACAAAACTTTAAAAAAGGAAAAGAAACAAAAAAGAAAAATGGAACAACCTATTCAATTCAAAAGGCAGAGTAAAGCCCAGTCAAAGGTAAATAAAACTAAGGCAACAAGACTCATCAATGAAATCACGGGGTCTAAAATGTCCAAGTTCAGTTGGGGTAAAGTTATAAATCAACTGGAACTACTAGCTGCATCTAGAAAGCTTATGGATGCAGCTAGCTGTACACCTAAGAACAGGAAACATAAAATTTTGGCTACGGAATCTCCGGAAGCCAAACAAACCTCAACTGTTTCAACTTCAATCTGCATACCGGACACCCCGGATGTTTCAGCGAACAGCAGTACCCTGGGGACAGGGGAATCAAATTTCTTACATAAACTTAGTATCTCACAGATGGGGGAAAAGTCTACCAACAAATCTGTAAATGAGTATACCTTAGTGGAGGTAGAAGAAAACATAACATTCAGGGTACTCAAACACTTAAAACAAAACTACCAACTTCTACCTCTACCAACTGAAACTGAAAAAAACAAAAGGGAAAATCAAGATAACAAATCCCTAAACTCAATTGTTCAAAAAACAAAGGAAATAGGAATTCAAACAGACTACACAACAAACATACAAGATGCAAACATTCAAACAAATCTCATAACAAAAACACAGGATTCAAACACTCAAACTGAGAATGAGAACTGTTACTCAATTTCAACCAAAAACAGTTTCTCTCCAATAGACAGCAGCTGCAAAATTAAGACAAACAATAAGACAAATACAAAGACAAATACAAAAAAAAACAAAGGAAAACGAAAGTAGGAAATCAAAAAAAGAATGTTGGACAGAGATGTCACTTAGAAGTGTCAACGGGGGCCTCAGTAACATAAAACTTGCGGAAATTGAAAAAAATCTGAAAATCTCTCTAGGAAACAACAAATTAAAAAACATAAGGCACGAAAAGGGTTCTCTATTTTTCCTCTTAAGAAACGATATGACTACCAAAATAGAAGACTTTAAATACGGAAAACACGACTTGAAAAAAGAACCCAAAAAGCAATCAAAAATAAAACAAAAAAACACACACAGTATGGGAATTATTGAACTGGAAAAAAATGAGAAATTTGAGGCCCTCCGAGATGACTTAATAAAATCCAAGCCAACAATTCAAAACGTCCACCAAAAAAATCAGAGTCAAGAAGTAATAATCACATTCAAATCGGAAAATCTCCCCGCAAAGCTAAATGGCTCTGATAAAGTAATAAAACCCACTACGCTTAGACCAATAAGATGCAATAAATGCCAAATTTTCGAGCACAAAACAAACAAATGTAAAAACAAGAATAGATGCCCAAAATGCTCCAGTTGGCATCCCCTAAATCAGTGCCAGGCAAGAAACACCTGGTGCTTCCATTGTTCAAACCCCCACTGGGCCTCAAGCAACTCATGCCCAAAATTCCAAGCATATAAGGAAAAAATAAGGAAAAAAAATGAACAAATACAAAGCGCTCATGTAAATACATGCACAAGCGCAGGTCACCAGCCCCCCTCCCCATCAAGAACCAAAAACTTAATTAAACGGCCAAGCAAAAACAGACCCTCCCTACTAGGACCAACCCTGGTTACCGGCCACCTATATCAAACTACCCCTCACATCCCTTCCAACAACACAGTCAACCAGCTACAGGTCCATCCCATGTCAGGCATTCAGGAAAATTAGGACCCCCCGCAAACATGTATGAACATCTTTGTATTCTACAAAACATTGGGAGCATGCAAAGACAAATGATCCAATCATATGAGCAAGCACATCCAGAGGCTCTAGGTAATATGCAAAGTAAATAAACTCAGTTTCAGAAAACAACCTCAAAATCAATTAACTTCACCAGCACAAATATAACAAGTACAATTAAAATTAAGTAATTATGATAATAAAGGACACTGAAAAAAATAAACATGATAGTAACAGGGTTAACTGTCTCAGTGTCCTCTCTTGGAACATCAGGGGTATGTGCACAGATCTCTCAATAAGATGCAATGAATTAGAAAATTTCTTAAATTCCAAAAATATTGACATCATATGTCTACAAGAGACCCACCTTAACAAGAACCAAAAACCATACCGATTTTATAATTACCAGGCACCAGTACTATATATAAATGAAACAAATCCAAAGTCTGGTGGTCTAAGCATATATGTAAGAAATGGGCTCTCTTTTAAACAAATTAAAACAAAAAACTGCAATATTAATCAAACATTGGCCATAAAGCTATTTGGACACAAAGAAAGCACAACAATCTATAATTATTATACAAACAAGGCAGCAAATAACAAGACCAATATATTTGAAGAAATTTTCAAAATTGACAAAAACACTCTTATTTTTGAGATTTCAACTTAAAGCACCCCCTATGGAACCCAGAAAACGATCTCAGATTAGATACTGAGGCAGAAAACCTGATCGATTTCATGTATGAACATAAATTAAACTGCATAAATGATGGACAATGTACTAGTATAGCAGGAAACTGCAATCAGTTTAGATTCTGCATTGGATCTGTCACTAATTACGGCAAACCTACATCCGGGCGCCTCTTTTTCAGTAATTAACAACTCTTACGGAAGTGACCACATGCCAATTATCACATCCGTAAGATTTGCAATCCCCCCAGAGGTCAAACTACCAGATGTCAAATGGCTAATTAACAAAGCATCTAATCAACAGTGGATCAATTTCGAGCATCTGTGTAATCTCAGTTTAAACTATAATATCTCCAAAGAATCTGTTAATTCAAACTTCATATTGTTCCTTGAAAAACTAAATAAAAATCTAGAACTTTCCATCCCCAAAACCTCCATTAAAACAAATAGTAAAAAGACAAAAAAGAATAAACCTTGGTGGAATGAGGAATGTTACAATGCTATTAAACTAAGGGAAACAAAAAGACAAATTTACATGTGAGAAAGAACTCCTTTAAAACTAGAACTATGGAAAAATGCAAAAAATAATGCAAAAAAAGTAATCAAGAATGCCAAAAAACAGGGATGGAAGGATTTTTGCTCCAAAATAACTAGAAATACCACTTCTAAAGAAACATGGACTTTTATAAGAAAAATCAAAGGAATAGACCCCACTGTTGACCCTGTTTTCAAAACAAATAAGAGTGACATAATAGAACCAAAAGAGAAAGCAAATCTCTTAGTTCAACAATATGCCATGGCAAGCAGTAATTCTGGCTACCATGCCGAATTCACGAAGAAAAACGAACATATTGATAATTTAATAAAACACTTTATATTAAAGGAAGGGCCGCAACTGCAGCTTCCGTATAATAGTGATTTCACTCTATTTGAAATGAATAAAGCTTTAAAAACATGTAAAAAAGGCGCTCCAGGTGAGGACAAAATTCACCATAAAATACTACAAAATCTTCCGGAAACTTCAAAATTAACACTATTACAAATTTTCAATCAGTCATGGGCAGAGGGAACTTTACCCTGCAGCTGGAATGAGGCAATAATTATACCTTTACTAAAACCAGGAAAAGACAAAACAGATCCTGCCTCATATCGTCCGATATCTTTAACTTCAACATTTACGAAACTAATGCAAAAAATGATAAAACCGCGACTATGTTCATTTTTGGAAAAAAACAATCTCTACTCAAATTTCCAGTCAGGGTGCAGGTCTTTTCACTCATGTGAGGACAACTTAACCAGGCTCGAATCTGATTGCAAGAGAGCTCAAGCCCAAAATAAATATCTTATAGCCATATTCCTAGACCTTAGCAATGCCTTTGACAAAATGTGGAACGGTGGCGCAATCTTACAACTAAATGAAGTAGGAATAAAAGGCCGCATGCTAAAATGGATTTATGCCTTTCTACAAAAAAGAACAATAAAAGTAAACGGAACTACATCTGAGAGTGTAATAACGGAAAATGGCTGCCCCCAAGGGGCTGTATTCTCTCCGATTATTTTCAGTCTCATGATGAACACCTTCGAAAAGCAAATCAATAATTTAACGACAAAAATCCAACTTATAACACAAAAATCTCGCAATTTGTAGATGACTCTGCCACGTGGCTAACATCCTACAGTCCAGTTTTAGCAGTTAAAAAAGCTCAGAAAGTTTTACTTGAAATTGAGAAATGGAGCAAGGCATGGGGTTTTATTATCAACTCTTCTAAAACTCAGGTACTACTAGTACACAAACAATTCAAACAACCTCCAGAACTAAATAAAAACTTCCCAACACTTAAACTTTGTGGAGTAGATCTGAAATATAATAAAACTGCTAAATTTCTAGGCATGTACTTTGATAAAACTTTAACCTGGAAAAATCATATAGAATATATTATATCAAAGTGCCAAAAAGACCTCAATATTATAAGATCGGTTAGAGGTATCTCTAAACTCCCAATAAATAATGAAATATGTGAAGACCCAGCTTACCATATAAATAAAAACCAAACTAAATATTTTAAACACCCTTATTCCCAAAAAATACAACAGTTAATCAAGGAATACAGATTAAATAATATTCAAGTACAACCCCCGATATATGAACATGTTAGTAACTTAAAAATACCTACAGTCAATCTCGAACTGGTAGGAAAAATTAATAAACAAAACGACCAAGAAAAAGGGCTAATTATAGCAAATCTCCACAAAATAAAATACTTTCATAATTCTACAAAAATCTTTACTGATGGCAGTAAGGACAGGGAGAAAAATCTTGCAGGGGCAGGCCTTGTCATTATCTCCCCTGATGGTCAAACTATATCAAAATCCAACTTTAAACTTCCAGGCGCTGTCTCTATTTACACTTGTGAAATGTTTGGCATTCACGAGGCGGTAAAATATATCTACACAAACAATCTTAAGGACGCGGCAATTCTCAGTGACAGCCTAAGTGTTCTACAGTCCGTAGCATCGGGGGTCTCGTTACAAAGACCAGAAGTATTAAATGAAATACTTAAAACTTGCACCAATATAAGTCAAAATGGAAATAAAACTAGAAATGGTTTTTGATTGAACAAAAACATATGTCTCCCCCCAGCCAGTTGCTGCAGGCAGTATTGAATCAGACGATTGTAAAATTTGACATTTAACCTCCAAGTGTGACCTTGACCTTGAGACACAACACCCGCAAAGTGGGTTCTGCATGTCGCCTTGATGAGATGAACATCTGACCCAAGTTCCATAAAAATCCCTCAAGGGCTTTTGAAGATACAGAGCGGACACCATTTTGTGGCATTTGACATTTAACCTCCAAGTGTGACCTTGACCTTGAGACACCACACCCGCAAAGTGGGTTCTGCATGTCGCCTTGATGAGATTAACATCTGACCCAAGTTTCATAAAAATCCTTCAAGGGCTTTGGTAGATACAGAGCGGACATGATTTTGTGATGGACAGACGGACGGACAGACAACCGGGGCAAAAACAATATGTCTCCACCGATAAGGTGAACATCTGACCCAAGTTTCATAAAAATCCTTCAAGGGCTTTTGAAGATACAGAGCGGACACGATTTTGTGGCATTTGACACTTAACCTCCAAGTGTGACCTTGACCTTGAGACACCACACCCGCAAAGTGGGTTCTGCACGTCCCCTTGATGAGGTGAACATCTGACCCAAGTTTCATAAAAATCCTTCAAGGGCTTTTGAAGATACAGAGCGGACACGATTTTGTGGCATTTGACACTTAACCTCCAAGTGTGACCTTGACCTTGAGACACAACACCCACAAAGTGGGTTCTGCATGTTGCCTTGATGAGATGAACATCTGACCCAAGTTCCATAAAAATCCCTCAAGGGCTTTTGAAGATACAGAGCGAACACGATTTTGTGGCATTTGACATTTAACCTCCAAGTGTGACCTTGACCTTGAGACACCACACCCGCAAAGTGGGTTCTGCATGTCACCTTGATGAGATTAACATCTGACCCAAGTTTCATAAAAATCCTTCAAGGGCTTTGGTAGATACAGAGCGGACACGATTTTGTGATGGACAGACGGACGGACAGACAACCGGGGCAAAAACAATATGTCTCCACCGATAAGGTGAACATCTGACCCAAGTTTCATAAAAATCCTTCAAGGGCTTTTGAAGATACAGAGCGGACACGATTTTGTGGCATTTGACACTTAACCTCCAAGTGTGACCTTGACCTTGAGACACCACACCCGCAAAGTGGGTTCTGCACGTCCCCTTGATGAGGTGAACATCTGACCCAAGTTTCATAAAAATCCTTCAAGGGCTTTTGAAGATACAGAGCGGACACGATTTTGTGGCATTTGACACTTAACCTCCAAGTGTGACCTTGACCATGAGACACCACACCTGCAAAGTGGGTTCTGCACGTCGCCTTGATGAAGAGAACATCTGACCCAAGTTTCATAAAAATCCTTCAAGGGCCCTTGAAGATACAGAGCGGACACGATTTTGTGACGGACAGACGGACGGACGGACGGACAACCAGGGGAAAAACAATATGTCTCCCCCATTTTTGGGGGGAGACATAATTCAGTTTACTTGGATACCCAGTCATATAGGCATTAACGGAAATGACCTAGCAGACGACCAAGCCAAAACCGGGAGTCTAGCTGGAGTTGCTTCCCTTATACCCCTAAATGTCGCAGAGGTAACCAGCTTGATTAAAAGACATGCTAAAATTAAATTACATCAGTCTTGGACGGATCACTGTAATACCCATGAAATTCTATCCAACTTTAGCCCCCCTACAAAAATAATACAATACTACCAAAACAGAAAGTTTGATTGTCTCTATACTAGACTAAAACTAAATTCTAGTTTCCTTAAAAGATTTGACTCAAATAATGACAGAATTTGTGACAGCTGTTCAGGTACTAACTCGCTTGAACACTTTCTGTTTGAGTGTCCATCCCTTCAATCAGAAAGGGAAGAATTTAAATCAAATCTATTACAATTAGGAATAAAGCAAGTCACCGTTTCAACTCTAGTAAATCCCCCAGAAAAGCTTGCAGGTCAGATAAGAGAAATCCTGTTAAAATATATCATAAAAACAGGATACGAAAATAAGCTATGAGCTCAAAAAACAAAGCTATCCGGTTTCATTGACCATCGCTATGCGTATCTAAATTAAAAGGTGTGGTGGACTTAAACAGCACAAGACAAATAACAAACAAAACAACAGTCCACCACTACCCATGTACATAACTCGTCAATAAGACAAACAATCACATGTACATATTTAAAAAAAAAAAAAAAATTCGCGAATCTTTTGCTGGTAACTATTAAATCTTGTTTCATAGCGCGTTTGGACCGGCCAAACAGCTTGAAAAGAGTCATAAAACTAGTAAACTTTAAACCAATAAAGCAGGGTATACCTTACATAATACAGCAACAACAACAACAACACATATAATAACAACAATAAATAAATATAAAAATAACACGTTTTTTATACTACCAAAATCAGAAGTAAATAGAGATATCATAAATATAATCACAAAACCCGCATAATTTTCCCTTTATAAAGACAACTTATTAGAAATACTTTAAAAAAACTGTCAGAAAGAAAAACAAACAACTTTCTTTTCAAAAAATGAAGAATTATAGCCGCGACAATGTATTATAAAAAAGGGGACAAGCGTACGAAAAGTTCTTTCCTTTCAAAATTACGCACTCGCGCTAACACCAAAAGCTAAAGCAGAAAAACAGATAGTAAACTAACCAATCAAATAGTTTCTTTACGCAGCGAATCAACTCTTACTTCAAAACGACCAATCAAAAAGCAAAGCTGCTCAACGTCACATCACTTAGCAACATAGGAAAGATGGATCTAAAAGAAAACAATAACACCAGTGGAAATTAACCTTTTTTGGATAAATACAATGGATTTAACAGTAATTTTCGGTGTTAATCGTTAAAAGACTTAAATTCAAAACGAACTAAACCGGCAACTTGTGGTGGCTTGCTATAAAATTGGTACAAATCACCAATGTTTATCAATAACGCGAAGTGTCATACTTGTCAAAACGAAAGTGAAAGTACAATGGATTACATAGTAAGAAATCTCTCTAAGTCAGATAAATTTATGGATCCAACCCAGTGTACGCCGATCCTCCGTTATACATACATTTAAGCTCAACGTGAAAGCTTTAATAAGGATTTTATCGCTTTTCAGTAAAATTTTTAAAAAAAGCGCCTTTACAAGGTAAACACTTACCTTTATCTCCCAAATATTTTGTTAAATCTAGTATAATTTCGGTTTCGCTTTCGATACTAGATGGAAAAATAAGAAGGAGCAACAATGGTAAATCTCATCCAAAATGCAGTTTATCATTACTTGAGAAGAACAAAGAAAAGCTATCTCTTTATAGGTGTTGTTGTTGTTGTAGGTGTAATAAAACGTATAATCTACTAGTACTCTACCAGTATACCATGTACATAACAGTACGAGAGATATATCTCAAAAACTTTAAAATACCACAACATAGGAAAAACTAGGGACAGAAGTCTGATCAACTCTTGTTAGTTGCAGACATTTTGAACCCTAACATATCTCCATTATGAATATAAACAAGGTAAAAAGTCTGATTAACTCTTGTTGGTTGCAGACTTTCTGAATTCTCACATATTTCAACTATGTATATAATTAAGGTCCAAAGTCTGATCAACTCTTGTTAGTTGCAGACATTTTGAACCCTAACATATCTCCATTATGTACATAAACAAGGTAAAAAGTCTGATCAACTCTTGTTAGTTGCAGACAAAAAAAAAAAAAAAAAAAAAAAAGAATTTTCTTTTTCAACACTTAAAAGCTAGTACTGGTAAGACACCCAGGGATACTTAACAAATAGATCTTCTTCTGAAGCCAAAAGCAAACGGTGATTTTTGTGTTTTTTTGGGTTTTTTTTTTGTTTTTTTTTATTTATTGTTTTTTCTTTAGGTGCGTGTATTTACCATATTTTATAAATTCTAATTAAACATGAATCTGTTACATCTTTTAAAGTCATTCCTTTAAGTTAAAACACTAAGTTTTTTTATTTTTTTTCCTTCTTCTTCTCTCTCTCTCTTCTGAATTTTGACTTCGCGGGTTTTCAAAAAGAAAACAAACAAAAACAAAAATCACTAAAATTGTTAGGTAAGATCTCTATAGCGCAAGGTAAAGTGCACAACACAGGTACGCGTGACTGGTCTGAAACCCGTTCAGTTTGGCGAAGATCTGGTTATATGAAGCAGACGAGGCCAACGCCATTCTATGCGTCCGAGCCCTGCTCACGTCGGGGGGAGGACTGAAGACTGGTTGAAGAAGACCAATGAAGAAGATCTACAAGGCTCTGGGCCGTTGTTATTGCTGCTCCACATTGAGACACCTACCATCTGGATGGCGGGCAAATCGGTTAGAAATCCGATGGTTGGTTGGACATCCGACTACACCACATCCTTGGCTCCTCCTTCTTCCTTCTCTTTCCATTTAGGCACTTTCAAGCACATGAATGTAGGTTCAGACAACCCCTCCTTACACACCAAAGTCCAGATCCTAAACCCTGTATAGCCCAAAATAGTCTCAGACCCCCCCCCCCCCAAACACACTCAACACACATTGATCCCACATGTAAATTTATGAGCTGAAGCTACTATTCATGCAAAGGATATATTAAGCATAATGACAATGTAAATAAAATTTTCATTCTTTTAATATGAGCGTTATGTGCAATATATCCTGCTTGACCAAATATACTATCGACGTCTAGACTTTCTAATGGGTTAGGCATCATTTGACCTCATTGGTCACGTGTCTGACCTACTTTTTTGGCATCCAAAAAATATTAACAATTACTGTAAATGCTAAAAACAAGCACCTTAACATTCAAACAACTTTTAGACATGATGGGAGACATGTCGGGGTCCGACCACTAGTGCTGAAAGGCTTGGTGGACCTTCATAAAACTCATAAGATAAGATAAGAAGACAGGAGCCTAAATCATATAGGCCCATTAGCCTCACTTCCCATGCTGGAAAAATACTGGAAAGCATGGTGAAAGCCAGACTCGAGTATCTCTTAGAGTCTAAAAACATCATTAACCCATTTCAATCAGGGTTTCGCAAGGGGAGAAGTACCCTTGATGAATTAGTGAGGCTACAACAAGATGTAATAACAGCAAAAAACAGGTCAAGGAGTGTTTTAGCCATCTTTCTTGACCTAACATCAGCTTTTGACTTGACTTGACACGCTGGTGTTCTCTTTAAACTTAAAGAGTATGGAATCACAGGTAACTGTTTCCACTACCTTAAATCATTCCTAGAGGGTTGTAAAGTACAGGTTAAATTAAATAATGAATTTTCTGAACAAGTCCAGTTAGATAGGGGTACCCCTCAGGGCGCAATTCTCTCCCCTTTATTATTCTCTCTAATCATAAATGGGCTTCCTGAAACCCTTCAGGGGACAGGAATGGTTATTTCACAGTTCGCAGATGATTCTGGGACTTGGAAAACTGGGTCCAATTTGGTCAAACTAGCCAAAGATGCACAAGCTGGTTTGGACTCACTATGGGGATGGGCAAAAAACTGGGGTTTTAAAATATCAGAGACAAAAACAGTAGGTATCTTATTCGGAAATCAAAAAGAGCACAGTTTGGATGTAAACCTAGGTGGAACTCCAATATTATTTGCTAAAGTTGCTTGATTTTTAGGTCTAACCTTAGATAAAAAATTATCTTTCAAGCAACACATTAAAGACTTGGTCAACGAATGTTCAAGAGACTTTATGGACATGAAAAAATTAAGAGGAACATATTTCGGGGCAGACAAACAAAGTCTATTATTAATTTACAAGTCTCTTATACATCCAAAGATAGACTATGGTGCAGAAGTCTATTCTTGTGCTAGCCCAACTTTACTTAAAAAACTGGATGTAGTTCAGAACAAGGCCCTCAGGTTGGCTCTGGGGGCTCTCACCCCAACGCCAGGGTATCTTCTTGAGTTAGAGGCAGGGATAGTTCCCTTGAAACTCAGACGGCAACAACAGATATTAAAATACCGATCTAGAGTAAAAACTAGGCCAAACAATCCCGTTAATAACATATTAAATAAGGGATTTTTTGCTAGTAGAAGACTTAAAAACCCTATTCTTCCTTTTGGTACTGTTTCTGAGCTTTTGGCCGTGGGTAGTGGTATTGACAAGATAGTGGTGGCCAGTCACATACCGAGTGGGGCTCCTCCTTGGACTCTCTTAGATCCTATTATAGATATTTCTCTACAACAAATTGTGAAGAAGTCCGACTTACCGCAACTCGCTAAGTCTGAAACTCAAATATACTATGCTGATAAGTTTCAAGGTCAAATTCAAATTTATACGGATGGATCAAAGGACCCATCCTCAGGTAAAGTTGCATCTGCTGTGGTGATACCTAGTCAAAACATATCACTAATAGAAATGTTACCTGATAAAATGTCAATATACACAGCAGAAATGTTCGGTATTGATAGAGCTTTGAGCTGGGTAATAGAAAATAAACCTGGAAAGGCAGTAATTTTTTCAGATTCATTATCATCACTGGTCTCGATACAATCAAAAAATAGTAAATCAAGACCTGAGATGTTGGTAAGCATAAATTCAAAATATAATCAATGTCTAAACTTAGATCAACAGGTTACCATAGCATGGTGCCCAACCCATATAGGTATATTGGGAAATGAGAGAGCTGATGAGGCGGCTAAACAAGGGTTGGGTCTGGCCACACCCACTATAAACTTGCCGTACTCTCCTACAGAGGCAATATTCTGTATAAATGGAAACAAGAAATTAAACATATGCCATTTAAGGGTACATTAAATGAATTCTCAGTAAACTTTCAACCGCCCGATCAATATTCAACCAACAAAATGATAGATAAAAACATTACTAGACTTTAACTGGGGACTTCTTGTCTACCAGCAAGTATCGGGCAGTATATGCATAATATAATTCCAAACTGCACTTCTTGTAATCAAAAATTTGATACTGAACACTTCATTTTAGAATGTTCAGAACTTTCAGAACAAAGAAACAAATTATCATCAGGACTTAAAAAACATAAATTTAATACCGACATTAAAAAATATTTTATTTCCCCCAAAGGCGCTTTGTTCCGCAGTTTATAAACTGTTAGAAACATTCATCAAAGATACTGACCTTTCATCCAAAATCTGAAATTTGTTGCTTCCTTAAGCGAACTCGGGGCTCCGGAGGGTTTACTATCTATTTTTCAATTAATAAAAGTTTCTTTTCATAACATTAATATACTTGTAACTGTTATAATAAATAAAAAATAAATTGTAATACACTGTGGTGTGGATGTGGGATTGCGCGTTTGGACAGGCCAGACAGCTTCCACACATCCATAGATGCAGAGTATGATATAATATAACACTTGAAAGATAAAAAATAATTAAAATTAATAAAATAAAAAACAATCTTTAATTTGGTTAATTTTAATTTACAAATTTTTATCACTATTGATTTAAAGTTTCATATCTACGGTTTAGCATTAACAAATTTAAAAATACCTACCTTAAATCATCATAATATATAGTTTATAAACATTCCTATGTAGAATTACTACTAGGAAAATCTCGAAGAATCTTGTTTCAGCCATGACACTTTTTCGGATAAAACTGTACTTCCTTTTTCAACTCATTCTTAAAATATGAGCAAATGTCAATTGAAAATTATACTCACATTCATTCAAATATATGTTCCTGTAATGAAATAAACCACACTTATTAAATTCCATCACATTAGTAATTCCATAAATTTGATTTTCTTTTCACACAAACGTAATGCATCCATCTTGTTTATTTACAACTGATACCACGTGACAAGATTGGAATTTGCCAAACCATACGACAAAAATCGGATAGTACAAATCACGGAGCACGAGACAACTCGCTCCACCCATCAGATTGCCTCTGACAAATCGGCACTTCCATTCACCTTTCAAGGATACCCTTTAAAGGTGTTTATCCTGTTTTATTATACAACTTAAATTTTAAAGGTACATAACCTGTGTTTTTTCTTTTTATAAAAGATTTCTTTTATTTTAAATAGATAATTTTAAAATAAAGAATACTGATTTTGGTAATTATATCCATTTTTCTTAATCTTTCGGCAGTTTATGTACAATAGATACTATTTAAGAAGTTCGGTTATACTCTATATCTTTAACTTATGGACTCTTTCCCCCAAAGTCCTTTTTTAACTTCTTTAGGTCCTGGACTCTTTCCCATAAAGTCCTTTTCTTTTTCTATCCCCTCTAAAAATAAATTCAAGAACTGCTCTTTTCATTTTTCTTATATGAGAGCCATACTTTCTATTTTTGCCAGCAGATAAAACAGAACAGAAACACAAAAATTTTAACATTTATTTGTAAATAGATACCCACAAATATTATCTTTTAAATTGTTAATTGTTTTAATAAAATTCTTTTTTATAGTGGCCCTATAAAAAGGTGACCGTTGTACAGAAACTATTTTCAATCTCGCTTTGTAAATATTAAATTTTTTATGTGGCTATAACTAACATTTTATATAATAAGATATTTTTAAACTATTAAATTTTTGTCTACAACCCGAGAACGTTTCAGTGGACTTCTAGTGGGGGGGATGCTTTCAGTACCTACTATAGTAAGTCTCCACACAATGTATAAATAATCCTTATTAAGCAGCTGGCTGCTTAGTGCAGACCCCCGTACCCTGTGGAGCAGGGCTCCTAAAATTTTGAAATCTCAATCGGTCCGAGACCTCGACCCCCCCGAGACCAAGAACCAACAAAAAAATAGAAACGATTTAAGGGCAAAGAACAATTTGAGTTATGATAGTGTTGACATCGCGAAAATATGTGTTTTTCAAAGCAAAAGTAGAATTACAGCTAATTTTACAACGTCAAACTAGTCACTGATATTTTAAAGTGTGCTTTGTGCTGCAGCTAGCCATTACAATTACTATTAAGCCCTTAATGAAATTAAGCAGACGACAGTTATCGCCTATTTTGATGCACACTCCTCGCACCGGTTACGTCACGCTTTTCTACTTTAACTGTTTTCTGTACTGATCAGGGGAAGTAACCCCTGCGGGGAGTATGATTTTGATGAAATTATATTTCACAGTTTGAGCCGGTCAACTTTAATCGATTGGCCGGCTGCAAATCGAGCACACTTTTACTTGTTTACAAGTTAATTGGCGATAATTGCCGCGGGCAACAGTGACAGTTTTATGGTTTTATGATAGGTGTGAAGTACCGGATTAGCGATCAATTGAGGTTTTGGTGTGAGATTTTGACTGTTTTTTGAAAAGTTAGACAGATTTTTTTTTTTTTAAATTATCTGGACCGATTTTTTAAGGACTTTTGGACATCGAAATCGGTCCATAGAGATTAAATTCGGTCAAAACCGGCAAATTTTCGGTTTTCGGGAGCCCTGCTGTGGAGTATAAGTTATCTCGGGTCTACACTTGTTGAGATTCACTTATATAAATTAACAAAAGTAATTCTCAACATATAGTAGGTACATCAATACATGGTATACAAATCAAATAGGGCCAAAATTATAAAAACTCTGAGTAAAGTACCTATATTTAAAAAAAAAAAAAAAAAAAAAAAAAAAAAAAAAAAGGCGCGGGGGTGGGAGGTTAAAAAAAAAAGGGGGGGAGGGGGGGGGGGGGGGGGGGGTTGAGGGTGAATGGGGAATCAAGTACCTATGTATTAAAATTTAAAAAAAAAAAAAAAAAAAAAAAAAAGGGGGGGGGGGGGGGGGGTTTGAGGGTGGATGGGGAGTCACGTACCTATGTATTAAAAAAAAAAATTGGGCCCTGGTGGGGGGGGGGGTGTTGGGGGGGGTGACTGGTTGGGGGAGGGGGGTTGAGGTAGGATGGGAAGTAAAGTACCTTTGTTTTAAAATTAAAAAAAAAAAATTGGGCCCGGGGGGGGGGGGGGGGGGGGGGGCAGGTTGGGGGGGGGGGGATTCCCATGCAGAGGGGACAGTGGGGGGGGGGAGGGGGGGGAGTACTTACCCATCTCATGTCAGTTAATATTTTATTTCTAGGCTTAAGAAGTTTTTTTTCCCATATATAAGTTTAAGCAAAATCAAGTGACCCCGAGGATGGGGCTAACTGTGACCCCAGGGACATGGGTACCAACAATCTTTGCAGGGGTCTTGCTGGTGATCAAGTATATTTTGAATATAATATCCTTGACACTTTTTGAAACATGGACATAAAGAAAAAGGTTAACCAAGAAATTTTAACTTGAAAAAGGGGCATAACATTGCAAAAAAAAATTTGAGGGTTATCTGCCCTTGAGAAATGGTGTTGTCTTAAGTGATACAATTGTAAGCATTACAACTGGAAAGTTTGATGAAGAAACATTAAGAAATGGCATAGTTATAGCCAATGTTAAGTTTTCATGACAAAATCCAAGTACAAAAAGGGGCATAACTCTGTCAATTGTGACCTTGACCTATACATTTTGGCATCATCACGACCCTGTTGTCGTAAGCAATATAATTTAGAAGTTTGATGTTGAAATGTTAAAAAATGGCAAAGTTATTCCCAACGTTAAGTTTTCATGACAAAATCCATGTATAAAAAGGGGCATAACTCTGTCAAATGTGACCTTGACCTAGAAATTTTGGCATCAACCTGACCCTTTTGTCATAAGCAATACAATTTGAAAGTTTGATAAGATAATGTTTAGAAATGGCAAAGTTATAGCCAACGTTAAGTTTTCCTGACGGACAGACGGACCGACGGACCGCTGGACCGACGGACAAAGCGATCCCTATGTATCACCTTTTCTTCGAAAGGGCGACACAAAAAAAAGAGAATATTTAATATTCTCTTCTGAGATCTAATGATTCTGGACCAACTTTGTTGGCCACATTCATCTGATCATATGACGATAACCTACACAAGACATTAATTATTATAAGAACTTTTAAAATATGATATAACTATTTTACGTCGTGCTTGGCCATATGGCTTCGGCCAGTGCTGAGAGTAAACAACCCCAACATCATCATCATCACCATGAAGCAGTCATTAAATGACTGTCACCAGATTATGCAGACACAAAATAATCCACACTAAATATTGAGGAGTTACAACCCAGCAGGCACAAGTATATCGTCCCGATATTGGTACTCTGATATCAGTTTACAATATTGGTCCGATATAAAGCCGTTATCTCAAGTCTACCTACATCAACGTCTATTATATTTTATCATAGACCTATATTTAGATACAATCAATATATTTAAATATTTGGTTGAATATGTGCTAAACGAAACAAAAAAGCAAGGTTTTGTCCACATTAAAATTCAGACCGTTTTCATATATCGGGCTGATCTCGGGCCGATAACATTAGCAGGGGATCTAACACTGCTTTGTGTTATCTATACTGAAAGGGAAGTAACTGCTGCGTTAGAAACCTGCATTCAGCATGCGACAAGGAGATTGATTTATATTGCAACAACAGGTACTGTAATATTGTTATGTATTAAGATGTCAAATAGTTCTTTAATAGTCTGATACTATTTTATGGTTGAGCCTTTACATGTATGATGAAAGAGAACAATAATAAAGAAAGTCACATATTTTCGCGTCTTGATTTTGAAAGTGATTTTAGGATTGTGTGTACTAAGTCAATTTTAAACATAATTTTAAGCAGACTGATAAGGCTAAGCGTTTTTCTTCTTAAAAAAAAAACCCATCTAACTTTGCCTTCTTTTCTAAATCGTCCCCTGTACAAGTTAAGTTTAATGTTGATCTGTTTCTTTTGTGTTTTAAACAGAGTGTGTTCTAAAGGGTGCCCCATCAAAAAGTGCAGCAGTCATTGATTATAGAGACATTCTCAAGGAGTGGCCTATGGGTGCCAAAGACCAGTCACCACGAAAGGGGCGCAATAATTGATGGACCACAGAATGACCGAAGCGCTCAAAAATATTGACCCCAGTGTACCCAGTGAAATTCCAGAGACGCCAGTGTTAAAATCCAAATGTTATAATATCTACGATATATACAAGTGGTCAGCAGATATATTACTTTTGTGCTGTGTCGGTGAAAATCATAAGAAATAATTAGAAAGGATAAACAGAATATGTTGGTGTCGTGGATGGAAAAAGTTTATCTGGCTCAGCTCTGAAAATTATCTGGTTTGTCTTCAACTCACCAGATAAATTCCTGTGCCTTGCCAGATAAACTTTCTCCATCCATGAAACCAACCTATTATTCTCTATATATCTGTTTAAAAAGTTACCAATGCTTCTGGCAAACAAACAGTAAAGACAAATGGAAAAAAAGATATATGTTTGGTTCAGTGACATTGCATTCTGTTTGTGAAATGTATTTTGATGATGTAACAGTGCACATGTGTGATGATGTGAATGTATTTTTAGGTACTAATGCTTTCATATGTGTTTTATATTTCATGACTGCCTTACACGCATAGATTCCTTACTGCCTGAATGTAAATTTTGCATTGTCAGAATTTTGTTATGTGCTAAACTTTGATTTTTTCTACCATGTGCTGTCATTTTAGAATCTAGTCAAGTGTGCATAATAGTTGTTTATTATAGAAATTTAAATCTGGTACATGTTTTATATTTATTAGTGTTTTCTGGTCAGATTTAAATTTGAGAGTACATATGTTACCTTCATACACAACTCACAAATATTTGAATTTTAATAGCTGTAAGTATATAGTATACTACCTCAAAGGTCATGGTCATTCAAGGTCATACAGGTCAGATGTCAAAAATATTAAGTGCAAATTGCTTGACTGGGTTTATTAGTTGTTCAGGCTCTGACTTATGAATTGAAATAACACAATCTAATGATAGCTTAAACTTAAACTGTTATAATTAGAACAATACCCATTTCTATGTATTGTTATATTGTCTTTGGTTGAAAACAGTTGTATTTTAGCTGTAAGTGTAATGAAATATTAAACAGATTTACTTGCTGTGTGTATATATTTTTACTTACTATTTACTAGTAGCCTTGCTGTATTTTCACCACTCATAGGGCAATTTCAAGCATATTAACTGATGTCTGGGAATGAATATTTGTTTATTTGCACCGAGAAAGTGTGAGACATAACGACCATTTGTTAAATGTAATGTTGTTCACTTTAGCCTTGAGGGCAATAAAATGTGATTTATGCATACTGAAATCAGCTAGGATTTGAACCAAGATTTCACCTTTGTTTCCAGGGATACTGGGTGACAGATTGTGGTTTGTTATCCCACAAGTCCTGCAGACAGGACCAATTGAGGAAAAATGTATGCAGGTCCAATAAAGACATATCTATATCGGTCGAATATAGGCGTATTGACATTGGTCCAATATTGAAACTATATCGGTCCAATGTCAGCCCAATGTTGGAAACGACATCGAACCGATATAGCATTGACTTTGCAAAACCGATGTTGCCCCGATATTGAAATCAGACATTGGGCCGATATCAAAAACCATATCGGTCCAATATCGGCCCAATTTAAAATGCCTGCTGGGAATATGCACAGATCTGTTAATTATCTAATTTGTTGTTAACTATTATTGAATGCCTTTTCAGAAAAGAAATAATCAGTACACATAAAAATTTTCTCAAAAAACAAAAAGGACACATATTGCAGATTTTGACTGCGATATTATCTCTCTGGTCAGGTGCCTATAATAACATGCATCCTAGTGAACGTTACAGTTTTAACAATACATGATTATCAAACAGAAACAATTTATAAGCAAATCATATTCTAGTTTTCTGTTCAAGTCTGCACAATGAGTGCAGACCATAGTTGCAGTCTGATCATGGTCTACACAATTCCCTTATCCATTTTAAGTCGGTCAGTTTTCAGCTAATACCTATGAATCAAACAAATAAATTTTCTATGAAACCTGTCCTAGGAGAGTGGTTGTTATCTTCTAGACCATCATGCAGAGAAGAAATTGTCCTTTGTTGTCTACGTATTGGCCATTGTACCGTAAACGCTTGAATATTGTACACTAGCGTGTATACAACACATCCCTGGTCTGGCCTTAAGATCTGGGAAAAAAAGCTTGCATTAGAATATAATATGCACATAAATTTTGTCTGGAAATAGAGTTACCATTTGTCCATGTTTTTCGTTCAGGAAGTGGCCATTGTTGGTGCTCGTAACAATTACATCACGTGAATATCGCTACGGTTGCATTTAACTATTTATTTCATTTAGGACAATTAGCGCCAGAAACTATTTCTTTTGGAAATATCGAATAAACATTGCATTACCTCAAAGTGTCAACACATTCTCAATACCTTTTGGATGTGTAAACAAATATCTCCTAATTATGGCGACATCAAACGACACTTATTATTATGTTTGTTTAACAATAGACGGACGACTCCTTTATCCAATTTACTGGTCGATAATTGTGTGAGTGCGAATATTGACGGGCATAATACCGGTAAGCATTGGTTATATGATTGAATCTTTAGCAGTTATACATTTAGAGTAAAAAACAACAAATAAAAAAAAACATTAAAAAAACCCCCCAAAAAACGGCATTATAATGGCTTTAATGATACCATACTTTCAGTACTGATGACATTGGTTTTCTCCCCTTTATAACGCTCTCCAAAAAGAAGATGCACCAAAACAGAAAACATGATCATTTGGACAGAAATTATTGACTTTGTGCCGGTATTTTACGGGTTTTCAATCTGGAAAAAATTGTAAGACGGCCCACCCTCGTGTATAATACGCACCCCTTTATGGATATGGAAAATTGTTGGAAAGAAGTGGGTATTATATTCCAGCGTTTATGGTACCTTCCCTTACCAAAATGACTTTAAGTGACTTATATGTCCCATATATGCAACTTATACTTGAAGTATACGTGAAGTATCAGTGACATATAAGTTACTTATATGTCACTTCTAAATAACATAAAATTTGTATAAGTCTGTTATAATATAAGCCATTGATATGCCATTTCAGTCTTGTCAAATTTTCCACATATAAGTCACTTATACTTGACTTATACTTGTCTAAACCAGCAACTGTCAGTTGTGAGAAATCTCTTATTGGTTCTCTAGTTAAAGATTTTAAGATGTTCACCAATCAAAAAAACAGTTTAACACTTCCTGTTTATTTTGAATTTGAATATTGAATCTAAGAGTTGAAAGGAATGGAAATGGAGAAGGTAAACTTTTAGGATTGTTGTGTTAAGTAAACTCTGTTCAGTGACAGAAGCTATTTAATTTCAATATTCTTTCAATTCTTTGATGAAAAATAAATTATATATATATATTTTTTTTTTTACTTGTTAGTCATGTTAGAAAACTTTAAATGAGGTTGACCCAATTCCTGTATATGTAAATGCTCAATGAAAGAATTGTGTACAAATTCTGTATAAAATATTTTTGAGATAATAATTGATTATACTTACCAGTATGTTGTGCAAAAGAACTACTAACCTCTTCCAGAAAGATGTAAAAACTGACAATAAAAATGAGCAGAAAACAGACAACAGAATTCATACCTGCCATAATTTTTCTGGCAATTTCCGGGATTTGAGCCGATTTTCCGGGACATACAACTATTCATATACTTTCAATGCCCTACCGTTGGCAGCATACAAATTTGGATGGGATTCCGTTTTTGGCAGGAAAAGCCGTGCACGTCTTTCAAATACACATCAGAACCATCAGTTTCATAGCTTTTATTTTAGTTGCAAGAGCATAGTAATTGACAGGCTTGCAGAAATGTTGCAAGCTCAATCGGTCCGACCACCCGACGATTATTCCCCCACCCCTCTCAACCACTTCAAAAAAAAAAAAACGTTCGCTCATATTTACGAGTGGAGAAGGTAGGACGAGTATAATTTTCTGATCGATCATCCTGCAGAACGAGTGCAAAATCAAGAAATATACCGATGGATGTGCATATCATAACGTCACAGTTTACCAACAGTAAATTCTCCATGTCGCTATCAAAACGAAACCGGAAGCGTGAGTAAGGGGGAGCACTGCGCCTTAATTGGTTATCAATGACACGCGGTGTATTCACTGAATCGGAACATATTATCATAACGAATAATTTAAGGATTAGCGGCGTGTCAAAAATTGGACTGGCCTGATCAAAGGTACGCGCGTTTTTCATGTTTTCCGGGACATCGGATGTCTTTCCGGGACTCTGGGATGGGCCCTCGATTTCCGGGACGATCCGGGATGTATGGCAGGTATGACAGAATTAATGAGTTAACATCAGTAACTTCTACATGTTATCAACAACATGAGAAACAGAATAATAAACCTAATAATTCATATTTCAGGTGAGCAACCCAGGGCCACCTGGCCCTCTTGTTTAAAGTAACTATCAATTTTTGCAGATACACAGTTCTTCTGTAATTTTTTGATCATGTTATTAAAAGAATTTTATATTTATTAATTGTCAAATAATACAAACATTAAGAACTTAATTATTTTTCGGCTTCCAAGGTGCTTGCTTTATAACATTTCCCTCAACTTATTTAGTAAATATTAATATGAATTGATTACTCATGTCAAATCCTACAATGTATATGCTGAAATTATGGGTTTACTGTTTAATCAATTTAGCTAAAACTCTAGTGGAAATAAATATTTTTGTGAAATTTAATTATTGTTTTTTTGTTTTTTTTGTTGTTTTTTTTTAAACTAGCTCTCTTGACATCAAGCAACATTAATAACTGGCTTATAAGTGACTTATAAGTTAAAATAATTGTGACTTATATATGACTTATAAGTGACTTATAGGTGACTTATACTTCACTTACATCTCATTTGCATTTAAAATACATAATTATACTTGACTTATAGGTGAATTGACTAAGCGAAGTCTAAGGCACTTATAACTACGCTTATAAGTGACTTATAAAATATTTTGGTAAGGGTTACTCACTCTCACCTTCTGAAAGGAGAACCAGTCCCACAATGTGTTCCTTGTTTTACAGATCTTACGGTAAAACACATTTTTATTGACTGTAAGGGTCACTTTGATTCAACACGAAATAAATATTTCAATGTATAAAACATACATGAGCTGTTTAATCCATTTTGGCCTGACTTAATCTTTAAATATTTAAAAGATACCAACATTTTTAACAAAATAGTATCGTTTTATTTTTTACATACAGAACTTTTAACTTCTACATCTTATTTTACATACTATCTACAACTTTTGAACTTTACATCATTACAACTTTTTAACAAAATAATTACTTCTTAGTTCTTTTTTATACAATATTATTTGTGCCCAAAATGACCGTAGTTGTCAACGGGCCATAAAACTCCATTCATTCATTCAGCTAATACCCCCATAAATTATAAATTAGACTGAACTCTAGTCAAGTTAATTTCTTTTTTAAGAAATTTAGCATGATCATTTTTCTCACAGTTAAAAGGCTGCAAAACGTCTCTGGTAATTCTTATTTCTACAGCAGTAATAGGCTTAAGCTATAATATGTTACTGCTATAAAAAAAGAATGTTTTAAAACCAGGTTAAAAATCTATATGAAAATTTAAATATTTTTGGTTGTTGAAAAGATTTCTAATGGAAACTGGTGAATCTGCACAAGGAAGACTAATGACATAATTACATATTAGCAAAGTTAATAATGGACACAGGCATTTTGCTAACTACCATTTCTTTTAGTTTTGGCAGGCCTATCAAGTAAAGGAACTTTAAAAGGGATGTAACTTGCAAATCTAAACAACAACTGTCACTGTAAGATGACAATGCCCCCGAAGTGGTGCTTTGACCTGTGCTGAGGATCAATCAGGGGTCAAGGTCAAATAAATATGGGACAATTGGAAAGTCTTGTCCAAAGGGGTTTTGTGTCCAAGTATGATGTATATCCACTTACTAATAGGCAAAAACTGTTATTATAGGCTAAGAAAAGAAAAATTGTCACTACTTTATTTCATGTAAAGTTTAATAAATATTAATAGGAAATTGAGTATAGACAACTTAGGTCATTATCTTAAATGCTTATTTAATTGTGACATCTAACATTAAGGTCATGGCTGCTGTAGTAACAGCAAGAAGACAGCTAGCTCAATTATCTGCAGCTAGACTGGTGAATTTGGTGTAGAGCCTTCTTTATCACTATCAAAAGCAATAAACTATTCTCATGTTAAAATGAATACTTTTAAAGGTCATATGTTATTTTTGTCCATCAAAGACAAGGTCTGCCTACAGGATATATCTGTGACACTAAATTTTGGACAGTTCTCTTTTAAACTGGCAATACCAATTGTTCACAAAATCACCAAACTCGAACATCTGGTTCTAGTTCAACTTAGGAAATAACTATACTGCTTGATGTCATAATGCTTTAGGCTTCCTACATAGTATAATATTAAAACAGAAACTCATTTTTTTTTCTTTTTTCTATTTCTGATCATTTGAATCAGTAATTTAGTACATTTTATTCTATTCTATATGAGACTGACCAGCATACCTAATCAAAACAGTACACCCTTCTGATATATAATGTCTTGCATTTATTTTGATTCTATTGTCAACTTGAACTATTTACCATTTTCACCATATATGTCAATTATGTAAGTTCAAACAACATTAAAATTCTTTTTTTTTTTTACTTTTCTTGTGTATGGAAGTGCCTATCTATACTTTAAGCTTCTTTGTCTTCTAGAAGCTGCCGAAATAGTCATAAATCTAACACTAGTAAAAGTTCTGGATAGATTTGACAATCTCTTCACAAGATCGAAAGAAATTTCAACCAGTGTTGTTTGTTCATTTTTTTTATGTTTATGTTTTTGGTGGATGGGGGTAACAGACAGGAGAGGTTTTGTTTATGAACACTTCTACAAATACTCAGTCGCTCCCCGGCTCATACCGAGTCCAGTGATGGGAAGACTTTCTGTTTATGGTCACTGGGACTCATCATAATCTCAAATCATTTCAGTAATTTGAGACATGCCGCACAGTAGTCATCTCCTGATAATTTCCAAATTCTGGAATTAGATGCATCTCACACATTCCATCATCTCAAGATGGCTTCATCATGCAATTATATACCAGATCGTGTCAAAATTATAATTAAAAAAAAAAACAACAACCCATTCTGGTGTTACAGACAAGCTGCACATTTCAGTAGCTCCTTCAAGCTGACTGAATATGCTCATCATTTTTTACCTTTAAAGTTTCTGGTATTACAGACATCTTGCCCATTCCATCATTTAAGACTGAGTGCTGTGCAGGCACATTTTTCTTGTTCTAATATAAACAATCAGTTTACATTAATTGACCAGTGACTGTGTGCACAGAGTATGAGCTGTATTTATAATGAACTTCTCTCTTCCTCTTTTGTTCACCCAAACACTATTTGAAATATTAGATAACATCTTCAAAATGAGTGTCCAGACCCGTCACACTAGACCCAGTACTGGCATGTTTGTCCCGAGACTGAAATAAAAACACCACTACAAACCAGTATTCTTACCCTTTCAAGAATAAAAAGTTTAAAACTTTAAATCTAAAATCTTGGTATAGCAAAGCCTATCCTTGCATGCTGATTTCTTGTATCGTTTTTCTAAAATCTTCAGTGTAAATGTATTAAAATGTGATCACATAATAGATGCATAAATGTGTGAGACTGACAAATATTCAGATTAACAACAGAATCAAAGAAGGAGAAATTAAAATTATCAGTGTATATTTGAAATAACCTGCCTATAAACCAAAGATGTTTTTGCACTGAATGCATAAGAAAACAAAACAGATATGTACAACTAATAACATTTCTTTATGTTTGTAAGCCAATGGAATTAGATTTTGTTTTATTTTTCAAAGTTCAATGCCATTCTTCAAAATCAAAGATGGTTTCCAGATGCCCCACCACATTACAATCAATAAGCAATTTTTTTTATGTCCCCAAAGGGAGGCATGTTGTTTTTAAACTGTCCGTCTGTCAGTCCATCCGAAAACTTTAAAATTGGCTATAACTTCCATATTAGTAACTGGATTTACTTCATACCTGGACACAACACCCCTTTGGACAGGACCTTCCAACTGACCTATATTCAGTTGACCCTGACCCCTGAATGACCTTCACTTTGAAGATCATATTGTTCAGAAGCTTTAACACTGACCATAAAATTCCTTATTATGAACTGGATTTACTTCATACTTGGACACAACACCCCTTTGGACAAGACCTTTCCGCACTCACCTATATTCATTTGACTTTCAACCGTGAATGAACTTCACCATGAAGATCCAATTGTTAAAAAAACCATTAACATTGACCATAACTTCCTTATTACAGAGTGGATTTACTTCATACTTGGGCACAAAAACCCTTTGAAGACGAGCTTCCCATTCACCTATACTTATTTGACTTTGACCTTTGAATGACTGGTCCTCAGCTCAACATTAAAGCACCACTTTGGGGGCATTGTCATCTTACAGTGACAGTTCTTTTTACTAAACATGTCTAAAGGATAGGCAAAATGAAAGAATGAATGAATGAATGAATGAATGGAGTTTTAGGCACAATATTGTATAACAAGAGCACTGCTGGGTGGAGCATTATATGCCCGAAGGGTGTTTTTTCTAAGTATGATGCATTTATCATATAAGGGTGGAAACCTTAGGCTTTAAAATTAAATGATCTGCTCTAAATTTTGATTTGTCTGACCTTTGACCTACTGACCCCAAAATCAATAGAGGTCATTCACTTAATGGGTGCGAACATTACATGAATTTTGAAGTCTCTATGAGAAATGGTTGTCGAGTTACAGAGTGTAAATGATTCTAAATATTTAGGTCACTGTGACCCTGACCTTTGACACACTGATCCCAAAATGTACAGGGGTCATCCACTCAATGTGTGCAACCATGATATAAGTTTGAAGTCTCTATAACAAATGATTGTCAAGTTACATGGCGGAAATGGTTTTCAATGTTAAGGTCTATGTGACCTTGACCTTTGACCCCAAAATCAATAGGAGTCATGTCTGCACCCATTATAGGAATTTTGAAGTCTCTATAAAAAATGGTTGTCAAGCAACAGAGTGTAAATGATTCTAAACATTTAGGTCACTTTGACCTTGACCTTTGACACACTGACCCCAAAATGTAAAGGGGTCATCCACTCAATGTGTACAATTACGATATAAAGCTTGAAGTCTCTATTACAAATGATTGTCATGTTAAATGGCAGAAATGGTTTTCAATGTGAAAGTCTATGTGACCTTGACCTTTCACCTACTGACCCCAAAATCAATTGGGGTCATTCACTCAATGTGTACAACCATCAAAATAAATTATAAAGTTTGAAGTCTTTATGACAAATGGTTGTCGAGTTACAGAGTGTATTTAGGTGACTGTGACCCTGACCTTTGACATACTGACCCCAAAATGTTTAGGGGTCATCCACTCAATGTGTGCAATCATGATGTAAAGTTTGAAGTCTCTATAACAAATGACTGCCAAGTTACATGGCAGAAATGGTTTTCAATGTTAAGGTCTATGTGACCTTGACCTTTGAGCTACAGACTCCAAAATCAATAGGGGTCATCCACTCAATGGGGGCAATAATCACATGAAGGTAAAAGACTGTAGGCCAAAGAGTACACAAGTTATCCTGCTGAAACCAAATTGCTAATGGACCATAACATACGCCCCCTTCGGGCAATTAAAAAAAGAACTAAGAAGAAACTATTTTGTTAAAAAGTTGCAACAATGTAAAGTTCAAAAGTTGTCGATAGTATGTAAAATATGATGTAGTTAAAAGTTCTATACGTAAAAAATAAAATGATTAAATCTTGTTAAAATTGTTGATATCTTTTAAAGATTTAAAGATTAAGTCTGGCCAAACAGAATTTAACAGCTCATGCATGTTTTGTACATTTCAATATTTATTTAGTTGGAGCAAAGTCCACACAGTCAATAAAAATGTGTTTAACTGTAAGATCTGTTAAACAAGGAACACACTGTGGAACTGGTTCCCCATTCAGCAGATGAGAGTAAGAAATTAATATCCAATACATAGACGACAAAGGACAATTGTTTCTCTGCATGATGGTCTAGAATATAACAATTATCACTCTCCTAGGGCAGTTTTAATAGAAAACTATTTGTTTGATTCATAGGATCTTCCCAAGTTGTCTGTCAAACTTTTTGTATAAAACTATTGACAAACGGTTTATAATCACTGTAAGGAACACAGAATGGCAAAACCTCAGAATTTAGAGTTGTTTAAGCAGCTTGATCTGCTGCCTCATTGCTCTGAATTCAAATAATTATGGCTAGGGAGCCAACAAAATATTACCTCCAAATCCTGAAGAAGATGTGAAAGTTGTTGCAACAAATCAACAACAAGAGGATTGTCAGTATTTTCATGATCAAAGGCTTGCATAGCTGATAAAGAGTAAGTGAAAATACGATATCTAAAATAATCATCAGTTTCAATATGATCCAAAGCTAGTCCAATTGCTTTAAGTTCAGCTGAAAAGATAAAAGAATTATCATGACGATGAAAAGAAAATGTTTCTTTCAACATTAATGGTTATTCAACTGTAACACATACGGAATTAAAAGCATTTCTAGATCAAAATCAGCTAATTCAGTTTATGTGGTCGGGCTCCAGCAATAGAAATATTTCTGGTTACCAATTACTCCATAAAGGCTACAAACACTCAGTGAATACTGAAGGGCCAAAAGCAGAATTGGCAACTATTCTGTGGAACTAGCTCATTAAAGAAATGTACTGCCAGAAACTTCTGGAAAAAAATTATGTCATTAAAGGACCTTTAATTGGATTTCGGCAATTCAGCGAGCACCTGTTTTCACCGACCAATCAGAATCGAGTATTGTGTATACTGCAGTAAGTAGGTCAATCCGTTTTGTCTCACATATAAACGAGCGAAGCATCATTGGCCACTACATCCACATTCATTCACATTCATGCTCTGACACTCACCGAGTTCAGATCGCTCTCGCAGTTTGCTATTTGATATTCTGTGTGATTATTTGAATTGTTTGGATATCTTATATTCTGATTAATTTTCTTAAAGCTTAAATTAATTCAAATAATTTGACTAAGTCAAATTTATTTTTTAAACTTAAACTGTCCTTCTAAGGACAACTTTTAAAATTCACAACAAATTTCCAAAATTTGAAATTTTAAATTAAACAAGAGCCATGTTACACATGGTTAATCCCCCCGCCGGGAAGAAGCTACCTGGAGGTTGTTCTTTCAAACACTCAATGTAATAATGTTTGAAGAAAATCCCACAAAAAATAGGCAAGGTAGAGTTATTGTTCATGCAAACTGCACTTCCTACTAATGTTCTATGTCAGTGTATTAAGTTTGAAGAAAATCGCTCAAGCACTTTTGGAGTTATGCTTCGGACAAAGTTTTTCAATTAAATCTGATAAAGGGGAATAATTCTAAAAGTAGGCAAGGTAGAGTTATTATTCTTTCACACTGCACCTCCTCCAAATGTGCTCTTTCAGTATATGAAGTTTGAAGAAAATCACTCAAGTACTTTTGGAGTTATGCTCCAGACAAAACTGGAACGGACGGACGCACTGACAGACAGAGACCATATCTAATATCCCCTCCGCCTTTGGTGGGGGGATAATTAGTTCAAGAATTCAAGAATTAGATATACATGAATATACTGGGATTTTTAAAATATAAACAAGTAAATCTGATAAAGGGGAATAACTCTAAAAAATAGGCAAGGTAGATTTATTGCACTTGCACACTGCACTCCCTACCAATGTGCTCTATCAGTGTATGAAGTTTGAATAAAATCCCTCCAGTAGTTTTGGAGTTAGGCTCCGGACAAAATTTATCAAGTAATTCTGAAAAAGGGGAGTTACTCTAATAATAGGCAAGGTAGAGTTATTGCACTTGCACAATGCACTACCTACCAATGTGCTCTATCAGTGTATGAAGTTTGAATAAAATCCCTCAAGTAGTTTTAGAGTTATGCTCCGGACAAAATTTATCAAGTAATTCTGATAAAGGGGAATAACTCTAAAAATAGGCAAGGTAGTGTTATTGCACTTGCACACTGCACTCTCTACCAATGTGCTCTGTCAGTGTATGAAATTTGAATACAATCCCTCCAGTAGTTTTGGAGTTATGCTCCGGACAAAATTTATCAAGTAATTCTGAAAAAGGGGAGTTACTCTAAAAATAGGCAAGGTAGAGTTATTGGACTTGCACACTGCACTCTCTACCAATGTGCTCTGTCAGTGTATGAAGTTTGAATAAAATCCCTCTGGCAGTTTTGGAGTTATGCTCCGGACAAAATTTATCAAGTAAATTTGATAAAGCGGAATAACTCTAAAAAAAGGCAAGGTAGAGTTATTGCACTTGCACATTGCACTACCTACCAATGTGCTCTGCCAGTGTATGAAGTTTGAATAAAATCCCTCAAGTAGTTTTGGAGTTATGCTCCGGACAAAATTGTTTCGGACGAACGGACGCACGGATGCACGGACGGCATTTCTAATATCCCCTCCGCCTTTGGCGGGGGGATAAATAATGAATTTTATCATAGGATAAAAGGATTTTAAGTGTTAGTTCTCTGTGCTTTGTGTACAATTCTGTTTTGTGTTACGTGATCTTTGTGTTGTGTTTTGTTTTATGTGTTTATGTGTCTAGTGTAATAGTGTGTTGTGTACAAGTGAAAGTGTTTAAGTACAAGATTTAAGGAGTAGGATTTAACCAGGATACTAGGAATCTTTTTTAAGAAGTAAGAAAAACAAAAGGGAAGACTTTGAGGTAGGAGTTTACCGTATATACTCGGCCATAAGTCAAGTTTTTAATCCCCAGAAAATGGCCTTAAAGTCATTGCTCAACGTATGGGCGAGTCAGGTAAAGAAAATGAAAACTAGATGGGTGTTCAGTGGAACACTTGTGTCGCCCTTGGGTACTCTGTTAGAATAACTAAAAAGGTAAACAAGAGCCTGCTGGGGTTGAGGGTGGATGGGGAGTCAAGTACCTATGTATTAAAATTTAAAAAAAAAAAAAAAAATATTGGGCCCGTTTGGGGGGGGGGGGGGGGGGGGGATAAAGTGCATATGTTTGGGCCCGGAGGTGGGGGGGGGGGGGGGGTAAAAACCCATCTCATGTCAGTTAATATTTTATTTCTAGGCTTAAGGAGTTTTTTTTCCTATATATAAGTTTAAGCAAAATCAAGTGACCCCAGGGATGGGGCTAACTGTGACCCCAGGGACATGGGTACCAACAATCTTTGCAGGGGTCTTGCTGGTGATCAAGTATTCCAAGTTTGAATGGAATATCCTTGACACTTTTTGAGACATGGACATAAAGAAAAAGGTTAAACAAGAAATTTTAACTTGAAAAAGGGGCATAACATTGCAAAAAAAAATTTGAGGGTTATCTGCCCTTGAGAAATGGTGTTGTCTTAAGTGATACAATTGTAAGCATTACAACTGAAAAGTTTGATGAAGAAACATTAAGAAATGGCATAGTTATAGCCAATGTTAAGTTTTCATGACAAAATCCAAGTACAAAAAGGGGCATAACTCTGTCAATTGTGACCTTGACCTATACATTTTGGCATCATCACGACCCTGTTGTCGTAAGCAATATAATTTGGAAGTTTGATGTTGAAATGTTAAAAAATGGCAAAGTTATTCCCAACGTTAAGTTTTCATGACAAAATCCATGTATAAAAAGGGGCATAACTCTGTCAAATGTGACCTTGACCTAGAAATTTTGGCATCAACCTGACCCTGTTGTCATAAGCAATACAATTTGAAAGTTTGATAAGATAATGTTTAGAAATGGCAAAGTTATAGCCAACATTAAGTTTTCGAGACGGACCGACGGACAAAGCGATCCCTATGTATCGCCTTTTCTTCGAAAGGGTGACACAAAAATTATCAAACGTACTTGCCCGTATGACAGTCATATTTTTTACACTACATGGAGGTAACATCATAGCATAATTACATCATTATTACTCAGCAGGCTTCTCTAATCAATAAAGAACTTATAAAAGGGACAACCTTTGTTTTGTTTTATTAGTCTGCTCGGCAGTATGACAAAGATATTTTCACACATCTGATTGACATGTAATAAACAAACGACCATGTCGTGGTTGTTGTAGAGTGACTTCCCTTGTTTATTGATAAAGTCTGTCCAGTGTCAGGGCTTTTCCGGTTGTATAATCGTATATCATGCAGGTCCTTATTGCTATGTAAACATAACAGCATTATGCTTTATTCAGAAATCAAAGGTGTGAACAATTACTGGCATTAATTTTTTTCATAATAACTCGTATAATTTCAGTGTGATAATTCCTGTTTGAAATTATTCATGTGCTTCGGTATTACATTTCTGTGTTTGTTTTTTGTGCATTTTGAACGACCTGCAAGTTAAATAAATTAATAATTAAACGAATAATATTGACAGCTAACAACTGTGTCACTTTCAAATTATCCCTTCCAAAATGTCTTAAAACATACTGCCCCTACGTCTTCGGTATAATGAAACTACCGCACACCACTCTATTGACATAGTTGCTTCCCTTTACTGTAGATACACAATTTGTACGATTGCATAAAATCTAAAAAATCCAACTCGATGTATGAAAGGGTCTAAGTAAAAATCATCAATTTTAACCTCAAAAACCTCTTCTCGACTAATGGTTGAGTTGACTTTTGGCTGAGTATATACAGTAATTATAAACTAAACCTTAAGACGCTAAGTAAGAAATTCTTACTTAGACAAAAAGTAAATACAATTTAAGAGCCCTCCCTGATAAAAAAACGAAAAATAAATCTCCCGAAAATAAAGCTTAAAATATTCATATCAGACATTCTCTAATTGACACAAGCCTAAAATACATGAATTAGCAGTTCTCTGATTAGACAAGAGAACTTGTCTCCTTCATCACGATAGGTTAAAATACTATCCGTTTTTTGAAACAAAATTGATACGAAAGTAATCAAACCATACACGGTATTCATAAGCTACACTCTGATTGGATAAAAAAACGAAAAATAAATCTCCCGAAAATAAAGCTTAAAATATTCATATCAGACATTCTCTAATTGACACAAGCCTAAAATACATGAATTAGCAGTTCTCTGATTAGACAAGAGAACTTGTCTCCTTCATCACGATAGGTTAAAATACTATCCGTTTTTTTAAACAAAATTGATACGAAAGTAATCAAACCATACACGGTATTCATAAGCTACACTCTGATTGGATAAAAAACTATTGTAATCTTAGGCACAATTGGTCTAGTTATTAGCTTATTGTAATAAAGAAACTTAGGAAATGAACACAACAGGAGAAATCCTACAAAATTTTGACATTTCACTTGAGGGGAGAGAGAACAGAGAGAGAGAGTGGAAAGAAAAGAAAGAAAGGAGAAAAGGAGAGAGGCTAAACAGGAAAAAAAGAGAGAACGAGAGCAAGAAAGGAAAAAAAAACTACAACAAGAGGGCCATGATGGCCCTGGATCGCTCACCTGAGTACTTAGGTTTGCTGTTAAGCAGTATTTCATTTTTTAATTGAAAATATGTAAGTGCCTACAAACCAAATATGTAAAATATCAGTCAATAAATAAAGGCTCTATGACAGAAAGTAGAAATATCTATTATAAGCTATGGTGACCTTGACCTTGACCCAGTGACCTCAAACCCTATCCATGGGTAGAGGTCCATGCAAGGAACCTCTATACTGAATATCAAAGATATTGGTCTATAAATGAAGGCTCTATGAGGTACAGTAGATAAATCTACTTTTAGCCTCCGTGACCTTTAACCTAATCCAATAATTTGAAAAAGCTTGATAAAGCTTGCTTCATGCCAAATTTTAAAATTCTAGGTCTTGTGGTTTCAGACAAGAAGATTTTTAAAGATTTTCTTCTATATTGTTATTTAAAACTTGTGACCCCTCGGGCGGGGCCAATAGTGACCCTAGGGACATTTTTCTAACAAACTTGGTAGAGGTCCACTAGACAATGCTACACACCAAATATCTAAGCTCTATAACTTACTGTTTCTGACAAGAAGATTTTTTTAGATTTTCTTATATAACTCTATGTAAAACTAGTGGCCCCTGGGGCGGGGCCATTTTTGACTCAGAGGCCAGGATTTGAACAAATTTGGTAGAGGTCCATTAGACAATGCTACACACCAAATATCTAAGCTCTATAACTTACGGTTTCTGATTAGAAGATTTTTTTAAAGATTTTCCTATATAACTCTATGTAAAACAAGTGACCCCCGGGGCGGGGCCATTTTTGACCCAGAGGCCAGGATTTGAACAAACTTGGTAGAGGTCCACTAGACAATGCTACATACCAAATATCTTAACTGTTGGCCTTCTTGTTTCTGACAAGAAGATTTTCAAGTTTTCCCTATATAACTCTATGTAAAACAAGTGACCCCCAGGGCGGGGCCATTTTTGACCCAGAGGCCAGGATTTGAACAAATTTGGTAGAGGTCCACTAGACAATGCTTCACACCAAATATCTAACTCTATAACTTACGGTTTCTGACAAGAAGATTTTTAAAGATTCTCCTATATAACTCTATGTAAAACTAGTGGCCCCTGGGGCGGGGTCATTTTTGACCCAGAGGCCAGGATTTGAACAAACTTGATAGAGGTCCACTAGACAATGCTTCACACCAAATATCTAAGCTCTATAACTTACGGTTTCTGACAAGAAGATTTTTTAAGATTTTCCTATATAACTCTATGTAAAACTAGTGGCCCATGGGGCGGGGCCATTTTTGACCCAGAGGACAGGATTTGAACAAACTTGGTAGAGGTTCACTAGACAATGCTACACACCAAATATCTAAGCTCTATTACTTACGGTTTCTGACAAGAAGATTTTTTAAGATTTTCCTATATAACTCTATGTAAAACTAGTGGCCCCTGGGGCGGGGCCATTTTTGACTCAGAGGCCAGGATTTGAACAAACTTGGTAGAGGTCCACTAGACAATGCTACACACCAAATATCTAAGCTCTATAACTTACGGTTTCTGTCAAGAAGATTTTTTTTAAAGATTTTCTTATATAACTCTATGTAAAACTAGTGGCCCCTAGGGCGGGGCCATTTTTGACCCAGAGGACAGGATTTGAACAAACTTGGTAGAGGTCCACTAGACAATGCTACACACCAAATATCTAAGCTCTATTACTTACGGTTTCTGACAAGAAGATTTTTTAAGATTTTCCTATATAACTCTATGTAAAACTAGTGGCCCCTGGGGCGGGGCCATTTTTGACTCAGAGGCCAGGATTTGAACAAACTTGGTAGAGGTCCACTAGACAATGCTACACACCAAATATCTAAGCTCTATAACTTATGGTTTCTGACAAGAAGATTTTTTAAAGATTTTCCTATATAACTCTATGTAAAACAAGAGACCCCCGGGGTGGGGCCATTTTTGACCCAGAGGACATGATTTGAACAAACTTGGTAGAGGTCCACTAGACAATGCTACATACCAAATATCTTAACTCTAGGCCTTGTGGTTTCTGACAAGAAGATTTTCAAGTTTTCCCTATATAACTCTATGTAAAATCAACTGACCCCTGGGATGGGGTCAGTTTTGTCCCCAGGGACATAATTTGAACAAACTTGGTAGAGGTCCACTAGATGATGCTTCATACCAAATATCAAAGCTCCAGGCCTTGTGGTTTCGGAGAAGAAGATTTTTAAAGATCCAACTTATAAAATCTATTTTTAGCTCCAGTGAACCAGAAATGCAATGGACCTGAACCATTTGATCAATCTTGGTAGAGCTTCATGCAAAGAACATCCCAGGCAAGTTTCATTAAATTTGCCCCATTGGTTTCAGAGGAGATGTCGTTTGAATGAAAAGTTGACGACGGACGGACGGACGGACGACGGACTACGGACAAAGACCGATCAGAAAAGCTCACCCTGAGCACTTTGTGCTCAGGTGAGCTAAAAACAAAAAAATGAAAATACTCTGGTATCTCCACCCATAACAACATCAGATGATGGAAACTCCGTCATGACAACACTGGGGAAAATCAAAAACAGTAAAAGAAAAGACTCCCCAGGCCCCAACAAATCCAGTTGTGTAGAAAAACTGGCCAGGGAGATCACTCCCCAAATGTCCTACGTGGAGGTCACTGCGACCTTCTTAGAAACGCCAGTGATGGAACTACAGTTCCATCAAGCATGAACTAGTACGCCTAGCAACAACAACAACAAAAAAAGGGTGAGGTCCCCAGAAATATTTCCGGCAGCTCAGCCGGAAAAAATAATCTGCATAGGATAAGATGATACCCTGCCAGAGGACAGGGGGAAGCATAAGTAATAAGAGAGAGGAAAGTACCCCAAAGAAGGGGGAAAGCTCCAAAACAAACAAAACCCCTAACACATCCACCACTGCACAGACTTTGCTGACATTCATCAGCATCATTATTTCCAGTGCTTTGGGCACATTCAACAAGACCAAATTAGAGGAAATTGGGAGAGAGTTTGCCAAATACATGGGTAATGGACTAGAGGGCCAACTTTCAGTAAAAATCTAAGTATTTGGTAAACAGGAAGTAGATGCGCAAGGAGCATAAAATCGCTTTACACCATATGGGACTATACGATAAAGCAATATGCAAAATATCAGGCGGCTGCATGCTATAGTTGCTTAGAAAACTGCGAGGGAAAATAAAGATGTTGTTTGGTTGATGTAATGCACCTATATAGGGACAAAATCTAAAAATATTCGGTAAACAGGAAGTAGATGAGCAAGGAGCATAAAATCGCTTTACACCATATGGGACTATAGGGTATAGCAATATGTGAAATATCAGGCTTCTGCATGTTATAGTTGCTGAGAAAACTGCAACGGAAATTTGTTACGGACGGACGAATGGATGGACGGACACACACACGGACAAGGGTAAAATAGTATACCCTCCACCCCCCCCCCCCTTCTTCGAAGCGGGGGTATAATTAGGAATATCTCTTTTTTATTCGCACAACGGGGCCAAACACGAAAAATTTCATCGTGAAAGATAGGTCATAGGAAAACAAAATTACAGTTATTAAATCTAAATGTATCATTCTCCTACATATATCATATTAAAGTAGAGCAATAAAGGTCATTAATACTGAAAAAATCAAGAAAAACTGACATGAAACCAAAGAATACGGATAATTTGAAAATTGCAAAATTTTAAGAAAATCGCTTCCTAGGGTGAATCAGTACAGATATTGCAAACAAACAAATACGCCCGCTGACTGGCTATCCCGGGTTAGAAAATATCTATTGATTGGTTAAATAAATATCCGTTTTCATTGGTAGAATTACTATCCGTTTTTGAGGCTTAGGTAAAAGGAAAATCAAAGTACCAAAAGCTGCAAATTATGGTGCCCAGCTCATTTGGAATCACAGGCAATGAGAGAGCTGACTGTGCGGCAAAGCAGGGGCTGGGGCTGACCGCCCCCACTGACGAAATCCCTCTATCTACTACAGAAATCTATTCTCTGATCAGAACTGCAATTTTAAATAAATGGTTAAAAAACATATCAGACCAACCTTTTGTAAACACCTGTAAAATAAATAAAGTAAGTTATACACCTCCTGCTACATATTCTACAAATAAAAAAATAGACAAAAATATTACAAGGTTACGGTTGGGCACAACTTTATTACCAGCTAGTAGGGGACTGTATATTTTAGATTTAGATCCCTTTTGTGCCCACTGTTCTAAAAGATTTGATACTGACCATTTCCTGTTTGACTGCTGTGCTCTACTTAAACACAGAAATAAATTTTTTCAAGCATTATATAAAGTTAATATTATACCTAATTTAAAAAACATTCTATTCCCTGATAAAAACAACTGTAAAACTGTTTTCAAATTATTAGAAAATTATATCATTGACTGTGAAATTACAGATTATATATAATAAGGAAATTCATACTGGTCTTAATAAAAGTAAAATTAATTTTTAGCCTGGGAAAGTACAAAAACAAAACTTTGCACTGTGGCACGGATTGTGTGATCGCGCGATTGGACTGCCCTGTCAGCTTCACACATCCGTGTGACAGTGCATAAACACTGATAATATAATACAGATAGTATTTTAGCAGTTCTTTTATTCTCTACATCTTTAACTTCCTTCGTGGTCATGGGCTCTTTCCCCTAAAGCCCTTTTTTAAATTCTTGAGGTCCTGGACTCTTTCCCATAAAGTCCTTTTCTTTTTCTATCCACTCATATCAAATTTGTGAACTGCTATATAGATAAATTAACCAAATTTTGATATTGGCTACACAATCTATCTATGTTTCTTTATTTACATTTACAGTTTACATGTCGAGGAATGACGTCCTACATTTTGAAATTATAAATTTTAATCTTGTACTAAATATATTAATATGTAAATCAAATGAAACGAAAAATATGATTGTATAAATACAAATAGTAACAATGGTAAACTTCACTTACTTTAGAAACGATGAAAATTCCAACAGAAAATCAAAAACTGCGAAAATAGATAACATAGCAAAATTGCAGCTACGTGTACTTTCTTAAACACACTGATTTCACTAAATTTTCACTATGTCAGACGACAATTCTAACTGTAATCAATAGATATATATCCATTTCATTGAATTACATCCACCATTCACAAACAATACACTTATTTAATCCACAAATTTAATAAATTCCTCGATATGTGAACTGCTTGACGATTTATGCCATGTTTACATCAAGTAAAGTACTTTCCCACGGTCTAACATATATTCCAGCCAATCAGCGATTTATAGGTGTGTATTCACCAACCAATCCGAAGGGACCCCCTGTATCGCATTACTACCGTACATATTATAAAGTAAGCGCGATTAAGTAATAAATTTTGCAATCTATTTGAAATACTGCCTCTGTCATTTGATTAAGACACTCGCGTATTTTAATATAAAATATAATCATTTTATTATCCTATTATATATTATTATATCTTAAATTTTATATACGGTCACATTTTCATTTTATTGTAAATATGTACAAAACTGAAATTGTTCTTTTTAAATTGTTTGTTGTTTTAACGTGGCCCTAAAAAGTGGCCGTTAACGGAAGTCTTTTTTTTATAAAATACTTTTCTTTTACTATAAGTGTGTTAAATTTTAAAAATCAAATGTGGCCATTCATAATTTTTTAAGTAAATATAGTTTTAAAATATGTAGACATAACACTACCGGAGAATTCATTCCTGATCTTCTTGAGGGGGGGTAAAAGCTACAGGTACCTACTATCTAAGTCTCCACATACATGTATATACTATATTAATAGGGCAGCTGGCTGCCCGAGGGAAGGTCCTTGTAAATAAGGGTGGAGCATACGCTATCCTGGATCTTCCCTTAGTTGAGAATTCCTTATATCTATTAAAAAAGGTATTCTCAACAGATAGTAGGTTCCTCGAAATTTTCGATAGCTATAAGGGTATAAAATTAGTAGATACTTCCGTCAAACGAAGTATTAGTTTTTAGAGATATCACTTCCTACTATCTCTACTAACTTAGATATTCTCCGGTTGGTCTTCTTTTTATAAATATTTTTACTTTAGGAAACTAGGAGCCTTTGTTCTTATTTTTATAAACTAAGTTTTAATACATTATGTATTTTTGAAGCCTTTGAAAAGCAAACATAACTATCTATGTAAATTGTCCTAAGTCAGCCGACATTTCTAACACAATTTTGAATTCAGTAGAAAACATAGAATATATCCATTTATGGAGATAAATACCAAGGTTGATAAAGTTTCTTAAGTCAATCATATATAGATCTAGAATAATAACACAACCAAGTTAAATTATATTAATGAGTAATAATTCAATGACTTTAACTATATGACAAATTAATTGAATACAAGTGTATATTATTTAGATGATATACACTTTTATTCTAATTAAAGATAACCTAAGAATAAATCTTACTAGGTGTTCTATTAATTAGAAATATAGTATAATCTTCACACATGACTAGTAATCTATGTTAATCTAATAATTACTTTATGTCATGCTCGGTCAAATGGCTTCAGCCGGTACCGAGGGTAAATAACCCTAGTCTGCTGTTGCTGCAAATTCCATGGAGATTAGGATTCTAAATCAACAAAATACCACATGAAAAAAATAACACAGGAAAAAGAATGTTAAACTTAAAACACGGAGACTACCACTGTCATAGGAGATAGATAACATTTTAACAAAATAAACACATACTTTATATGCTTCTTTCTTTAGAATTTCGATTTCTCTAACAAAGAATAACAAATGAAAATCTCACTACGATCATTGATCGCTAATTCTCCTATCACTAGTGATCATTTTCACATTATGCAAATAATCTACAGAACGGCGGTGGTGTACCTTTTATATTTGTAGGATTCATTTATATATTATTAATATATTGTCTTCAATGTCTGTGTATGTGTCTTGCCTCATTTTATTGCATGTTTGTAACTTTAATAACTTTAAGTAAAATAAACAAAAATAGTAAGTAACTCTAATTACTTCAACAAAGTAAGCAAAACCAAGCACTACTAAAAGTCAGAGCACGAACTACGGTACTATTCCCGTACATTCAACATAATATAAACTTATTCACATACAGAATTGTTTTCATTTAAAAACATTAAAAAAATCAACACTACAAAATAGTGCAAAAGGTTAAGCTTACCAAGTATACAGTAAAGAGCTACGTAATAACAAAACTTACACTTTAAGGTATATGTCATTTATGTCAATAAAAAAAAATAATTTTTTTTAGTATGATAACTAATCCATATTCATGTGCTATTCTTTCAGCGGTCCCAGCCTGAATCACATTCTATGGTCTCATTGGCCGCGTGGTTCGAGCCAGATTGGCACCCCCCAAATTTCCTTTTTTTCTTTATATTTTTTAGCTCCACAAAAAAATTTAGCCCGACAAAAACAACATTTAAGGCATATACGTGGAGTATGCCGAAAAGGTAGGTGGAGTAGGGTTCCAGTGGGAGGAATGAGGGTTTCCTTCTCTGTTTCTTGTCACGTCTGGTCCCATAGTTGATCTGCTGCCGCCTTTTCCTTACGTGTCTGCTAACTCGGGGCTTGAGCTGGCAACACCTTGGCTGCATGATTAGTTGGTCTGCAATAATTAAAACGTTAAATCAAACCCTCAAATTTGTATTTCAGGTCTCATTGGCTAAACAAAAAGGTTAAGCTTCCCATTTTGGTCTAAATTTCATTTTAACGATATGCACGGGAAGGCATATCAAGGACGGGAACGTGAAAAAGACCCAAGCCTAACGGCAAAGGGTGTGTTACGTCCTCATAAACTTACTTCATTCAAGTGGCTACTACAACACATTCACACATTCACATTCATCATTCGTGTTCTGACACTCGTTGAGTTCAGAACACTTCCTCAGTTCTCTGTGTGTTTTTCTGAATTATTCGGAAATTTTATACTTTGAATTGATTATTTTTCTTAGTTTAAATAAATTCAAATAAATTTGATTAACTCAAATTTATTTTGAACCTAAACTGTCCTTCTAAGGACAACTTTCAAAATTCAAACTTTGAAATTTTTTTTTTTTTACATCAAATTTTCAAAATTTAAATTAATAATTTTTAACGTAGGATAACAGGGGTTTATATTTAGTAATCTGTGTTTTGTGTTTAGTTTTGTGTTACATGATCTTTGTGTTGTGTCCTATGTGTTTACTGTTATAGTGTGCTCGTGTATAAGTGGAAGTGTTTAAAGGCAAGCTTCAAGGAGTATAGGATAAGATTTAAAAGGATAGGGGGAATCTTTTAAGTAAAATTTGCAATTTTAGTGGATAAATAAGAAAAGAAAATAGAAAACAACAAGAGCCATGTTACACATGGTTAATCCCCCCGCCGGGAAGAAGCTACCTGGAGGTTGTTCTTTCAAACACTCAATGTAAAAATGTTTGAAGAAAATCCCACTAAAAATAGGCAAGGTAGAGTTATTGTTCTTGCAAACTGCACTTCCTACCAATGTTCTATGTCAGTGTATTAAGTTTGAAGAAAATCGCTCAACAACTTTTGGAGTTATGCTTCCGGCAAAGTTTTTCAATTAAATCTGATAAAGGGGAATAATTCTAAAAGAGGGCAAGGTACAGTTATTATTCTTTACACTGCACCTCCTCCAAATGTGCTCTTTCAGTATATGAAGTTTGAAGAAAATCACTCGAGTACTTTTGGAGTTATGCTCCGGACAAAACTGGAATGGACGGACGCACGGACGGACAGAGACCATTTCAAATATCCCCTCCGCCTTTGGCAGGGGGATAATAAGTTCAAGAATTCAAGGATTAGATATACATGAATATGCTGGGATTTTTAAAATGTAAACAAGTAAATCTGATAAAGGGGAATAACTCTAAAAAATAGGCAAGGTAGAGTTATAGCACTTGCACACTGCACTACCTACCAATGTGCTCTGTCAGTGTATGAAATTTGAATAAAATCCCTCTAGTAGTTTTTGAGTTATGCTCCGGACAAAATTTATCAAGTAATTCTGATAAAGGGGAATAACTCTAAAAATAGGCAAGGTAGAGTTATTGCACTTGCACATTGCACTCTCTACCAATGTGCTCTGTCAGTGTATGAAGTTTGAATAAAATCTCTCAAGTAGTTTTGGAGTTATGCTCCGGACAAAATTTATCAAGTTATTCTGAAAAAGGGGAGTTACTTTAAAAATAGGCAAGGTAGAGTTATTGGACTTGCACACTGCACTACCTACTAATGTGCTCTGTCAGTGTATGAAGTTTGAATAAAATCCCTCTGGCAGTTTTGGAGTTATGCTCTGGACAAAATTTATCAAGTAAATTTGATAAAGCGGAATAACTCTAGAAAAAGGCAAGGTAGAGTTATTGCACTTGCACACTGCACTACCTACCAATGTGCTCTGTCAGTGTATGAAGTTTGAATAAAATCCCTCAAGTAGTTTTGGAGTTATGCTCCGGACAAAATTGTTTCGGACGGACGCACAGATGCACGGACCGACGAAGGGCATTTCTAATATCCCCTCCGCCTTTGGTGGGGGGATAAAAAAGAAAACTTAAAGGTAGGAGTTTTATTAAAATATAACCAAAAGACACTAAGTAAGAAATTCTTACCTAGCTAGGACATAAATACAATTTAAAAGCCCTCTCTGTTATTTTATGAAAATATATCTATCAAAAATCATCTCACATACAGATAAAATTCAATCTGTAAGTTAGGACCAAGCCTAAAACACACATATAAGCAGTTCTCTGATTGGCTGAGGGAAATTGTCTCCTTTGTCGTGATTGGATAAAAATACTCTACAATTTGGAAAACAAAAATTTCACCTGTAAGTTAGGACTACGCCTAAAACACACATATAAGCAGTTCTCTGATTGGCCGAGAGAATTTGTCTACTCTGTCGTGATTGGCAAAAATACTATACGTTTTGGATAACAAAAAACTCAATCTAAAAGTTAGGACTAAGCCTAAAACACATGTATAAGCAGTTCTCTGATTGGCCAAGAGAACTTGTCTCCTTTGTCGTGACTGGTTAAAATACTATCCGTTTTATAAAACAAAATTCCCACGAAATTTATCAAACCAAATACGGTATACAATAGCTGCTCTCTGATTGGATAAGAGGATATTGTCATCTTAGGCTCAATTGGTTTCATTACTAGCCATTTTTGATTAGAAATTTGACTATAAAAAAATGAATACGACAGGAGAAATGCTACACACATCACATTCCACATTCGACATTCATTGACATTCCATTGATTCGACATTCCATTCGTGCTCTGACACTCATCTAGTTCAGATCGCTCTCTCAGTTTTTTGTGTGATCTTCTGTGTGATTTTCTGATTTATTTGGAAAACTTATACTTTGATTAATTTTCTTAGTTTAAATAAAATTTAAATAATTTGACTACTGTGGTATCATTTAATTTCGCTGGCACGAAAGTTCGCGCAAACGCCGAAAATGGCTATTTCGCGCGGACGTAATTTCGCGCAAATTCATTTTTTTGTAGAATAAAAGTTGTCACATACACTGTCAATGTTCTAATCAGTCTTGGCGATCCTTTTTTCTGTTTATTTGATCGAGCGAGCTAGCCATGTGTCAAAAATAACACCCTTTGTTCATCAATTATCATATCGTTGTTTATTCCTTTCTGCTAAGTTGCTTGTGTCATTTGCTCAACAATTAACGGATAAAATTGATGGCTGTTTGTCTCAATGACACTTTTCAGTTATACAAAGTGTCACTTAATTTCAGTTATTTGACAAAATAAAAAAAGGTTTAAATTTATAGACGTGTTTTTCTCCTCGTAAAAAATGAACGCTGGAACTGTATGAGATGACAACGACATTTATTAAAATGCCTGACCTGCCTATGAAGACACACTTCTACGGTGATTTATTTGCAGTTGGTTTCATGTTCCAACGAAATACTATTCACTTAAATTCTTCGTTATCTATTAAAACTTGTTTTGACTCAACCAACTGCCTTGAAACATCGACATGGGCGAAGTAATGTACCAAGTGTATAGTATTCGGATAGTAAGCATATTTGGTTACGTACTTGGAACAGCCTTTTATGGCAAAGTTTAGCGTAGGGTTTAAATTCTCGTGTTCGCCCGAGCGCGAAATACGCGAAAATTAACCCTAAGCGAAATAAAATGATATCACAGTAAGTCAACTTTATTTTTGAACCTAAACTGTCCTTCTTAGGACAACGTTCAAAATTCAGAGTTTGAAATTTTTTTTTTTTTATTATTATTTTAAATTATTTTTGTACATCAAAATTTCCAAATTTTAAATGAACTAGTAAATTTTATCTTAGGATAAAAGGAGTTTAAGTGTTAGTTCTCTGTGCTTTGTGTTAAGTTGTGTGTTATGTGATCTTTGTGTTGTGTTCTATGTGTTTATGTTTATGTGTTTAGTGTAATAGCGTGCTTGTGTACAAGTGGAAGTATTTAAGGACAAGCTTTTAGGAGTAGGATTCACCAAGGATAATAAGAATCTTTTCAATTAAATCTACAAGTTAAGTGGACAAATAAGAAAAGAAGAATAGAAAAACAAAAAGAAGAATCTAAGGTAGGAGTTTAATTCTGAACATAACCTAAAGACACTAAATAAGAAATTCTTACTTAGATCAATAATAAATACAATTTAAAAGCCCTCTCCGCTAAATCCTGAAAATAAATCCATCAAAAATCAAGGCAAGAGCTAAAAACTAAGCCTAAACCATCCATATAAGAAGTTCTCCAATGGAGAGCACGCTTGACTAAGGTATAATAAAAGCCTGAAAGTAAAGATTTTTCAAAGTCTTAAAAGGGAAATAACTAATAAAAATGCTTGAGTTATGGGCCTTGATGGAATGACACAGTCTACGGCCAAGTTTGAACCAAATATCTGCAGTAGAAAGGGAAGAAATAGTGAAAATGAGAAGCTTGCCCTAAAACTTTAACCCGATAGCCACGACGCAAGTACAATAGACCTCCTTAATCTTTGAATAGTCGACATAAAAATGTTGTATATATTTATGTACTATGAAGAATCACATTAGCGAAGACAAAGAAAGAGACACACAAGTAATTACATGTTGCTGATATTAAAGTAAGCAGGTAAAATTTAAAAAATGTTACACATGAAAGTTAACTACAGATTAAAGTATAGAAACCCCAGGTGTGTCAGGTCCCGTAAAAAAAATTACCCTTCCTTTACTATCATCTACACATTAAGGTTGTTCATCCCTGAAAGTTTAAGCAAAATCTGCCATCCAGTTTATGAGGAGTTGCGTTCACAAATTTATTTGGCTATATGGTATATAGTGAAAAAATCAACAAAGGGCAATTATTCCGTTAAATTTGGTCTTGGCAAAAATTCCTTCCTTTACTATTATCTACACATTAAGGTTGTTCATCCCTGAAAGTTTAAGCAAAATCTGCCATCTGGTTTATGAGGAGTTGCGTTCACAAATTTATTTGGCTATATGGTATATAGTGAAAAAATCAACAAAGGGCCATAATTCCGTTAAATTTGGTCTTGGCAAAAATTCCTTCCTTTACTATCATCTACACATTAAGGTTGTCATCCCTGAAAGTTTAAGCAAAATCTGCCATCCGTTTAAGAGGAGTTGCGTTCACAAAATTTCGGGACGTATGTAAGTACAGACGTACAGTCGTACAGACTGAAGGACAAGTGCAACACTATATGCTCCCACTTTGTGGGGCCATAAAAAAAAAAAAAAGAGGGCCATCATGGCCCTGGATCGCTCACCTGAGTACTTTGGCTGTAGGTTTGCTGTTAAGCAGTATTTCATTTTTTAATTGAAAATATGTAAGTGCCTACAAACCAAATATGTAAAATATCAGTCAATAAATAAAGGCTCTATGAAAGAAAGTAGAAATATCTATTATAAGCTATGGTGACCTTGACCCAGTGACCTCAAACCCTACCCATGCGTAGAGGTCCATGCAAGGAACCTCTATACTGAAAATCAAAGATATTGGTCTATATATGAAGGCTCTATGAGGTACAGTAATAAATCTACTTTTAGCCTCTGTGACCTTTAACCTAATCTAATAATTTGAAAAAAGCTTGATAAAGCTTGCTTCGTGCCAAATTTTAAAATTCTAGGCCTTGTGGTTTCAGACAAGAAGATTTTTCAAGTTTTTGCTATATAATTCTGTGTAAAACATGTGACCCCTAGCGCGGGGCCTATTTTGACCAAGGGGCCATGATTTGAACAAACTTGGTAGAGGTCTATAAGATAATGCTGCACACAAAATATCTTAACTCTTCCATGAAGATTTTTAAAACCTTTTCCTATATAACTCTATGTAAACAAGTGATCCCCAGGGCTGGGCTTATTTTGACCCAGTGGCTATGATTTGAACAAACTTAGTAGAGGTCCTCTAGACAATGCTACACACCAAATATCTAAGCTCTATGCCTTACGGTTTCTGACAAGAAGATTTTTAAAGTTTTTCCTTTATAACTCTATGTAAAACAAGTGACCCCTGGGGCGGGGCCATTTTTGACCATGAGGCCATGATTTGAACAAACTTGGTAGAGGTCCACTAGACAACGCTAATTGAAAAATGAAACTTTAAGAAAAAAATTTTTTAAGTGTCATTCTAATGTGGGTACAGTCATATGAACAAAGTAATGTACGAGTTAGATACCTTTCCTGGATTTATTTCTACTGTGTCTAATGTGTGTAAGATATCCTGAACAGACGGGTGGACAGAGAACTAATGTCATTCATTTCCTAATGAGCTTAGATTATAATCTACATGATCATTTAAAAAATAAATCAGTATCTTAATAGATAAAGGTACACTTATTGATTGAAAATAAAGTCAAAAACAGATGGTTTTTGTTATTCTTCACCATTTATGTTTAAATGCAGTAATTTCTAGATGATACTGAACGGACGGGTGGACAGAAAATAATTGTCTGGACTATTTGTTACAATTTGTAAAAATATAAAAGTCATATCTTTAAAAAGGAAAGCACATCAACATGAAACTTCTTTTTTTTTTTCAAAGTTCTATTTTTTTTTTTTTTTCTTTTTTAATTTAGAAATCCTAAGTGACAGGTATATCGATTATAACTGACACCTATCAAACTGAGTGAATAAACTATAATTGACAACTGTCAAACTGAGTGAGTAAATTCTTTGACTAATTGACATTACACAAAAAAAATGAATAAATATGGCGCTTTCTTGTGGCTATTTCACAATCATTCACATCACATTCTCATTCATTCGTGCTCTGACACTCATTGAGATCAGATCGCTCTCGCTATTCGCTACTTGCTAGCCTGATTGCTACTTTTTGAATTACTTTGAACCATTTGGATATTTTATATTCAGATTTATTTTCATAAAGTTTAAATATACTCAAAAATTTGACTTAGTCAAATTTATCTTTTTTAACTAAACTGTCCTTTTAAGGACAACTTTCAAAAATTACATTAAATTTCAAAAATTTTGAATTTCTAAATTAAGAAATATAATCTGCTGTAGGATAAAAAGAATTTAAGGGATTGTGCTTTTGTGCTTTTGTGTATAGTTGTGTTTTGTGTTTAAGTTGTGTTTTGTGTTTAAGTGAATCTTGTGTTGTTTTGTGTCTTATGTGTTTATGTGTATAGTGCATCAGTGTTTTGAATAGGAAAAAAGTGTTTAAGGAATTAAGGATCAGGATTAGGAGAAGGACTTTATCAGGATCTTAGGATTTTTTTTTTAAGAAATAAGAAAAACAAAGGAAGATCTCGAGGTAGGAGTTTATAAACTAGCTAAATCTAAAGACGCTAAGTAAGAAATTCTTACTTAGACAAAGAGTAATATTAAATTAAACTAAAAAGCCCTCTTTGATAAATAATACCTAAAATAAACATATCAATCATTCTCCAATTGATTTGGATAAACATAAAACTTCATCTGCAAGTTAGGATTAAGCCTAAGGCACTCAGATAAGCAATTCTCTGATTGGCTGAGAGAATTTGCCTCCTTTATCGGGATTAGTCAGTTCAAACCCAAGGCCCATAGATGGGTGTGCCTAAAGTATGTAAAGTATACTTTTTGGAGTAAAGAGGCGTAAAGTATTATAAAGGCGGCGTAAAGTATTATGTGAGCCCGGCGTAAAGTATTAAATAGATTGAAGAAATACAGATTTAAGTTTCATTTCATTAGTAATATGCATTTTTACTTAAACAAAAATAATTACAAATGGATTTTAAAATATAAACAAGGCCCAGACTTGCAAATATTTTTCGTGGCGTAAAGTATTATAAACTTGGCGTGAAGTATTAAATAGATTGAAGAAATACAGATTAAAGTTTCATTTCATTGGTAAAATGCATTTTAACTGCAAAAAAGGTAACTACAAATGGATTTTAAAATTTAAACAAGGTCCTGTATTGCAGACATAATTTGCTGCAATCTTTCCTGCAGGAACCACATGGAAATTCCTTCTTACGTGACTTTCCTTGCGCCATTATTTAAATGCACAATACACACATTACACAACACTGAAACACAAGGTTTTAACTGATGAATTCAAAATATTTTAACACTGAACACACTCCAATATTACTGGAGTGAAGAGGTAAAATTACACTCAATTATTATATAATGCACCCAATACTCCACAATATTACACAACTAATAACTCAATGAAGTCCGATATATAACTTTACATTAAAGCTATAAAATATACAATTCAGGACAATATCCTTTAAATTTAAAGAAGAGGGTTGAACATGAATTAACACTGATTGGTCATTCATTAATTGCAAATGTTACCAATGATATTGTCGGTTTCATACCATCAGTAACTACCTGATAAGTAAGTCCTGATTAACTGTTATTAACAGAATACATCATTGTTTGCTGTTGATTGATTCCTTAGTTGACAAGGACAAACAACGCCTAATTCAATCATAAAACATCAAATGAAAATTAAAGTATGACAATCACAGAATTAACAGTCTCACAAATGTAATTTGATTATCCATTTGTCCTTGAGCAATATATCGGCAAACCATCAGCGCCAATTAACTAGATATTGATAATAACAGGATTAGCAGACAGACAGACAGACAACAACTTTTATTTCACCCAGGTATACAAGTATACAACATGGGGTTATGTAAACAAACAGTTGCATGCAAATTAAACAGGGTTCCGGTTGACATAAATATAGTAGTATACCAAAATTGTAATAGCAGTGTTAATGGTGTGGGGGAGATTCAACAAATCACATTATCAACCTTACATGAAACGGAGGAAACAGACTGTTTCGTACTTTAGACGATACTGATTTTTCATTTAGTCGTTTAGGATTTAGCTATAGCATGACGTCAGTGTGTACACGTGTTTATCAATGAAATCAGTAACTGGGTCACACAAGGAAGGAATTTACTCTATGTTTATATGATGCGGATTACGTATAAGGTAAGGATGTAAATAATATTTATAGTATATGCATAATAAGTTTGTTTCCTCCATTATTATATTAAGATACAATTGAATCTTTCGGCTATTTAGACAAGAGTACTGTACGTTATGTAATTGAGCATATATATAAACATTACACATACAATTGTGAATAGTTATAATTACAACACACAGTTTAGCAATATAGTTCCATATTAAGGACCTTGATAATTGATTAATTAATGGGTTAATATAATAGCAAAGGACTATATTTGGAAAAATAAACAAGCATTGACATGTATGGATTTGTTAAGTGTCTCTGGTTAAAAAAAAAAAAAAAAAAAAAAAAAAATACTGTTTTATGGATATTTACTACAGCTAAAAAGAAAAACAGTTGGTGACATTGCTGGGAAGGAAGTGCAGCATATCTCTAGGATGACAGTTGACAGAACATACAACAGGTATATCTGTTAATTGAATATAATTATTATTAATTAACATAAATAATAGTTCTTAGCGTTTGTATTTATTCATGATAACAGAGCAGAATTTGCTGACACGTTTTAATATATTATTATTTTTGGACTGCATCAGAATTTTGAATGGGTCATTATACAAGGAAGTATTAAATATTTCGTTATTCAGGTATTTTTCTCTATCTGTTCGGAAGAAGGGACAATATAAAAGGGCATGTTCCTCAGTACCCACTAGATTGTTATTGCACAGGTAACATATTCTGTCTGGAAATGGGATTTGATCATATCTTCCAACTTCTACAGGCAATGGGTGATTACCGGTTCTAAAGCGAAACAGGTTTATATGATCTTGTTCTTCAAGTTTGAAATAATGTTCAAGTTCAGGGAAATCTTTAAATCTTGTATACATTCGCCCTTTATTAGAGTTTTGTAGCTGACTATGCCAATCTTGATTAAATTGACCTATTAAAATCTGTTTAATTTCTTTATGAATGGTTTTACTATTAATTTGGAGCTGGTTTTCCCATAAGTCTGGGCGGCCAGCTGTAGTAAGAATTTCCTTAATTTTATTTAACCATTTAAAATTGTTATCAGGCTGATTCAACATATATTTATATATTTTCAATGATAATTTATTTTCATTACCAGTGACCAGTCTATTCCAGAAGGAGACCATGCGAGATTTAACAGTTAATGAGATCGGATACCTTCCTAGTTCACCATATAGAAATGAAATAGGAGTAGAGCGTTTAGCATTTGTGATTTTTCGAAGGAATTGGTTATGGACTTTTTCAAGTAAGTCAAGATTCTCATAGCCATAAATTTCACTTCCATATGTTAGAATTGGTAAGACTGTATGATCAAAGAGTTTGAGGATTAAATCTATTGGTAAATGTGCATTATTAACTCTAGTATAAAGGAGGTGCAATGCCTTGGTTGCTTGCTGGGCAACGTGTTTTCTGGCATTAAGAAATGACCCATTGTTGGTGAATGTTGTTCCCAGATAGTGATATTTGTTCGTTATCTCTATTGGATAATTTCCTAGTTTAAAATTGAAGTTTCTTGTTTGGCGAGCACCAAATATTACAATCTTTGTCTTATTAGTATTAACCTTAAGATGCCAGATTTGGCAGTATTCATTAAAGATGTCCAGGCTAGTTTGAAAGTCATCTTTAGAATCAGATACTAAAATGGTGTCGTCTGCATACAGTAAGATCAGTAGTTTAAGCCATAGAGATAAATCCAGAGGATCTTTGAGCTCTATGCCGACGGAACCATTTAAGTGCATATGGGTCTGAATATCATTTAAATAGATGGCAAATAGTACGGGGGAAAGATTTTCACCTTGTCTGACCCCAATTTCAGATAAAAAGCTATTCGAGAGTGATCCATTCTGCTGTACACAAGATTTGATATTGCTATACATATTAGTTATAACTTTAAAAAACTTCCCATTAATAGAGTTCTGAATAAGTTTATGCCAGAGACCAGCCCTCCAGACTTTATCAAATGCCTGGGAAAAGTCGATGAAACAACAAAATAACTTCTGTTTCCTCTTTTTCAGTATCTCGATCAATGAGTGGAGGGTAAAAGCATGATCGGTACACGAGAAACCCTGTCGGAAGCCGGCCTGGTTCTGTTCAAGGATGTTATTATTTTCTAGAAAGGCAGTTAACCTAGCATTCAGAACGGATGTGAACAATTTACCTAGGCAGGACAGGATGCATATAGGTCTGTAGTTATTAGGGTCTTTTGAATCACCCTTATTTTTATAAATTGGGATTATCATTCCCTGTAACCATGATTTTGGAATATAACCTGTTTCCAAGATGATATTGAACAATTTTACATAGAAGGGCAATATAATATGGCTAGTCACTTTTATATATTCATTTAGGATATTGTCATAAGGGCTAGGTGTTTTAGAATTATTTAAATTTTTTATACATTTTAAGATTTCTTCATCTATAATAGGGGCATTTAAAAATTCATTAGAGCCTGTGATTGGAGTGAAATTGTCAAATCTCTCATCATTAATAGTGTTTTCATTCACCTTCTTAAAATGGTCATAGAATTCTTGTAAAGAGGGGGACTGCATATTTTTTTCTTTAGTTTTTAAATTATTTAGAAATTTCCAGTACTTTTTCGGACAATTTTCATTTAGTTTTCTTAGTTTTTCTTGATTTAAGTATCTTTGTTTTTTAATGTAATAATCCATCGTTCTCTTATAATGTTTGCTAGCATTTTTTAATCTTAATTTATTTGCTTCACTTGAATTCAATCTGAATATATTCCTAGCGTCATGATAATTTTCTCTTGCCTGGAAGCATTTTGGACCAAACCATGGTTTGTTGTTATTCACGTTGAAAAAATGTTTCGTTTTAGGAAAAGTACGGTATGATGCATTTTGGAAAATCTGGGACAACTGCACTGTGACGTCATCTATTGTTTGGGGATTACACGGGCTGGAGCGTAAATTTTCGCTAAGTATATGTACCTGTTCAATATCAATATTTTCTACAAAAGTGTGGGAAAGATTACTTTGCCATTTAGGGGTTTTCAAACTATTTGATGAAGTTTCATTGACATAATTTGTAGCAGGAACAGATATATTAAAATAAATGGCATTGTGACCGTCAGAAAAGAGGCTATCCGTTCGATACACGCCAAAATCACTCACAAATTCAAAACATTCAGCTGTGGAAATTGCATAATCGATTACTGATTTATCCCTAAAGGTCGGCGCACCAACGTTTCTGTCGGAAAACAATCTACCGTTTAGTAAAAATAAATTATTGTTTCTACATATTTCAATTAGTCGCATTCCATGCGTATTAGTTCTATTATCATGCGATGACCGCTCAAGTGGTACCGACAACTGAGCGCGAAAAGAGGTGAGAAATACAAAACAAAAGATGAGACACTTATCTTATGTACAATAAATTGTATTAACTCACCAAAAAACAACCCAACATAAATATTTAATTACTAATTAATCTAATAATATTTCTTGTTTATCGTAGAAATGGAAATTGCAATTCTTAGAAGCATAAAAAGAAAATTACTTAAAATTAATGATACTTTTGATGGTCAGCAATAATAAAGTCTATTTAATTGATTTAAAATAACCTACAAAACCAAATTCATGAGTAATCGTGCAACAGTTTATCTTATTTTTGTCTTATGCAGATCCAATTAAATGATTCATACATTTCAATATTCACTTGTAATTATATTTTTTAAGTAAAAATGCATGTAACTAATGAAATGAAACTTTAATCTGTATTTCGTCCGTCTATATATTACTATACGCCGGGTAAATGATACTTTGCGCTGCGTTTATAAGGCTTATTTTTGAAAAGTATTTGAAAATTTGGATCTTGTTTACATTTTAAAATTCACTTCTAATTATATTTATATAATGAAACTTTGATCTGTATTTCATGATTCTATTTAACACTTGACGCCGAGTTCATAATACTTTACGCCGGGTTCATACTACTTTACGCCGGGATCATAATACTTTACGTCGCATTTATAAGACTAATTTATGAAAATATTTGAAATTCTGGACCTTGTTTACATTTTAAAATCCACTGGTAAATATATTCTTAAGTAGAAATGCTTATAACTAATGAAATGAAACTTTAATCTGCATTTCTTCATTCTATTTAATACTTTACTTTACTTTGTGTTATTTAAGAAAAAAAGTTTTTGATGGAAAGTGAATAGATTGATAATGGTCAGAATTGCAATCTTTGGCGATAGCTATGTGCGAAGGTTGAAAAGATTTACCAGCGGAGATATGAAGGTGAGTAGACTGTTGTTTTTCAGAAGAAAATAAATTCCATGGTGTAATTTTACTATAGCTATATGTATTTATCTACTTTTCTTTTAAGTTTTTAATTGTTGTTGTTGTTTTCTTATCTTTTCAGATGCCCCAGGAGGTGAGGTTTTTCGGTCGTGGAGGAATGAAGGTAGATACGTATCCAGAGGATCTCTTTGCCGAGATGATGGCATTTCAACCGCATTTCGTGATAGTGATGCTGGGAGGAAATGATAACTATTCCAGATCAAATCCTTTAAAGATATTCCATCAGTTGGTGGAGTTAAATGCCAGACTGGTTAACAGTGGCGTTAGTCGGACATTTTTTACCACCATTTGTCCCCGTGGGAGATTTATAAAAGACTTGTTGTTAACAAAGGCTGTGTTTGACCGCCAGCGACAGATTGTTAATAAAAAGCTGCATGATGACCCGGAAGTAGGATCTATCCTCATCCGGGTCAACTTGAGAAGACATTATGTAAGTGACTTAGTTCATCTGAATGATGAGGGGAACAGTGTTTACTTTTATTCTATTAGGCGTTTAAAAGCTTCCTTGAAATAATGTTTGTATAGTAAAAGTAATAAAGAGCTAATATAAATTCATTTTGTTTTTATTTGTCAGGCAATTCTATAGCGTTGCTTTTATAAGTGTTTCCGCTATTTTTTTTTTCTTCTCTCTCTCTCCCTTTTCACTCTCTTTCATTCTCTTTCAACCAGTTGTGTAAATGGTACATTGTGCATAGATTGATTTTTAATTTTAAGCTAAGCGTACAAATAGTCTGCAACTAACAAGAGTTGAACAGACTTTGAAATATTTTAAGCTCGCGTTTTGGTCTGCAACTAACAAGAGTTGGTCAGACGCTGAAATAGTTTAAGTTACCATTTTAGTCTGCAACTAACAAGAGTTGATCAGACTTTGATATGTTTTAAGTAAGCGTTTTAGTCTGCAACTAACAAGAGTTGATCAGACAGCATAATTTTATAAGTGGGAGCTTATGAATATACAGAATGGTTGCAACTACCAAGAGCTGATCAGACTTTGACGCGTGATAGTTCGTCTGCAACTAACAAGAGTTAGTTGACTGATCTGCTGCCACCTTTTCCTTACATGGCGGTTAACGCGGGGCTTGAGCTTGCAACACCTAGGCGACATGATTAGTCGGTAAAATATTTGAAACATTACATCAAACCCTCAAAATTAAAATTTCAAGTCTCATTGGCTAATCAAAAAGGCTAAGTTTCTTATTTTGGTTTAAGTCCTTTTTTATGATATGCACGGGAAGGCATATCAAGGACGGGAACATGAAAAAGACCCAAGCCTTACGGCAAAGGGTATGTTCAGTCCCCATAAACTTACTTCATCATCGGCTATTTCACAAAACGTATCTGCTAGTCGGACTGTTTGTATCTTCTGTATTGCAATGGCGAAAACTATCTTCTTCGGAGATGAGGGTGTAATAATTCTAGTAAATCAAGCCCAGTTGAAAAGCTGGCCAGGGAAACTACCCCTCAAAAATCTTACGCGGAGGTCACCGCAACTTTCATAGCCACTCCAGTAATGGAACTGCAGTTCCATAAAGTACTAACCAGTACACCTGAAAATAACAACAACAACAACAACAAAAAGAGGGTGAGGTCCCATGAAACTTCTCCGGCAGCTCAGCCAGAAAAGATAGTATGTGTAGGGCACAATGATACCCTACAAGAGGACAGTACCCTAGAGAAAGGAGGGAACACAAACAAAAAGAATGAGGAAAGTACCCCAAAGAAGGGGGAAGCCCCAAAAACTGGCAATGCCCCCAACACCCCAAACGCGGCACAGAAGTTGCTGACATTTATCAGCATAGTGATATCCAGTGCTGTAGGCACTTTCAATAAGACTATATTGGAAGAAATTGGGAGGGAGTTTACGAAATACATGGGGAATGGGATAGAAGGGCAACTTAGCTTAGATAGGGGGGTAATTAAGGGAAAAAGCAAAAGGCAATTTATTAAAAAGGCTCTGAACTTTACCAGCTCCAAATACGATTTAAGAATAACGGAACTAGGCAAATCCAAAACAAAACTTAACTCTAATCCAAGGGGCATAATCAATTTGGCTTGGACGGAAAATACAGCTGCAAAACTTAAAAGCTTAAACCCAGACATCATTCAGGCTCACCCAATTAAATCATACAGTAACGGCAAATGGGTAATGACAAATGAAATCAGCATCACTTTCAAAAACAACATGCCTTTGGAAATAAAAAAAGATGAAACCAACTCAGTATCCGTAAGACCAGCCCTTTTATTAACAATCAGATGCTCTAAATGCCAAATGAATGGCCATATCACTAGTAAATGCAGAAATAAAATTCAATGCCTCAAATGTGGGGGTCCTCACAAAATTGCAGAATGCAAGTCGCATGAAACAAATTGCGTGAACTGTGGTCAAGGACACAAAGCAACGTATAAAGTATGTCCCACATTCCAAAAATACAAAAACAAAATAGAAAATCAAAATAGGGAAATTCAAAAGAATTTCGTCCAAAAGTGCAAGGACAACAACTTACCCCTCCCACTACAAATTACATCTGAGGACAAGAATAAAGCCATTGACAATTTGGCGAAGTCACTGGCAAATAAAACGGAAGCGGAAATTAAAGAAATATTAATATCCAAAGTATTCTCAATCACAGCAATTGAGGCGAAAAACCTAAATAAAAAAAATCAGGATAAAAAAAAAATAATAAAAATCAAAGAACTGCAGGTACTGCAAGTACTGGTGAAAACAACCAGGAATCAAAAAATCAAAGAGATAATAATAGGGGGAGAATTCATAGAAACATAAAACAAAACAACCTCATATCACGCCATCCTCCAGTATTTCCACTGGCCTGGAGGTATGAAGGGGCACACAACCCTTACGTATACAACAACAGGGGCCAGCATAGAAACCCCTATAGGCCAAGGCACCAAGAGGCTGGTATAAGGTACCCAAGAGTTAATTATAGAAAATATTAACTGTGACAAAAAGAATAATAAATTAAAAACAATGTTATAAGAAAAAATTATGATCGCTTCACTACCGAATTGCCCTTATACATCAATTTTAATTAGCTCTGTTTGTTTGTTTGTTTTTTTTTTCCGCTTCGGAACTAATTAAGAGGTTGTTTTAATTTTCTAATTATTTGTTGTTTGTGAATACTAGCGCTTGGATGATAGGCATCGACATGTTTTACTCTTTTTGTTTGTTTGTTGTAGATTGTTATGCCTGGTTTGCCTTATGTTGGTGTGTATATATAAGGTAGGGATTTCTTTTTAGTTATCATACACCATACTTTGTGTTATTTAAGAAAAAATGTTTTTGATGAAAAGTGAATAGATTGATAATGGTCAGAATTGCAATCTTTGGCGATAGCTATGTGCGAAGGTTGAAAAGATTTACCAGCGGAGATATGAAGGTGAGTAGACTGTTGTTTTTCAGAAGAAAATAAATTCCATGGTGTAATTTTACTAAAGCTATATGTATTTATCTACTTTTCTTTTAAGTTTTTAATTGTTGTTGTTGTTTTCTTATCTTTTCAGATGCCCCAGGAGGTGAGGTTTTTCGGTCGTGGAGGAATGAAGGTAGATACGTATCCAGAGGATCTCTTTGCCGAGATGATGGCATTTCAACCGCATTTTGTGATAGTGATGCTGGGAGGAAATGATATCAATTCCAGATCAAATCCTTTAAAGATATTCCATCAGTTGGTGGAGTTAAATGCCAGACTGGTTAACAGTGGCGTTAGTCGGACGTTTTTTACCACCATTTGTCCCCGTGGGAGATTTATAAAGGACTTGTTGTTAACAAAGGCTGTGTTTGACCGCCAGCGACAGATTGTTGATAAAAAGCTGCATGATGACCCGGAAGTAGAATCTATCCTCATCCGGGTCAACTTGAGAAGACATTATGTAAGTGACTTAGTTCATCTGAATGATGAGGGGAACAGTGTTTACTTTTATTCTATTAGGCGTTTAATAGCTTCCTTGAAATAATGTTTGTATAGTAAAAGTAATAAAGAGCTAATATAAATTCATTTTGTTTTTGTTATTTGTCAGGCAATTCTATAGCGTTGCTTTTATACGTGTTTCCGCTATTTTTTTTTCTTCTCTCTCTCCCTTTTCGCTCTCTTTCATTCTCTTTCAACCAGTTGTGTAAATGGTACATTGTGCATAGATTGATTTTTAATTTTAAGCTAAGCGTACAAATAGTCTGCAACTAACAAGAGTTGAACAGACTTTGAAATATTTTAAGCTCGCGTTTTGGTCTGCAACTAACAAGAGTTGGTCAGACGCTGAACAAGTTTAAGCTCGCGTTTTAGTCTGCAACTAACAAGAGTTGATCAGACTTTGATATGTTTTAAGTAAGCGTTTTAGTCTGCTACTAACAAGAGTTGATCAGACTGTTGTCCTTGGCTATATACACAGCATAATTTTATAAGTGGGAGCATATGAATATACAGAATGGTTGCAACTACCAAGAGTTGATCAGACTTTGACGCGTGATAGTTTGTCTGCAACTAACAAGAGTTAGTTGATTGATCTGCTGCCACCTTTTCCTTACGTGGCGGTTAACGCGGGGCTTGAGCTTGCAACATCAGGCGACATGATTAGTCGGTACAATATTTAAAACATTACATCAAACCCTCAAAATTAAAATTTCAAGTCTCATTGGCTAATCAAAAAGGCTAAGCATCCTATTTTGGTTTAAGTCCTTTTTTACGATATGCACGGGAAGGCATATCAAGGACGGGAACATGAAAAAGACCCAAGCCTCTTCTGTATTGCAATGGCGAAAACTATCTTCTTCGGAGATGAGGGTGTAAAGACTTTAAGGGGCGGAGAAAGATTATAGCGGGAGGGCATGACAACAAAGGATGCCATGCAGTCAGGCGAATGGGGCGAGCTTTTAAAATGTCTTATTAGAGGCGCGGATAACATTGTACTTGTATTGGGCTTCAACGACTTAACACAAGAAGACCAACCTAGAGAGGCGGCCGCTTCTATTTTGTCACGGTTCAAGGATATGACGAGGGCCATCCGAGAGAAAAGCCCTATTGTGCGGGTCTTTATTCTTGACCTGCACAGGAAGAAAAGCGAATCTGACAATTGGCACCAGCTTAGGAGGCTGGTGAACAGTGCATTGCACTCCACGAAAGCTAAGGTCATCAATGCAGCCAGGAGAATAAAAAATTACCATCTGAAGGAATGCGGTGTTCGCCTGACCGCACAAGGAATAGCCAAGCTCAGTCAGTAATCAACAAGAAGATTCTTATTGAATCACGGAGCGTTAAGTTAGATGAAGCCAAGAACCTTCAAATAACCATCACAACTGCATAAAACAGCCCTTTTCAGGGCCAACCTTACGGCCCTTTTCAGGGCCATCAAATGGCTGGAAAGGGATACTTTCTCAGGTTTTTGTCAAAAAAAAAAAGAAAAAAAAGAAGTCTTGTGCAACACCATCCTATCTATCTATTTGAGCTTATTTAACGTCGGTACCGGTTGCCCATATGACCGATGCCCCCTGAAGAGATTTGTTATTTTATGTTGTGGGGGTAGTGCAAGATACAGAAAGCATCTCATTCCAGAGACACCCCTGGTTCTTTTTCATGCTCAGTGTATAGCACTGATACATGGGACCTCGGTTTAAAGTCTCATCCGAAAGACTATTAGTAATGTTAGTGGAGGAGCGGGGGATCGAACTCAGGACCCCTGCTTTACCATTCCAGCGCGTTACCACTGGACCACATCCGCTCCTACACCATCCTATACAACCCTGGTCTGAATATATAGTCTTCATTCCCTTGAGTCCTATATGCCCTGCCTAATACTAACGTAACATATTTAAGATAATAAAATGCAAAATATACCGTTAAATTGATATATAAATGATTGACTTAATAAAGAAATCATTAAAACAAATATGATGTAAATAAATGAATATAATAATTTAAAATGTTAGAAATTAAAAATAAACATTTAAACATATAAAAAAAATAAAAAGGTAAAGACTTCAACTATGAAATTGAATATAAGATTTTCCTTAATAAAAAATGACAAGTGAAAAACTTAGAAATATAAAAACATTTCTTTAAGTTAATTACTCAGACGTTCTATTTTAAACAATAACGAAACATTTAAAACACTTATAAAATGTATTAAAAAAAAAAATGGACTTAATTATTTTTGAACTTTTGAAGTTTTCTTTCTTATACGTTAACTTTTTTCTTATAAAATCACATCTACCCCTAAGTAACCAAGGCGACCAGCTAATGACAGTCATAAATCACATGTTAATAAGCCGCGGGGCAAAATGATTTCAACTGATTCAAATATTTCTAAGTTTGAAAAATATTTATCAAAAATTTTTTTTCGCATAGAAAATAATACTTTATTAAGTTTGGAAATTTTTTTTTTTTTTTTTCAAATCATTGAATTTTCTAGGTGACATTGAGAAATTATTTTAGTTATTTTTACTAATTGACACTAATTGACACTAACTGGCATGTGACTAACATTACTCAAAGAAGCGTTTAAAAATCCTTATGAAATCAAATTGAATCAGAACACATTCATCATTCCACATGGATTCGTGCTCTGTGCTTATGTGCTTTTGTGTATAGTTGTGTTCTGTGTTTAAGTTGTGTTTGTGTTTTGTGTTTAAGTGAATATTGTGTTGTATTGTGTCTTATGTGTTTATGTGTATAGTGTTTTAAATAGGAAAAAAGTGTTTAAGGGACTAAAAAATCAGGATTAGGAGAAGGACTTCAACAGGATCTTAGGATTTTTTAAGAAAAATGAAAAAACAAAGGAAGATCTCGAGGTAGGAGTTTATTATCTAGCTAAACCTAAAGTCGCTCAGTAAGAAATTCTTACTTAGACAAAGAGTAATACTAGATTCAACTAAAAAGCCCTCTTTAATAAATAATACTTAAAAAAACCTATCATTCACCAACTGATTTGGATAAACATAAAAATTCATCTGTAGGTTAGGATCAAGCCTAAAGCACTCAGATAAGCAATTCTCTGATTGGCTGAGAGAATTTGCCTCCTTTATCAGGATAAGTCAGTTCAAAACCAAGGCCCACAGACAAGCAATTCTCTGATTGGCTGAGAGAATTTTGCCTCCGCTGTCGTAATTGGTCAGATTTCAGCCTAAGGCTCTTTGAAAAGCGATTATCTGATTGGCTGAGAGAAATTTGGCCAGATTCAAACCTATATATCTCACAATAGCAAATTGCTGATTGGACGATAAAATTTGTCTCCCGCGTCGTAATAGGTTAATTTACTATCCGTTTTTTAAAACAAAATTAATCAAACCAAACACGGTATTCATAAAATATACTCTTAAGCTCAATTCATTTAATCAATAGCATACTTTCATAAGTGTGCTCAGAAACAAAAATGAACACAACAGGAGAAATACTCCAAAACTTTAACATTTCAATTGAGGGGAAAAAGAAAGATAGAGAGAGAGAATGGAAAGAAAAGAAAAAAGGGAAAAAAGAAAGGAGGCTAGAGAGGCAAAAAAAGAGAGAAGGAAATTGAGAAAAGAAGCAAAAGAAGCAAAAATGCAAAAAAAACAAAAACCAAGTTCTCTAATACCCCCACCTGTTACAACGTCAGATGACGGGAACTCCGTCATGACATCACTGGGGAAAGTCAACAATAAAAGAAAACTATCCCCTAATACAAGTAAGACTAGCCCAGCAGAAAAGCTGGACAGGGAAAATACCCCTCAAAAATCCTACGTGGAGGTCACCGCAACTTTCCTGGCCACCCCAGTAATGGAACTGCAGTTCCATGAAGTACTAACAAGTATACCTGAAACTATCAACAACAACAACAACAAAAAAAGGGTGAGGTCCCCTCAAACTTCACCGGCAGCTCAGCCGGAAAAGTTAGTATGTGTAGGGCATAATAATACCCTACAAGAGGTCAGTACCCCAGAGAAAGGGGGGAACAAAAACCAAAATAATGAGGAAAGTACCCCAAAGAAGGGGGAAACCCCAAAAACTGGGAAAACCCCCAACACCCCAAACACTGCACAGAAATTGCTGACTTTTATCAGCATAGTAATATCTAGTGCTGTAGGCACTTTCAACAAATCTAAATTAGAAGAAATTGGAAGGGAATTTATGAAGTACATGGGGAATGGGATAGAAGGGCAACTTAGCCTTGATAAGGGGGTAGTTAAGGGTAAAATCAAAAAGCAATTTATCAATAAGGCACTGAACTTTACCAGCTCCAAATACGATTTAAGAATAACGGAACTAGGAAAATCAAAAACAAAACTTAACTCTAATCCAAGGGGCATAATCAATTTGGCTTGGACGGAAAATACAGCTGCAAAACTTAAAAGCTTAAACCCAGACATCATTCAGGCTCGCCCAATTAAATCATACAGTAACGGCAAATGGGTAATGACAAATGAAATCAGCATCACTTTCAAAAACAACATGCCTTTGGAAATAAAAAAAGATGAAACCAACTCAGTATCCGTAAGACCAGCCCTTTTATCAACAATCAGATGCTCAAAATGCCAAATGAATGGCCACATCACTAGTAAATGCAGAAATAAAATTCAATGCCTCAAATGTGGGGGTCCTCACAAAATCGCAGAATGCAAGTCGCATGAAACAAATTGCGTGAACTGTGGTCAAGGACACAAAGCAACGTATAAAGGATGTCCCCCATTCCAAAAATACAAAAACAAAATAGAAAATCAAAATAGGGAAATTCAAAAGAATTTCGTCCAAAAGTGCGAGGACAACAACTTACCCCTCCCACTACAAATTACATCTGAGGACAAGAATAAAGCCATTGACAATTTGGCGAAGTCACTGGCAAATAAAACGGAAGCGGAAATTAAAGAAATATTAATATCCAAAGTATTCTCAATCACAGCAATTGAGGCGAAAAACCTAAATAAAAAAAATCAGGATAAAAAAAAAAATAATAAAAATCAAAGAAGTGCAGGTACTGCAAGTACTGGTGAAAACAACCAGGAATCAAAAAATCAGAGAGATAATAATAGGGGGAGAATTCATAGAAACATAAAACAAAACAACCTCATATCACGCCATCCTCCAGTATTTCCACTGGCCTAAAGGTATGAAGGGGCACACAACCCCTACGTATACAACAACAGGGGCCAGCATAGAAACCCCTATAGGCCAAGGCACCAAGAGGCTGGTATAAGGTACCCAAGAGTTAATTATAGAAAATATTAACTGTGACAAAAAGAATAATAAATTAAAAACAATGTTATAAGAAAAAATTATGATCACTTCACTACCGAATTGCCCTTATACATCAATTTTAATTAGCTCTGTTTGTTTTTTTTTTTTTTTCCGCTTCGGAACTAATTAAGAGGTTGTTTTAATTTTCTAATTATTTGTTGTTTGTGAATACTAGCGCTTGGATGATAGGCATCGACATTTTTTACTCTTTTTGTTTGTTTGTTGTAGATTGTTATGCCTGGTATGTCTTATGTTGGTGTGTATATATAAGGTAGGGATTTCTTTTTTGTTATCATACACCATACTTTGTGTTATTTAAGAAAAAAAGTTTTTGATGAAAAGTGAATAGATTGATAATGGTCAGAATTGCAATCTTTGGTGATAGCTATGTGCGAAGGTTGAAAAGATTTACCAGCGGAGATATGAAGGTGAGTAGACTGCTGTTTTTCAGAAGAAAATAAATTCCATGGTGTAATTTTACTATAGCTATATGTATTTATCTACTTTTCTTTTAAGTTTTTAATTGTTGTTGTTGTTTTCTTATCTTTTCAGATGCCCCAGGAGGTGAGGTTTTTCGGTCGTGGAGGAATGAAGGTAGATACGTATCCAGAGGATCTCTTTGCCGAGATGATGGCATTTCAACCGCATTTTGTGATAGTGACGCTGGGAGGAAATGATATCAATTCCAGATCAAATCCTTTAAAGATATTCCATCAGTTGGTGGAGTTAAATGCCAGACTGGTTAACAGTGGCGTTAGTCGGACGTTTTTTACCACCATTTGTCCCCGTGGGAGATTTATAAAGGACTTGTTGTTAACAAAGGCTGTGTTTGACCGCCAGCGACAGATTGTTAATAAAAAGCTGCATGATGACCCGGAAGTAGGATCTATCCTCATCCGGGTCAACTTGAGAAGACATTATGTAAGTGACTTAGTTCATCTGAATGATGAGGGGAACAGTGTTTACTTTTATTCTATTAGGCGTTTAATAGCTTCCTTGAAATAATGTTTGTATAGTAAAAGTAATAAAGAGCTAATATAAATTCATTTTGTTTTTGTTATTTGTCAGGCAATTCTATAGCGTTGCTTTTATAAGTGTTTCCACTATTTTTTTTTCTTCTCTCTCTCCCTTTTCACTCTCTTTCATTCTCTTTCAACCAGTTGTGTAAATGGTACATTGTGCATAGATTGATTTTTAATTTTAAGCTAAGCGTACAAATAGTCTGCAACTAACAAGAGTTGAACAGACTTTGAAATATTTTAAGCTCGCGTTTTGGTCTGCAACTAACAAGAGTTGGTCAGACGCTGAAATAGTTTAAGCTCGCGTTTTAGTCTGCAACTAACAAGAGTTGATCAGACTTTGATATGTTTTAAGTAAGCGTTTTAGTCTGCAACTAACAAGAGTTGATCAGACTGTTGTCCTTGGCTATATACACAGCATAATTTTATAAGTGGGAGCTTATTAATATACAGAATGGTTGCAACTACCAAGAGTTGATCAGACTTTGACGCGTGATAGTTTGTCTGCAACTAACAAGAGTTAGGGGCATAAAGAAAGGGGCATAACTTGTGTCATAATTCAATGGAATTGTAGAATTTTTGTCATCTGAGCTTGCTTGTAACCATTCATATAAATTTTAAGTTTCAAGTAAATATCTGTTCTGGTTTAAGAAATATTATAGTAAATAAATTTAAAGACATAAAAATGGACTTAACTTTGTCAAAATACAATACAAAGTTATCCCCCCCCACTTCTTTTAGTCATGAAACTTGACCTGCATATCTAACTTGCGACACTTCGTATATATTTGAAGTTTCAAATGATTATCTGTTCTAGTTTTAGAAATATTCAAGTACATGTTAAAATTTCAGAACATTTTCTAAGTCAATTTTTGACCTTCAAGTGTGGCCTTGACCTTAAGCTGGCACAAGGGTAACATGGGTTCTGCACATTGCCCAGTTGGGGTGAACATTTGAGTCAAGTTTGAAGAAAATCCTTCCATTAGTATAGAATTTATAGAGCGGACACGACATATTGTCTAGTATTGATTTTAAGTAAATTAAAAGACTTAAAAAGGGGCATAACTTTGTCAAAATGCAATAGAGAGTTATGAAACTTGACCTGCATTTCTTACTTGTGATACCTCATATATCTTTTTTAAGTTTTAAGCAAATACCTGGGCTAGTTTCAGAAATATTCAAGTACATGTTAAAATTTTTGACCTTCAAGTGTGGCCTTGACCTTCAGCTGGCACAAGGGTAAGATGGGTTCTGCACATAACCTTGTTGAGTTGAACATTTGAGTAAAGTTTGAAGAAAATTTTCCATTAGTATAGGATTTATAGAGCGGACACGACATATTGTCTAATATTGATTGTATGTATATTTGAAGACTTCAAAAGGGGCATAACTTTGTAAAATGCAATGCAGAGTTATGAAACTTGACCTGCATATCATAATTGTGCCAATTCATATATATTTTAAGTTTCAAGCAAATATGTTTTCTAGTTTCAGAAATATTCAAATACATGTTAAAATTTAAGAATATTTTCTAAGTCAATTTTTGACCTTCAAGTGTGACCTTGACCTTAAGCCGGCAAAAGGGTAACATGGGTTCTGCACATCCCCTTGTTGAGGTGAACATTTGAGCCAAGATTAAAGAAAATCTTTCAATTAGTGTAGGACTTACAGAGTGGACACGACATAATGTCTTATATTTGATTGTTTGATATTTGACCTTCAATTGTGACCTTGACCTTGAGCTGACACATGGGCAACATGGGTTCTGCACATCCCCTTGGGCCAACATTTTTTAATAAATAGTTTTATGGGAATTTTTTGCAAAAAATAGGGTTGGGGGGTCGAAATAAAAATAAAAATAAAAGTACAAAATACCACGAGTTGACCAAAAAAATAAAAATAAAAGCTTTGACATGGCAATTTTTTTTATTTTTTATATATCATTTTTTCTTGTTAGTTTGATATTTGTTGATATAAATCAGATGATAAAATGAGCTTTGTCACTAGGAAATGTGATTTCATGATTGTGTAACCAGTGTGAGCCCAGATCAGCCTGGGCATCAGCATAGTCAGAACTGGGCCTACACTGCTGGGAAGCCATAGAAGACATATTTTGTCCCAAGAAGCAGTTTGCCTAATTCAGCTAAATAGATGAGCAGGAAGGCCGGTAACTTCACCCTTGTCTGGAAATAAATTTTTCTGTTTGGTGTATATGCACATCTTATTTCCACAAACCCTGAAATTTCATTCATAGCAGACGAGACTTATATCAGATACAGATGCCCAACTTTGTACAAATACCTGTGACCATAAGCACCTACTGTGTACCGCTGGGTGGATTTCAATAATATACTTCATGAACTTAATAAAAATGCCAGCTACTACATGTATTCTTAGTTTGCAGATGTAGATTTTGGTGATTCTACTAGAACTCACACCTTATACACTATACTTGTTACAGCCAAGCTGAAACATTTTGGCCATACCAAACAACTGTTGCTATATTTAATAAAAGAGATGTTTTACTTCTACAATAATTACTTTTAATGTATTACAACAGCAGTCAAAAGCACCAAATGATTGTCAGTTTGAATTGTTGAAAACAATAATGATAAGCAAAATGAAACTAACTTCTGCTTTTAGACTTGTAAGAATTTACCAAGCCTCAGTTTCATGAAAAACTCAAATGACTGCTAAGCTTTTATTTTTAAAAGTTATTCTTACTAGATGTAAAAATTAAATAGAGCATAAACTTTACAAAACTGTTTCTGCCAATGTAAGAGTTATATTTATCAATGGCAGCTCGACTTGAACTGTCAGTGGTTCGAATCCTGCCTTAACTGTACTTTAATCTCTCAACAACAGACTGCTGAAATGTTAAATTTCCGGTTAACACAACAGAGTTAAGTAAAAACAAATGTGTAGAAAAACACATTAAACATGAACCCAAAATTCTTTAGCATACCAAATTGTATTGTCTTATCAACCTCCGTATTCATTTCAACGTGTTTTTTATTAGTACGTCATCGCCATGTTGCCAAACAATAGGTCGGCCAAAGAGAGACTCAAGCCTACATTCCTTATGAAGGATTTTATTTTTTCCATTCTTAGCAAGCTGAATTGCAAAATAACTGCACCCGCTTGATAATATTATTTGGGTTAATGTTCGCATCCACAGAAATCACAGGCTTAGAGCACGCCATATTGAACTCTCGAATGAAGCATAAATTTGAATGCGTACACGATTTGCTCATTCTTTTTTCAGCATCCAATGGTATTTGCCCTTATATACATTGAATTACTACTACCCTTACGAATCGATCGTATATCATAGTCGGCACTTTTATTTTTACGCAAGGTAAACGGAGACTGTCGGCGGAATATATGAAAATAAAAATACAGAAAGTTGCTTTTATTTTTATTTCATTTTGACATAAAATACGGTCGGCGGTCCCGTAAAACTATTTATTAAAAAATGATGGCCTTAATATAGGAAATAATAAAGAGCCAATAGAAAATAATTTTCTTTTGGTTATTTGTCAGGCAATTCTATAGCGTTGTTTTTATAAGTGTCCCCGCTATTTGTTTTCTTCCCTCTCTCCTTTTTTCTCCCTTTTCATTCTCTTTCAATCAAATATGATTATGTAACATTGTGCATAGATGATGGATTTTACTTTTTTCGTATTTAATAAACTTATAGAATTGTAATTTAACAATTCCAAGTGTAACGAAATGTATGAGATAATATTAAACAAGCGATGAATCTTTATCTCTTCTTTGTCTATTTCTCGTGGTCAAGGACTCCATCCCCTAAAGTCCGATTTTAAACTCTTGTGGTCCAGGACTCCATCCCCTAAAGTCCGTTACTTAAAACTATCCATTTTATAAGATTTCACCGTCTCTTCCATTATGTGCAACTGATTACAACAAATAAGGAGCCTTCGTTGGACGCGTACTGGAAGAAGGAACATTCCACTTTTATTTACTTACTTGTAAATTAAAACCCATATTAGTTTTAAGAATAATTTGTACATTGTTTTAATAACTAGTTCTTTTTATTGTGGCCCTAAAAGGTGTCGTTTGGCGATATGTACATAATTGTAAATACAGTTAAATTTTCTTAAATTGTGGGTATAAAATAATTTTTAACATAGCCTGTCACCGGGAACTATCTCATAGGCGTTCTTTGAGGGGGGAGCTGATAGTACCTATTATGCAAGACTCCACTATTAAATCATTTAAGATAACCTTTAATATAATACAGCGGGCTGCATATGTGTAAACCCTTGTAATCTGTGGAGCATTTGTTACCCTGGGTTTACACTAAACTGAAACATGCTTATATATATTACACAAGCATGTTTTAGTTCATAATAGGTACTTGAATAGAATTATAACTACAGCTACTGGGGTCTAAAATTTATACACAAGCTCTGGTAAAACAAAGCTTTAGTTCTAAAGAGGAAATCCTCCTGGTTCTCTTTATAACTTATTGGTTCCTGAAATTAGTTCTTAACAAAGGAAGATTGTAAATTTTCTTAAATTTCTGTTTTGATTATTTTAGTAAATATTTTCTATTTTTAAGTATGAAATTAATAACCCCTGATCAAATAGGTAAGCTAGCCTTGAAGTTTGTTCACTAATTGATTATCACTAATTGATTATAAGAGACACTACCAAATAGAATATGCAAAGACATAAGTTAGGTAGAATTTAAATAGAGTTGAAGCCCGCAGATAAAACTAATGTTAAAAGAAAGTGATTATGAGGGAAACCAAGATATTATGAAAATATATATCAGATAATTATTCTATATAAATGAATATTTTTTGTTCATTTATTTCATTTATCAAAACGTATTTACCTGAATTTTAATTCATCATATAGTATGCCGTACATGATGTTAAAAATAAAAAGTTAAGATATAATTATAATACATCGTGTCAGGTCATATGGCGAAGGCCGGTACCGAGGGTAAACAGCTCCAAACGACGACAACCTAAAAATAGAAATCGGTAGAACCGATGGATGCTCCCCGAATAAATACCAATTCCAAAAGGGCTATTGTTTAATATGTATTTTTTTTAAAGTATGAAAAATAACAAAGGGCAATAACTCCTAAATTATGCAAAATAGACTTACGGTCCTTGCACACTGCACTTCTCCTCATAGAGATCTATCTACCAATAAAGTTTCATGTTAATATCTCTTATACTTTGTGAGATATGCCCCGGACAAAAAATAAGTATGTGAAATTTCAAAAGGCAATAACTCAAAAATTAATAAAGCAAGAGTTATTGTTCTTGTGCACTGCACTGCTCATCAATGAGATCTATCTACATATAAAGTTTCAAGTTGATAACTCTTATACTTTGTGAGATATGCCCGGACAAAAAAGTATGAGAAATTTCAAAGGGCAAAAACACAAAAATTAATAAAGCAAGAGTTATGGTTCTTGTGCATTGCACTGCTCCTTAATGAGATCTAACTACCTATGAAGTTTGGTCTTGATATCTCTCATAGTTTTTGTGTTATGATCTGGACAAAATTATGATGGACAGACAAACGAACGGATGGACGGAGGGACAGACGGACAAAGTGGCAACTATATGTTTGCCCTTTCAGGTTCTTGATGGAATTGAATTCTTTGAACAACTTTGGTAGAGCTTCATGCAAGGAATATCCCAGGCATGTTTCGTCAATGTTGGCTAAGCAGTTTAGGAGGAGATGTTGTTTAAGTCAAATTTTTGATGACGCACAACGCACGCCGACGCATGCCGGACAAACAATCACCCTAATAGCTCACCCTGAACAGGTGAGCTAAAAATCAATTGGTGGGTTTTTTTCCGGTGGGTTTTGTCGATCTTCTGGCATTCAAACAGTAATGAACAAATTGCCTCCAATGCTAAAAGCAAGCATCATAACCATTCTCCCGTTTGGACTTCAAAATCAAACAACTTTTAGACATGCTGGGAGACATGTCGGGGTCTGACCACTAGTGCTGAAAGGCTTGGTGGACCTTCATAAAACTCAATCAATCAGTAAGTGACTTATATGTGCAAAATTTGGTTAGACTGAAATGACATATAAATGGCTTATATATCAATAGAAATGATTTTAATTATTATATTGAATACCTTTGAACTCCTAATATGCATGAAAAACAAACAGTTATTACTTTGTTTTGAGTTAAATTCAAAAAAGTATGTAATCATTTAGTTTTTTTAATTTTATTACTTTTAAAAATTGCTATCGCTGATAAAACACAAAATATTATTTCGCAACTTTTCATTGTTCTGTGGAATACTAAATCATGTCTGAGTTTTCTTGCTTAGTCTGTACTCTAGAATGTTATGATGATACAATTTAGTGTTCAAATTGTAGGAATTGGCTACATCGCACATGTACCAATTTGAGTGATAAAGACATTAAGTCTTGGTCTGATAGAAATTTAGTGTTTTTGTGTAAATGTTGTGCATTCTGTGGTACGGATTATGATGCTGAAGCAGCAGCCATTGGAAGGTAAATAAATGTATATATCTTACTGTTAACGAATGTATTACCACTCAATATCAATGAAATAAAACTGATACCATCAATAGTTGAATATTTTTTTTTAAATTAATAATCGTTTATTGAGGTTGGTAAACATTTTGTAAGAGCAAGATATTATTCTGTTATATTTTATGACAATATCAATCATTGAAGTTATGACTAGTATCAATATAATAGTAACAAACATTATATTTGTTAATAAAAAGAACCAAATGTATTTATATTGTCAGGCAATATTCAACAGTTCAATCAATTAGCCTAGAAGTTACATTACTGTCAGGTATATGTTCTTCGAAGCATAATAAATACACCGAAAAGGGACAAATAAAATACCAGACATAAACACGTGCACCATTTCACATTTGCTAAAAATCACACTATGCAGTAGTAGATTTATATATGTTAATTTCAATTTCAAGTTATTGTAGAAATGTATTTTTCACTATTAGACATAAATATACATTTGTCAATATGTACGAAACATATGCAGTATAAAACGTGCAATCGCTGACATTATAACGTACATTTACAACACAATTGGCTATTACATGTAATCCATCTTATTTCTTTCTATTATTCTATTTCGTGACATTAATTTAATTGCCAGTTTTAATTTAGTGTCAAATGTTAAAATTAATGTTGTTTTATTTTTTCACAAATCTAGACAGTGTTGCAATTTCTTTTTTTCTTTCACGAATTTTCATGTTTTTTTACTATTCGAAAAGTTTAAATCTTCCATTTTCTAATCAAATAATATGTCAAACTGTAGGAAACATTTTATAATTTTAATCCTAGTCTTCTAGAGCTCAAGTTTTTAAGTAGTCTTGTACAATAAATTAGGTCTTTCCTGATCTGCATACGATATGTGATATGTTCAATTAATCAATTAACTGCCGCTCTCCCTTGCACACTATATATTTTCCTAATCATGCCGTAAAACCAAAGTTGATATAAGAGTTGGGTGACGGAAACTGCTTGTATCGAGCCATTGCATTTGGGTTGAGTGGGAGTGAGGATCAACATGTACTACATAAATTGCTATCAGCTCTTGACCTGATAGAACATAAAGATTTTTATACTTCTGACTCTTTTAAATGACAGCAGAATTGTAAGGAGTGATAACTCTAAATTATTACATGATGTTGTGGTACTGAATAGTTTTTCAGGAATAGAACAGTTTTATGTTTTGAGTGCTGTCTTGAGCCAAAGTATCAAGTCATATTACCCACCACAGAACTTTCCTGATGTTACGTCTGAACCTTTGACAAGGCAGGTAATTGGCAGGAAATGCAAAGACAGCACTCCAGAAATAACAGTAATGTGGACACAAATGAATTTTAATAGGACAAGTGCTGTTTTACAGCCAAATCATTTTGTACCATTAGTAGATTTGAATAAAGTATCCGCCGAAAGTAATCAAAACGTGACAATTCAAGATGTAAATATATGTTCGATTCTTTGTAATGCAAGTGTTTTTCATGTAGATGTTCAAGATTCTGGAACAGCTGATGGGCTGTCTGTAATCTCATTAGCTGATAGTTGTAGTTCTCCCTGTCCTCGTAAATGACCTAAACTCAGAATTTTTGGATACTGATAAGGCTATTAAACTTTTGACAACAACTTCGGGGAAGGGCTGGGCAAAATTCCAGGGGACACCAAAGACAATACTTACTTTTTAATTAATGATAAAAAAATTTAAACAAGCGCTCCTGTAGCAAAAAAGCAGTTTTTCAGACGATTGGGTCATCTGGAATACTGATAATGGAACCTCTCCCAAGACTTCTTATCTTTTGGGCAGTGCCGGTGACCTTTCAGTTATTTACAAAAACAAGAGGGCCATGATGGCCCTGGATCGCTCACCTGAGTACTTTGGCTGTAGGTTTGCTGTTAAGCAGTATTTCATTTTTTAATTGAAAATATATAAGTGCCTTCAAACCAAATATGTAAAATATCAATCAATAAATAAAGCCTCTATGACAGAAAGTTGAAATATCTATTATAAGCTATGGTGACCTTGACCTCGACCCAGTGACCTCAAACCCTACACATGGGTAGAGGTCCATGCAAGGAACCTATATACTGAATATCAAAGATATTGGTCTATAAATGAAGGCTTTATGAGGTACAGTAGATAAATCTATTTTTAGCCTCCGTGACCTTTATTCTTATCTAATAATGTGAACAACCAAACAAGCTTTCTGACAAACTGCCAGGATATTTGGACTGAAACAGTAGCCTCTAGAGCCTTAACAAGATATTTCTATTTTTGGGCTCTGTGACCTAGTTTTTTACCCCAGATGACCCATAATCGAACTTGACCTAGAAACCATCAAAATAACCTTTCTGACATATTTCCAGAATATTTGGGCTGAAAATGTTACCTGTAGAGTGTAAACAAGGTTTTTCCAAATTTAAGCTCTGTGACCTAGTTTTTGACCCCAGATGACCCATATTCGAAATTGGGCTAGAAATCATTGATACAACCTTTCTGACATATTTCCAGGATATTTGGGCTGAAAATGTTACCTCTAGAGTGTTAACAAGATTTTTCCATATTCAGGCTGTGATCTAGTTTTTGACCCCAGATGACCCATATTCGAACTTGACCTAGAAATCATCGAAACAACCTATCTGACATATTTCCAGGATATTTGGGCTGAAAATGTTACCTGTAGAGTGTAAACAAGGTTTTTCCAAATTTAAGCTCTGTGACCTAGTTTTTGACCCCAGACGACCCATATTCGAAATTGGGCTAGAAATCATTGATACAACCTTTCTGACATATTTCCAGGATATTTGGGCTGAAAATGTTACCTCTAGAGTGTTAACAAGGTTTTTCCATATTCAGGCTGTGTGACCTAGTTTTTGACCCCAGATGACCCATATTCGAACTTGAGCTAGAAATCATGGAAACAACCTTTCTGACATATTTCCAGGATATTTGGGCTGAAAATGTTACCTCTAGAGTGTTAACAAGGTTTTTCCATATACAGGCTGTGTGACCTAGTTTTGGACCCCACATGACCTATATTCCAACTTGAGCTAAAAATCATCTTAACAAGCTTTCTGACAGTTTTTCAGGAAATTTGGGCTAAAAATGTAGCCTCTAGAGTGTTAACAAGGTTTTACCATATTTGGGCTGTGTGACCTAGTTTTTGACCCCACATGACCCATATTCAAACTTGAGCTAGAAATCATCAAAACAACCTTTCTGACATATTTCCAGGATATTTTGGCTGAAAATGTTACCTAGAGAGTGATAAAAAGGTTTTTCCATATTTCGTCTCAGTGACCTAGTTTTTGACCCCAGATGACCCATATTCGAACCTGGGCTAGAAATAATCCAAATAACCTTTCTGACATATTACAAGGATATATGGGCTGAAAATGTTACCTCTTAAGTGTTAACAAGGTTTTTCCATATTTGGGCTCTGTGACCTAGTTTTTGACCCCAGATGACCCATATTCGAACTTGAGCTAGAAATCATGGAAACAACCTTTCTGACAAATTTCCAGATTATTTGGGCTGAAAATGTACCCTCTAGAGTGTTAACAAGAATGTTCTATTTTTGGGCCATGTGACCTAGTTTTTGACCCCAGATGACCCATATTTGAACTTGAGCTAGAAATCATAGAAGCAACCTTTATGACAAATTTCCAGATTATTTGGGCTAAAAACATTACCTCTAGAGTGTTAACAAGATTTTTCTATTTTTGGGCTCCTTGACCTAGTTTTTGATCCCATATGACCCATATTCGAACTCGTCCGAGTAATTACTGGGAAAAACATCCTGACCAAGTTTCGTGACAATTGAAGCAAAAATGTGACCAGTAGAGTGTTAACGAACTTAATGTGAACGGACGACGGACGACAGACGACGGACGACGGACGACGGACATTCATCGATCCTAAAAGCTCACCCTGAGCCAGCTCAGGTGAGCTAAAAATTGATAAATTCTGCAAATTAACTAGAGTTCAGCGGAAAAGGGAGTATGTTTCTCTGAACCTACAACCTGAGTTATCTCAGGTTGTTGCAGTTCATAGGTACTATACTTCCTTGAAGCTTGACTCAAGACAACAAGATGAGTATCTACGTACCCCTGACTACGTTATGGACAATGTCACGGATTTATTAGCAAGTCACAAGCCCAAACAAATTTATGACAAATTACTTAAAAAATATGACGAAATTACCTGCCCCAATGGCATCGACAAAATCCGTGACCGAAAGAAATACATGACAAAGACACACAACAGTCTACTGCACACAAAAAATGTGGCTGACCATATACAGAATCTAGAAAACATGGTGTCAAATAATCACCCTTATATGAGGTCAATAATTCGCAATAATGGCAAGACACCATGTATCATTCTTTACACTGAAAAACAGCCGGACGACTTACAAAACTTCTATTGTCAGGGTCACACAGTATTAGGAACTGACAGGACGTTCAATTTATGTGACATGCATGTCACGGTCACAATCATGTTTTAAGCAACTAAGTGTTAACAGACAACAGACGAGCGAACATCCTATATTCCTGGGTCCAATGTATCTTCATGACAACAGTGACTTTGAGTGTTACTGCCACTTCTTTTACCATATAAAAATGAAATTATGCAGCACACCCATGAAAAATTTAGTAATTGGCAGTGACGACAAACGAGCTCTTGTAAAGGCCATTACGATAGCGTTCCCTGAGTCAACCCATGTGCTTTGTACGCGACATCTGTATACAAACACAAAACAAAAACTTGTGGACAATACCGTGAATGACATAAACAGAAATGGTATTCTTGACATGATCTTTGAAGACAGCGGAATTTTGGACAGTGACGACAGCATTTGTTTTGAAGAAAAATGTGACCATTTGGAAAAACACTGTGATGAAATATTACAAAACTTTGTGAAATTTTTCCAAGACAGACCTAGACTGCAGCTTAAAACAAAGGTTAATGACCCTTCGTTACGTGATAAGGTTGACGGATGATGGACTAATAATAATTGCGATTCGATTAACCATGTCCTAAAATAGGCCATGGACTGGAAATCCAAGCCATTGATGGATCTGGTTTCAATACTCCACACTCTAGTCCAAGGTCAATTCCTGGACTTGCGCAGTGCCATTATCGGCGCTGGTGAGTACCACCTCACACAAACCAAAACACAATTCCAGGTTACAAAATCTGTTTATGTAGATATGACTGAAGAGCAACGACGTAAGCACTTTGCCTGTTTCCACAGACACCAACATAAAAAAACAGGTTACATGACATCTACAGATGGCCAGTCTACCAAAGTTGCATCACACACTCATGGTAAAAAAAACAGGTCAACAAAACAGGAAGATAAACGCCTGGACTATACAAGAAAGAACAGAGGTGTAATAGGCATTTTCATTGTTTAAATATGTAATATTTGGAATAATTCTTCTTTCTTTCTATCATCTAATAGCTTGTAACTATATTAAGTGAACGGGTATCTATCATTACTTTTTGAGTGTTCATCTGTTCATTACAGCATGGAATCTTAGATACATTTCAAGTAAACATCGCCGGCTGAAATTAAAAAAAATAAATAAACAAGAAATGTTTGTAAAACATAAATGCCCCCCCAGCAGCACCTATTGCTTGTGGTTGGGCAAGAGCGTTCTCTAGTTATTGATCAGAAACTGTTTTTAGGATCAAGGTCCCTGTGGCCTTGACCTTTGACCTAATGACCTCAAAATCAATAGGGGTCATTTACTGGTCATGACCAACCAGCATACCAAGTTTGGTGAACCTAGGTCAAAGCATTCTCTAGTTATTGATCAGAAACTGTTTTTAGAGTCAAAGTCTCTGTGAGCTTGATCTTTGACCTAATGACCTCAAAATCAATAGCGGGTCATCTACTGGTGATGACCAACCAGCATACCAAGTTTGGTGAACCTAGGTCAAAGCATTCTCTAGTTATTGATCAGAAACTGTTTTTAGAGTCAAAGTCTCTGTGAGATTGATCTTTGATCTAATGACCTCAAAATCAATAGGGGGTCATCTACTGGTCATGACCAACCAGCATACCAAGTTTGGTGAACCTAGGTCAAAGCATTCTCTAGTTATTGATCAGAAACTGTTTTTAGAGTCAAAGTCTCTGTGAGCTTGATCTTTGACCTAATGACCTCAAAATCAATAGGGGTCATTTACTTGTCATGACCAACCAGCATACCAAGTTTGGTGAACCTAGGTCAAAGCATTCTCTAGTTATTGATCAGAAACTGTTTTTAGAGTCAAAGTCTCTGTGAGCTTGATCTTTGACCTAATGACCTCAAAATCAATAGGGGTCATCTACTGGTCATGACCAAACAGCAAACCAAGTTTGGTGAACCTAGGTCAAAGCATTCTCTAGTTATTGATCAGAAACTGTTTTTAGAGTCAAAGTCTCTGTGAGCTTGATCTTTGACCTAATGACCTCAAAATCAATAGGGGGTCATCTACTGGTGATGACCAACCAGCATACCAAGTTTGGTGAACCTAGGTCAAAGCAATCTCTAGTTATTGATCGGAAACCGTTTTTAAGATGAAAGCCTGTGATCTTGACCTTTGACCTAATGACCTCAAAATCAATAGGGGTCATCTACTGGTGATGACCAACCAGCAAACCAAGTTTGGTGAACCTAGGTCAAAGCGTTCTCTAGTTATTGATCGGAAACCGTTTTTAGGATGAAGGTTTCTGTGGGCTTGACCTTTGACCTAATGACCTCAAAATCAATAGGGGTCATCTACTGGTAATAACCAACCAGCATACCAAGTTTGGTGAACATAGGTCAAAGCGTTCTCTAGTTATTGATCAGAAACCGTTTTTAGGATGAAGGTCCCTGTGAGCTTGAACTTTGACCTAATGACCTCAAAATCAATAGGGGTCATCTACTGGGGATGACCAACCAGCATACTAAGTTTGGTGAACTTAGGTCGAAGCGTTCTCTAGTTATTGATCGGAAACCGTTTTTAGGATGAAGGTCCCTGTGATCTTGACCTTTGACCTAATGACCTCAAAATCAATAGGGGTCATCTACACGTGATGACCAACCAGCATACCAAGTTTTGTGAACCTAGGTCAAAGCAATCTCTAGTTATTGATCGGAAACCGTTTTTAGGATGAAGGTCCCTGTGATCTTGACCTTTGACCTAATGACCTCAAAATCAATAGGGGTCATCTACACGTGATGACCAACCAGCATACCAAGTTTTGTGAACCTAGGTCAAAGCAATCTCTAGTTATTGATCGGAAACCGTTTTTAGGATGAAGGTCCCTGTGATCTTGACCTTTGACCTAATGACCTCAAAATCGATAGGGGTCATCTACACGTGATGACCAACCAGCATACCAAGTTTGGTGAACCTAGGTGAAAGCGTTCTCTAGTAATTGATCGGAAACCGTTTTTAGGATGAAGGTCCCTGTGATCTTGACCTTTGACCTAATGACCTCAAAATCGATAGGGGTCATCTACTTGTGATGACCGACCAGCGTACTTAGTTTGGTGAACCTAGGTCAAAGCATTCTCTAGTTATTGGTCGGAAACTGTTTCTACCTACAAGGTCAATGTGACCTTGACCTTTGACCTCTTGACCCCAAATTCAATAGGAGTCATCTACTGGTGATGGACAATCATCCTACTAAGTTTGAAGTTCCTAGGCCTAAGCGTTCTTTAGTTATTGGTCGGAAACCGTTTCTACCTACAAGGTCAATGTGACCTTGACCTTTGACCCCTTGACCCCAAAATCAATAGGGGTCATCTACTGGTGATGGACAATCATCCTACCAAGTTTGAAGTTCCTAAGCCTAAGCATTCTTTAGTTATTGGTTGGAAACCATTTGGTCTACGGACCGACGGACAGACAGACAAATGCAAAGCAATATACCCCCACTTCTTTGAAGAGGGGGCATAACAAAAATAAAACTGTTCTGAAATAGTGACTGTGCTAATTTTTCATCGTCGGCTCTTTGGCATTTGTATGACTTAATACTCATTTTAGAAAGAAAGTGAAAGAAAGGCTAATTTCGGCCGGCAGTCAATGGCGAACACAGATAGATGGAACATTATTTTTGGGTGCATTTTGTAGGTCTCTTCAAGATCAATAAAACGACATCAAAATCATTGTCCAAGCACTGCAGAAAGCTGAGCTACAAGGCACCGGCAGCAACCATAAGTAGAACTTTGGTCAGTCTTTGCATGCGAACATGGTAAGCTGGAAAGCTGTTGTTGGGCACATTAGAAAGAGCTCGCCGAGGACTAACAAACTTTGCTAAGTATTTAGCTCCATCCCGACAGCATTGGATTCCCAACGCCCGTCGGCAATCTGAATGAGCTGGAAAGTCGAGTATGACGGCGTTCGCTAGCTCTTAACGAGACCTTTCTAATGATACCAAGATCAGCATCCTAGCTCAACAAATGAGTTTTCTACTGCGTGCACACGGTTGTGTTTTTCGTTTCATTTGTTCTTTTTCTTTCTATCTATAAGAAGAAAAGAAAGAGGCTGGGGATAAAAAACATATCTTTTTATAGGGCAGTGTTTCATATGACTAAATATTTTATACCTTATTTTTTGTGACAATAACTGAGAAGGTAACCTCTTTTTTAAACAAAAATGTAGTTTATATTCTATTCTAAATGGGTAATAAATGACAATAGTTCACTGTCCATCCCTCTGTTCATGAGAGAATATACAAGTAATAGAATTATAGCCAAAAATCTCGATTTGGGAAAAACAACCATTTTTACCTAATTTAAAAAAATTGCAGTACCTTCATTTCTTGGGGTAGAACTTCCATTTTTGTTTTTAATTGTAGCAAATTGCCTATTCAAAATGACAAAAGAATATCAGTAATGTTCTGTTCATCCATCTGTTCAGGATACCTTACACCAATGACTGCACTTTAGCAAAAAAAATCCCGCTTGGGTGAAAAACAACCGTTTTTACTTAATTTCAAATAAATACAGTGCCTTCATTTCTTGACCTATAACTTTCATCTTTAAATGAAATTGCAGCAAATTGTCCATGCTAAATGATAAAAGAATAATTGCAATGTTCTGTTCATCCATCTGTTCAAGATAGCTTACACACATAGCTGCATTTTAGCCAAAAATCCCGGCCGGTTGAAAAACAACAGTTTTTACTTAATTTCAAATAAATACAGTACCTTCATTTCTTGATCTATTACTTATCTTTTTATATTAAAATGCAGCGAGTTGCCTAGGCTAAATGATAAAAGAATAATAGTAGTTTTCTGTACATCCATCTGTTCAGGATAGCTTACACAATGTTTTTAGCTTACATTTCTGTCGGGTGAAAACAACTTTTTACTTAATTTCAAATAAATACTGTTGCCTTCCTTGTTTGAGATATAACTTACATTTCTATATTGAAATGCAGAGAGTTTCCTAGGTTAAATGACCAAAAAATAACAGTAATTGTTTGTTCATCCATCTGTTCATGATAGCTTTCACAGCATGTTAATAAACTTAGCCTTGTGGGGCCTGATCCTCCGTATCTGTCATTTATGACTTGTCCCCACCTAACCACTGTCTAAATTTTCATGTTTTTTGTTTAGTTTTCTTAGTTCTTTTTTTAATTCTAGCATCCAACTTTCTGTGACTTCATTTTTCAAATTATATTGTCATCTTTCAATCATAGTGTACAAGAAATAATAATGGAATTTAATGCTTCATATTGCACGAATAATCATGCTAGTTTGATGTATTCTTTAGTATGTATAACGGTTTCAGAACAAGTAAATCATGCCTCATCTGCAGAGTGAAAAGCCCTATAAGCCCTATAGATATCCATTTTAAACTTGCTACATGGTTCGATACTCAAAAGACCAGTTCACATGTCATGTCCCATAACTCTGACCTTTTATTTCACAACGTTTTCCCCTTTTTTCACCTTGAAAAATTTCCAAACATCTACATTTCCTTGAATATTTCTGGAACCTATCGATGCATTTGATTGAAACTTTCTACAATTTTTATTGGTGTTAATATCATTTTATAAAATACGTCCACGTCTGTCTGTCCATCTGTCTTAATTTTCAAAAACTGGATCCTGAGATAATTAAAAAAGTACTTGGAATATTTTCATGGATAGATGGCAATATGGAAATTACGCAAATTATTTTATTTTTTTCTATGTTGAGAAAATATATGGTATGGCAACAGATAGACTTAAAATATTACAAAAATGTTGATTTACTTTTGAAGCCCTACAGATATCCATTTTAAACTTGTTACTTGATATTCAAAAGACCAGTTCACATGTTGTGTCCCATACATCTGACTATTGATTTCACAAAGTTATACCCCTTCATTATATTGACAATTTTGCAAAAATCTACATTTCCTTGAATATTTCTGGAACCATCTTGTATTTTGGTTCTTTTTATGTGACTATGCCTTTTCCGGTAGTGGACTTCTATCGTTTTGCAATAGTCTTACTTATTTCTACATATTTTCTTTTGTTCAGCACACACTGTAAATTACATTCTAACACTATCCGCAATTTGCCGACAATAAACAAAGAAGGAATTGAGCGTGATATATCAGGCAGTATAGCACGCTGAATACAAGCGCGCGCCCGCTGACGTCACTGAGAACGCCACTGTTAAATAGTGCACATACTTACGTCCCTTATAAATATACGTACGTGTTAGAATGGAAATAGATTTTAACATTTTCGTGATCTACCGTCGTATATATCACGGTTTCTCGTTCATATGCGTAATTATTTAATCACTCAGGCCTACGGCCTTCGTGATTAAATTACTACGCATCTGAACTCGACACCGTGATATATCAGACGGTATATCACTCAAACTTAAAATCTATTTCATAAATACAACGGTTTCGGGTTTATCTAGAGGGTATTATTCAGCGTAATGTGCAATAAATTCTCACGCCGCAGCAATGTAAAATCCTTTCAATTTGAAATATTTCAAATCTAATTTATTCATTTTGAAGTGAAAACACAAACAAACACAAAAACATTATTTTAATAAATTTATATACTACAACGTTAGTGAAATAAAAGATGGTGGTATTTTGCAGTCATGGAGCATTACACAATAAAGTATATAAACGAACGTAAGCAATATCTAGATAGAATGTCCCTGTACATGCTTAAACATGCAATCGACACTTTGGAAAGGATTTATATTCATTTTTGTAGCTTCGTGCATCTTTCTCGTCATTGGTACAATTCTACTGCACGAACATGACGAATTCTGGCAATTTGGTTTTTATACATACATAAGACAATTTCAAAAAGCACATACTGCTTTTCTGTCAAAGTTTCGAACGAACGAACGAACTCCGATTCGACTAGTCCAGGACGTCGATTGTGCCGCCATTTTTAATGGCGAGGAAAAGGAAATCGCCAGAGCCACAGATCTTCAAGACACAGGGAAATACAGACGTAAATTTATTTCGGACAAAGATTATATCAGTATGACAAAAAACAGTGATAATTTTATAAAAACTCGTGGATATGAAACCTATGTAGCAACTAAGGACGAGATAGAATTCCCCATTGCTTACAGTATCCTAGTTTATAAATCTGCGGAGGAGGCCGAACGTTTATTACGTGCAATTTACGCGCCTCAAAATCACTATTCAGAAATTATTGACTTTTGGCTGATATTTTAAGGGTTTTCAAGCTGGAAAAAATTGTCAGACGGCCTACTCTCGTGTATTATATGCACCCCTTTGTGGATACTGAAAATTCTTGAAAAAAAGTGTGTATTATATTCGAGCGTTTACGTTAGATGTGTATGGCATGATTGTTTTCATCCTCAGACATGCCTTAGGTCCTGATACGGATCCAAACCTTGGCAATCTGATACACTGGAGTACTTAAATTACACAGATTCAGCAGGCAGGAATATTTCTGTTGAAGTTGTCGAACAATACATCGCCCACTGCAACAAAGGGGCCAGCTTTAACGGTAACGTGGTGTTCCTGTTAACCCGTTTTGGGAGTTTTCTGTGCACAATTAATGTAATACTTTAATGCACTACACCCTATGTTCCCTTTGACATTATTTATTATCGATTTGTACAATGCAGATAGATATCTGGGCAATTGCCTTTTTTTCACAAGGAAAAATTTGTTCCTCATTAATTAGTCACAAGCTTACTTTACCTTACATTTATGTCCAAATATCAGTATTATCTGATTATTAACAATCAATTCCTTTATCAAATACATTTGTAATATTGTGGTTCAAATGCAGATGTTGATGCTCCGGACAAGGAAAACCAATAAAGGGCAATAACTCTGAAAACAGTGAAGATGGAGTTATGATTCTTGGACACTGCACTTCCTCTCATTGTACTTGACCATTGTATGAAGTTGCATTGAATTCCAACCAGTAGTTTTCAAGTTATGCTCTGGACAAGGTAAACCCCGACCGACCGCCCGACCGACCAACCACCGGGTGACTCCTATATACCCCCCAAACTTCGTTCTGGGGGTATAACAAGCCCTGCTGAAAAACTGGCTAGGGAGATCACTTCACAAAAATCCTATGCAGAGGTCACCGCAACCTTCATTGATACGCCAGTGATGGCACCAAAATTCAGTCAAGCAGTGGCCAGTATGCACGCACCTAACTCTACCAACAACAAGAGGGCCATGATGGCCCTGTATCGCTCACCTGAGTATGACTGCTTTTAACAAAGTTAATTGACCCCAGATGACCCATATTCAAACTTGACCTAGAAATTATTGAAACAATCTTTTGACAAATTTCAAGGTTATTTGTACTGAAAATTTTACCTCTAGAGTGTTAACAAGGTTTTTCCATATTTGGGCTCTATGACCTAGTTTTTTAACCCAGATGTCCCATATTCAAACTTGAGCTAGAAATTATCAAAACAATCTCTCTGACAAATTTCCAGGATATTTTGACTGAAAATGTAACCTCTGGCGTGTTAAAAAGGTTTTTACATATTTGGGCTCTGTGACCTAGTTTTTGAACCCAGATGACCCATATCCAAATTTGAGCTAGAAATCATTGAAACAACCTTTCTCACAAATTTCAAGGATATTTGGACTAAAAATGTAACCTCTAGAGCATTAACAAGGTTTTTCTACTTTCAGGCTCTGTGACCTAATGTTTGACCACAGAAAACCTATATTCAAAACTGATGTAGAAATCATTGATAGAAACTTTGACAAATTTCCAGGTTATTTGGACTGAAAATGTTACCTGTAGAATGTTAACAAAGTTTTTCCATATTTGGACTCTGTGACCTAGTTTGTGAACCCAGATGACCCATATTGGAACTTGATCTAGAAAACCTCATGGCAATTTTTCTGACAAATTTCCAGATTATTTGGGCTGAAAATGTAACCTATAGAGTGTTAACAAGATTTTTCTATTTTTGGGCTCTGTGACCTAGTTTTTAAACCCAGATGACCCATATTCGAACCTGAGCTAAAAATTATAGAAGCAACCTTCCTGACAAATTTCCAGATTATTTGGTCTAAAAATGTTACCTCTAGAGTGTTAACAAGGTTTTTCAATATTTGGGTTCTGTGACCTATATTTTGACCCCAGATGACCCATATTTAATATTGATCTAGAAATCGTCAAAGCAACCTTTCTGACAAATTTCCAGAAATTTTGGGCTGAAAATGTAACCTCTAGAGTGTTAACAAGGTTTTTCTATATTTGGGCTCTGTGACCTAGTTTTTTTAACCCAGATGACCCATATCTGAACTTAAGCTAGAAATCATCAATAGAACCTTTCTGACAAATTTCCAGGATATTTGGTCTGAAAAGGTAGCCTCTAGAGTGTTAACAAGGTTTTTCTATATTTGGGCTCTGTGACCTAGTTTTCCAACCCTGATAACCCATGTTCTAACTCGTCCAAGATATTAATGAGACAAACATCCTGACCAAGTTTCATGACAATTGAGGCAAAAATGTGACCACTAGAGTGTTAAACTAATTGTGGACGGACGGACGGATGGACGATGGACGACGGACAAAAGGTGATCAGAAAAGCTCACTCTGTCACTACGTGACAGGTGAGCTAACAACAACAACAAATATTCCAGCAATCTGATAAACTGCTGCAACTGGTGTACTTAAATTACACAGATTCAGCAAGCATGAGTATTTCTGAAGTTGCTGAACAATACATCGCCCACTGCAACAAAGGGGCCAGCTTCAACAGTAATGTGTTGTTCCTGTTAACCTGTTTTGGGAGTTTTCTGTGCACAATGTAATAATTTAATGCACTACACCCTATGTTCCCTTTGACATTATCTAACATAGATAAATATCTGGATAGATATCTGATAGATATCTGGACAATTGCCTTTTTTCACAACGAAAAATCTATTCCCCACTTAATATGTCCTTATTATTTAGTCACAAGCTTACTTTACATTACCTTGATGTCCAAATATCAGTATTATCTGATTATTAACAATCAATTCCTTTACCAAATACATATGTAATATTGCAGTTTTAATGCAAATGTTGATAAAGAAAACCTTTCACAGATTTTCAAATATGATTTTTTGTTGGACCAGACTTATGCATATTTTAACTTTCTACCATATGCCAGAAATAACAAAGTTTGGGTCCTTGTGTATAAAAACTGGGCAAGAGCTGGAGTAGTTAACACTTCAAGCTCTCTCATTATAACGTTACAATGTCTGTTTTAAATAAATATAAAAGGGCAACTTTGTTATTTCCTAGGCAAGTCAAATTTATTACTACTTCTGTTGTTAATTTCTAAGTATATGTGTTCAAATTTGTAATAAAATGTTTATTATGTATTCTGTTACTAGTAACTAAAGGTAACTACTTAATTATACTTAACTATACATTATGATTTATATATATTATCACACATATATAATATATGTAGGGCATTTTACTGTCTGAAGTAAAGAGCTGGCATACACCTTTCACTGAACAGATTACGTATTTAGTGTCTCTACTTTGCTAATTCCCACATTAATCAATGTTTTCACTGTAATACACCAAGTTCATTATATATATATAATACTGTTGACAGGGATGGGTACAACTACAATTATAATTTAATTAATTACAATTAAGTATGAAAAATCATATAATTAAAAATAATTTTTAATTGAGCCAAAACTCAATTAATTAATTACTCTGTGAAATTCTTCATTTAATTGTCAAATTTAATTGTTAAATTCAATTAATCTGAATTCTGTGCACATTAACCATTGATCTGATTTAGGTAAAATGCATACTTTTTCACCTGTATTGTCTATAGATAATCTTCCAAGAAGTGATAATTGATAATCAACTGTCAATGATTTTAATACAGGTAGCTTTTCATGGGTATTGTCATGATTGATATAGCCTAAGGTATATACTGGCAAGTGTTTGTTGGTGACTATTGTTAAGATTAAAACTTGCCTGAAGTAAAAAGTATCAATCAAGGGCTCACAAAAGTATTAACTCATCTTGCAATTTTTCTACAAAATAGTTTCAATAGTTTCCTCATCTGCAACAGTGGGGAGACTGTTCTCTATTGCAGGCAAAGTTTTTCGTCCTGATTGATGTAATATGAGTGACAAAAACTTTGAAGCTCTCATGTTTGTTAAACATGCTCAATGCTGGTACATAAACAACGAACCGTTAGAGAATGTTAGATCATTTTCTTACCTTGGCGTGGTTTTCACAAGAAACGGATCAATGACTCAAGCATTAAAACACCTGTCTGACCAAGCTCTCAAGGCTATACATGGTCTATATACTACATTTTGTCGTCTATTTATTTTAATATAAAATCTAAATTAATGCTTTTTGATCGTATGGTGTTACCAATATTATTATATTGTTCAGAGGTTTTAGGATGTTTTAATACCACTACAATTGAGGGTGTACATATGAAATATTGTAAAAAAATACTGGGTGTTAAATTGCAGACGCCTAATTTTGCAGTACTTGGCGAGCAGATTCTCTTTTAAAACTTTTTTTAAAGAACGAGTATTGAAATATTGGCTCAAGATAATATCACGACCACATTCAATTATGTATAAACTTTATTACGCACAACATGATATTATTGAATCACAAAAGTGTAACGCGTGGTGTAAATTTGTAAAGAATACTTTAGATGAATTAGGATTCAGCAACCTATGGTATGACACAAATTTGATTTTAAGTATTTTCCCTCTTCTGCAAAATAGACTTCGTGACCAGTTTCGCCAAGAATGGCACAATTCAATAACAAGCACGCCAAAATTAGATTATTACGTAAGAATTAAAAAAGAATTTTTTTCTGAAGTTAAGAGTTGGCATACACCTTTCACTGTTACGTATTAAGTGTCTCTACTTTGCTAATTCCCACATTAATCAATGTTTCCACTGTAATACACACATGTTCATTATATATATATATAATATTGTTGATATTTGTAATATTGTGGAATTATGTATTATATATTATATGCACCACTCCAATCAAGCTCTGTCGTTATAATGTCTGTTTTAAATAAATACTAGATGGTTGTTCAGTGGAACACTTGTGTCGCCCTTGCTTACTCTGTTAGAATAACTAACTAGATGGGTGTTCAGTGGAACACTTGTGTCGCCCTTGGTTACTCTGTTAGAATGACTAACTAGATGGGTGTTCAGTGGAACACTTGTGTCGCCCTTGGTTACTCTGTTAGAATGACTAACTAGATGGGTGTTCAGTGGAACACTTGTGTTGCCCTTGGTTACTCTGTTAGAATGACTAACTAGATGGGTGTTCAGTGGAACACTTGTGTCGCCCTTGGGTACTCTGTTAGAATAACTAACTAGATGGGTGTTCAGTGGAACAATTGTGTCGCCCTTGGTTACTCTGTTAGAATAACTAACTAGATGGGTGTTCAGTGGAACACTTGTGTTGCCCTTGGTTACTCTGTTAGAATAACTAACTAGATGGGTGTTCAGTGGTACACTTGTGTCGCCCTTGGTTACTCTGTTAGAATAACTAACTAGATGGGTGTTCAGTGGAACACTTGTGTTGCCCTTGGTTACTCTGTTAGAATAACTAACTAGATGGGTGTTCAGTGGAACACTTGTGTCGCCCTTGGGTACTCTGTTAGAATAACTAAAAAGGTAAACAAGAGCCTGCTGGAAAAGTCAGCATACTAGTCAAAGTACAACAAAACCTGTCCACAGACAGCATGCTCCACTTTTCTCAGTGCTGGATAATTAATTATAAGCCAAGTTAAACAAGAGGCCTAAGTGAAAAAAAATTGACTGGGGGAGGGCAAGTACCTAGTCATACAAGATGAAACAAGGAAAATTCAAATGGACTTGAGCCCATTTGAGTGTACGGTTTTTACTGTATTTTTAAGGAAACTTAATCTACAGCACTCTATTTAGTTTGCAGATGCCAATAAAAGAAATTTAATACATATCTTTAAATTGAAGACCTGTCTGTTCAGACATATTATAACTAAGGTAATGCACATTTTTTGAAGAACAACACCACCATATTTGTTCAACCTTTTATTTCCATATATCTCTAGATGTTAATGGTGATAATTATGATACTGAAACTTTTTTGTTTTGTTAAGTAACAAAATAACATGAATTTCATGGAATAACATGCTTGGACAGAGTAACAAACATGCTTGAATAGAATAACAAATATACTTGTAATATCAATGATGATAATAAACTATGACCGTGCTTGGATTACTTTGATATAATTCAACATAAAGACCAGGTGAGACACAGTCACGGTCGTAGCAAAGTACGACAGGGAACCAGGAAGAATTCTTAACTTTAGATAACTTTTTTCTTCATGAGCCAAATTCTATTATTTGAAAACATTAAATATAAACATTGTATCACTTTACATCATTTGAAGGCTCTTTGAATTCATATTTGAAAATATAAGCAGATTTGGAATTTTTGCTTTTAAAAAAGAAAACTAAATTATACCTGTCGTTTCAGCTTTTTTCAGCATTTTTCTAGCAGCTTAGATGCACTAAGTTTAACCATTTACAATAAAAAAAATAAATAGTTTTGACAATTATTTTTTAAATATGTAAAATATTAGTTTTTTGACCTTTATCATGATATAAAATACTGAACTGTTTGATGAAAAATGACTTTGTAACTGTAATTACGAAACTACTATGTTTTGCATTTTTATCAACCGCTATATTTTTGCCAACCTTCAAAAAGTTACCTGTATCTCTTATCAGTTACTTGTTACTATTAATAGATTTCAAAACAATAACATTCAATGTTCCTAAACAATATTACCAGACAGTCACGTGATTCTCTGAGGTTTTCCGGAATAACACAACTTTGCAAATTGATTCAACAGGTAGCACATCGTAAAAATACGTAATGCTTCGGCAATAATCGGATCTTCTAACAGCCAATCAAAACATAGAATTACATAATATTGGATAACACTTACCCCGCTCCAATTGAACATATAGGAATATAATACTGGCAATTTTCCGTACAGAAAAGGGTATGATTTTACTTGTATTTTTAAGAGTATTCCAATGTGAATTTGTATGTAAACTTGTATTGCTCTACACTCACAGAAAACTGATGGAATGGTTGATTAAACATGATAGGGATCGTGGACCAAAATCACACAAATACCGGGTATGGCCACTTTGAGCATGGAGTACTGCCTGGCATCGTTTGTGCATAGATCCAACAAGTGCGTTGATTACTGCCTTTGGAATGTTATTTCACTCAGGATTAAGACCTGTGTTAGTTCATTGATGTTCGGCGGAGGAATATGGCGACATCCAACACTCTGGTCCAAATTATACCACAGTCGTTTGATTGGATTCAGATCTGGACTTTTGGCGGGCCAATCATTAATAAACGCATTAATAATTAATATTTTCGTCCTGAGGAAATTCACAGTATCTCTTGCTGTATGGCTTGCGACATTATCCTGTTGAAACAGTGATATTGGCATTATTTTGAAATAGTGGGATGACGTGCCTTGCAAGAATCGCATCTTGGTAGCGTTGGGAATTCAAATTTGCATCGATCACGAGGAGAGGTGTGCGATAACCAAAGTGCAGTCTCTGCCCAGACCAAGACGGAACCTCTGCCCCCCAAAAACGATATTGTTCAAGTACACATCAATCGGCATAATGTTCATTTTTTCTACGAACCCTGCCATCACATAATCTCGACTCCTCGGAGAAAAAAATCGCTATACCACTGTTGCTTTATCCATCGATGGTGTGTACATGCTCAATTAAAACGATTTACATGGTGACGTCCTGTCAATACACAGCCAACGTAAGGACGATGTTCATGTAGACCACCCTCGCGCAGGCAATTACGTACAGTTTGGATGGATATTCTGTTATGTCAACAAGGGGTGTTAGCAGCAGTGGCAGTTTGAAAACGATTGCGTAGGTGTGTGTTCATGATATAGAGGTCTTGACCAGGCATCGTGACTCGCTGACATTCACTATGTGGTAAATCTTTCGTTTGCCCTGTTGCTTGAAAATGTTGCCTAAGGTTTCGAATAGAACAACTAGAACTGCCAAAAAGCCTAGCAACCTCATTAGTTTAGACTCATTTATTTTACATCGATTGCGATACAAGTTCTTACAACTTAGATTCATAGACACGACTGCTTCCTGGGTTCCATACCAGTATTCGCGCAGCAACCTCATCCATTGCCATACAAGTATTCCAGTGGCACGTTATGTAAATTCGGTGATATTCTAGGCATATCAAAAAGAAAAAAAAACGTAATTTTTTTCAAGGTCTTTTTCTTAATGACAACAAAGTCTATAAAATCAGACAGAAAGGTTTGATTTTATAAACACGAATTATACTGGTCCTAGCATACACCAGAAGTTGTTTGTGTTGTTGTTGTTGTTGTTATGTAATCGGTACAATTGGGTTATAATTGGATTTATTTGACGCATAATTGTTCACCCAAACATATGTAGAGCATTGGACATGTTGATCTTTTAAAACATATGCACATAAGTCGGGAGTTTCTTGTTTTTATGTTCAGTATAAAGAAGTAAAAGTATCAAACAGTAAAACATATTATATACAGGTTAGAGCAAATTTTCTTTGCACTGTCAGAAAACCTGTATGCCGTATCTGAATTTTACTCTTACTTAAATCACTCAAAAACTGGCCACTTTTTACATACTATTGTTAAGAAGCAATGGACCTTTGCAAAACAAAGTTATGTGAAAGAAAAATTGACCGAATCGTCAGACCAATATTTGCATTCAACGAAGATAAATATCATTTCAAAATTTGTGTTGCTTTTTTGTATTTAGAGGAGGATTATTTTTTGGTGTAAGTGATATAATTGTTTAAGTTTGATACTATTCTTACATGAAGATTCGCATACACAATAATCATTTGTAAAGAACATGTCTCAATCAAAAATTATTTAAAAAAACAACCATCTTATGTGTTATTATTGTTCGTAATTATTTAGTTTTACAAAGTTGATAAGGAAAAAATATTGATTTTGTTACAAGATTGATAAATACGAAGATCAACAAACTGAAAATGTATACTTAGTCAAGTACCCTAGTAATTTACTTGGTGAAAATAACACAGTATTTTCGTCAAGATATTTTTCCATATTTCGTTTTCAACAATCTTTTTTCATAATTGAAGAAGCCACAGACTCAGATACAATTTCATTTCAACTTACATTGAAATATATATAATTTTACAGACGACGCTGTGGTAAGGGTTTCTTATATGAAATGATTATCATTAATTATTATCATGTTTGTATTTTATCCGCGTCGATTGCCGATTGTATGTTCTTATTCTGTCATGTACAATATTGTATTATATTCGATCTAGTTTTTATCTTTGGCTAATGAATGCTTGTATATATTTTTTAGGCTAACCAATTACGGATTAAATATTATCGAACCTACGCCAGGAGTTATACTCATAAATTCCACCCTATTACATTTACATGTTTCATTCCAGACTTGATCATATTATTAATTTGATTTATTTTACACATGAACGACTTTGAAAAAAGACCATGGACTGTTCAAAGTGTATTTGCATATTACCAATGGCAACACATTTCATTGGATTAACGATGTCATGTGATTAAGCTGACCTTACAGGTTGTATGTTGTACGTAGCTTGAGTTGTATAAACCAAATTATGTGTAAAACAAAAATATTATTGAAAACACTTATTCCTTTTCGAAAGTTGAAACTATGATTTCAATTATTTAAACAACTCTGAAAGCTCACAAAATTATAAATCTCACTCATCAACCTCATGTTCACTCTCTTTTAACTCAAACTTGTTTTGTTCTTTGATGCAGTTTGAAAAGTTACTTGACAATAAATATACATTAATTAGCACTTCATTAATTATCAGACAGACAGACACACAGATTTTACATGGGGATACAATATAAAGGAAAGACAAATGCGTAACTTCTGGTAGAACCTGAAAAAGTAGAGAATTTAATACTGACATATTTTAAAGTTTTAACTTTGGGGGAATCCTTGTTTGAGAAAAACATAAAGTAATATGTTAACAGTTATATAAACAGTATTTATAAAATTTCTGAGACAGTGTTTAGTTATAGATTGAACTGTCTCTTGTCAAGTAAAGGTATTTTATACACAAACAGACTGTGAATATACTATACATAGTCTGTAAAGGTATACAACACAAAAACAGACTGTGAATATACTATATACAGTCTGTAGAGGTATAATATACAAATACAGACTGAGAATATTCTATATACAGTCTGTAGAGGTATAATATACAAAAACAGACTGTGAATATACTATATACAGTCTGTAGAGGTATAATATACAAAAACAGACTGTGAATATACTATATACAGTCTGTAGAGGTATAATATACAAATACAGACTGAGAATATTCTATATACAGTCTGTAGAGGTATAATATACAAAAACAGACTGTGAATATACTATATACAGTCTGTAGAGGTATAATATACAAATACAGGCTGAGAATATTCTATATACAGTCTTTAGAGGTATAATATACAAATACAGACTGAGAATATTCTATATACAGTCTTTAGAGGTATAATATACAAATACAGACTGAGAATATACTATATACAGTCTGTAGATGTATAATATACAAATACAGATTGTTAATATACTATATAGAGTCTGTAGAGGTATAATATACAAATAAAGACTGTGAATATACTATATAGAGTCTGTAGAGGTATAATATACAAATACAGATTGTTAATATACTATATACAGTCTGTAGAGGTATAATATACAAATAAAGACTGTGAATATACTATATACAGTCTGTAGAGGTATGATATACAAATACAGACAGTCAATATACTAGATACACATAAAACTTAATTACGAAATTATCATATCTTCTAAAACAAGTAAAAATGTTTCTATCAGTGATTTATGTAAACTACAGGTAACAGCAAATTATGTTTCAGAAAGATCATCCCCTTGCCCTTGCTTCAATTATCCTCTGGAGGAGACATACGTTTTTTTACAAAAAACATCTAGTTAAATATCAGTTCTGGGATAAAATCATTTTTTATAGTTCACAATGAAATACTAATAGGACATATTAGAAGAAAAATGTGTAAGCAAATACTCTAAGCACTTATATAAAGCACAGACAGCTGGTACTCCAGTTGTTGAGTGGAAACCATTTTCATACTAGATATTCCTTTGACCTACTGATCCCAAAAAACAATAAGATTCTTCTACGAAATGAAAGCAAACATCCTCTGAAGTTTAGAGGCTCTTGGTGAAATGGTACCATTTTCACTCTAGATCGAGGTCCTGTGACCTTGACCTTTGATCTACTGACTTCAAAAACAATCGGTTCTTCTACTCAATGAGGGCAATCAGCAATCTTTTATCAGATCTAATTTTAATTACTGTCCGTTAATATGGCACTTCTGTAGTAAAACTAACACTGAAAAGTTAGACAAAAATACACTTCAGAGCTCTTAGGATAGTTTTTAATGATTTTACTTCTTCTTATGAGACTCTATTAAATAGGGTGAATTTAAATACTCTACACTTAAATAGATTATGTACTATTGCTATAGAGACATTCAAATGCTTACACAATTAATCGCCTGAATATTTACATGACCTTGTTAAATTAAAAGCTTCTAATTATGATTTCAGGTATGAGAACCCCTTAGAAGCCCCACAAGTAAGAACAACAAAGTATGGCAAAAATACCTTCAGATTTGAAGCCGTCAGGGTGTGGAACAGCCTGCCAAATGACATGCGCACAATAGGTAAGTATAAAGATTTTGTCAGACTGATCCGCACTTGGACCGGCCCTTCATGTAAATGTGCCATGTTTAACTGATTTTTGCCATGCTTTGTTTATATATTGTGCAGTCCTTTTAGCTTATTTTTTGCTTTTTCTCGTTTCTGTTGTTTTTTTTTCTCAATGCTGTGCATTGTTTTTAGTAAAGCATGGCTTTTTTTTATTTTTTACCTGTGTTTTTTGTGTTTAATTATGTGCTGCTAGTATATGTATGTAGTAGCTTGCTTTTAATGTATGTATATGTCTTGTGTTCTAATATGTGTTCTATGCCTAATTCTTATTTTGCTTTACAGCTGCTTTATTCTTGTTTTATTATACTTTTGTTTGTCGGAAAATAGCTCTGGAGCTAATGTTTATTGTTGTGAATATCCGACGGTAAATAAATATTCTTGTACCTTGTATCTTATAAATCTAAAATTCTAACAAGTAAATTAGAGTATTACTTCAAAAGAATTATTTTAAGATGCTTAACACTTAAATTATTGTCACCAAAGGTGTATTGTCAAAGTGATAGCCTTTGTCTGTATGTCTGAGGCTAGGTTTAGTTGTCTTCTTCTTGTATATCGGTGATCATTTAGTAGTGTGGGACCTGCATTCTAACAGTAATGTTTTATTTATTATTGTCGTATGTTATTTGCCGTAAAACGTCTTTTACCTGTCGTGGCCCAACTAAAGAAATTTGACTTAAGACTGTACACAATTAGTTGAGATTTTCTACAGGTATTTCATTAAAAATACATTTCGAGTGGCAGTTAACGATAGAAATAGAGCTTGCTTGAATTTGTTGAGCAGTCCACACCTATAGGAAAATTTAAAGTGCTTCTAGAGACTTATAATGGAGTCGGGCTACATTTTCCATCTATTCGGTAGTGTCGTGTACAGCCAATTTCACAAAGTTATCTAGCAGTCCCTCCAAAGCAAACCTTAAAGAAATATAATACAGCATTGCTGCTAATCCCATACATCACTTCATGGATACAAAACTTCCTCAAAAACAGATCGCAGCAAGTATTAGTAGAAAACAAGGTCTCCAACAGGCTTTATGGTGCCCCTCAGGGATCGGTTCTAGGTCCTTGTCTCTTTCTCGCATACATCATTGACCCACCAAGAAGTGTCTGGTGCCCCGTACTTCTTTTTGCGGATGACACCATAGTCTTTTTCACAAATCAAAAGCATCAGCACAAAGCTTACAGTAGGGAATAATCTAGAACCCCAAAAAGGACAGGGTGCTGCAAAACTGGGGCAGGGTGCTAAGGTGTAGGGGCAGCACATTAATGCGCGCATTCCGACTTGAAAGCATTGTTATGTCTGCCTGTACTAGTATAGGCTGTATCTAACAAAAAGAAAGAGATTATTCAATAAAACTTCTATTTTTCATACTGATATGAAATGTTTATGTCATTATTTAGTAAGAATGTACAGGCACTGAAGATCGGCCAAAAAATGATAACAGTGTTACTGTAGCCTTAAACACACATATTCAATCCTTAGAAAATAGGAAACTTTTCCAATGAAAAACTGGCACTTATAATAATATCATGACCACTAATCTAAATCAATTAATTGAATGTTGTAAGTTTGCCATATAAAGAGTCTCCAAACACTGTTTTCTGTTAATTTTAAAATACGATGGGGTGGCGGAAATATATGACAAACAGAATTTATCCAAGATTTTCACTCGCTGCTTAATGTTTAATGAATTAAATATTTGCTGAAATTGGTTTCCTTGAATTTGCTAAATTTACTTGACTTTTCTTACAAATAAATCCGAGAATTGAAACAAAGGTGAAGCCAGGGAGTTTTTGGCAACGATTTTGCCCAGGTTGCCCGCTCGTGGGAGTCCTGCTCTGATCAGGAAGGATTCCATTTTTTTCACATTTTGGGGCCACATTTTTCTGACGGCATTTTTATTACATGCAGACACGTATGGTTGCAGTGAAAAGGTTATCAGAACATTTCATACTTTAAGTGAACTGACACAGGACACAGACTCACACATCCCTTGAATGTTTTATGGTGAAGCAGGTTGCATTGTATTTCATTGCCAACAAAATTACAATAAAAGTGAGAAAAATGGGCCTACCATCAGACTTATACCCTATACCTTTGAAACACTAGCCTTTTGCTTTTCCATCTGAGTTAGCTATGTATCTGTTGTGATACATCCATGATCAGCAATTACAATTCTGGTCGTTAAAATGTATTTGATTTCATTTACTTATACATGTATATACCAGGATGGAGCGAAAAAACATGACCTCATCTATTAAGTCAATGTTATTTCTGCATTTATTCAGCTATTTTGCATGTTATGAATGCAGATAAATGCAAAATTAGCTTCAGTTATTGGTAAAATATTCACTATGTATAATTTATACAAAATGATATCAGCTTATGAAATAAGGGTTTAAAAAATCTCATATTATTCCAATAGGTCTTAATTTTTCTACTAGTTCATTTTACAGTCATCATTGTATGCTTCAGCATTGAAAATTAGTAAAGTATGCCTTAGATGTTATTTTATCCTTGAACCATTAAGAGAAAATTCTGCCATGTATCGTCATTAACAAGAGGGCCAAGATGGCCCTATATCGCTCACCTGAGAATCATTGCACAGAAACATAAAAATCAGGATGTAAGTTAGTAGGTCAAGGCCAAGATCATCCACGGTCAAAGATTTAATCTGCATGCAAAATTATCTAATGTTTCATTGTTGTAGCTGAACAGAACGTCTTCTAAGAATAGGCCCTGTGACCTATTTTTTGACCCTGGATGACCCATATACAATCCCATCCTAGATTTTATCAAGACAAACATTCTGACCAAATATTAGGAAAATCGGAAGAAAAATACAGCTTCTATCGCATACACAAACTTTTTCTAAGACTGGACCCCGTGACCTAGTTTTTGACCCCAGATGACCCATATACAATCCCAATCTAGATTTCATCAAGACAAACATTCTGACCAAGTTTCATAAAGATCCAATGAAGAATACAGCCTCTATCGCATACAAAAGGTTTATCTAAGATTTGACCCCATGACCTAGTTTTTGAACCCAGATTACCCAACCTTAAACTCATCAAGACAAACATTGACAAAATATTAGGAAAATCGAAAGGAATACATCTTCTATATTATACACAAGGTTTTTCTAAGATTTGACCCCATGACCTAGTTTTTGAACCCAGATGACCCATATACAAGTCCAATCTAGATAGCATAGAGACAAACATTCTGACCAAATATTAGGAAAATCAGATGAAAAATACAGTTTCTATCACATACACAAGCTTTTTCTAAGATTTGACCCCAGGATATAGTTTTTGACCCTAGATGACCCTTAAACAACCCCTATTTTGATCTCATCAAAACAAGCATTCTGACAAAATATTAGAAAATCAAATGGAAAATACAGTTTCTATTTTATACACAAGGTTTTTCTAAGATTTGACCCCATGACCTAGTTTTTGAACCCAGATGACCCATATACAAGTCCAACCTAGATAGCATAGAGACAAACATTCTGACCAAATATTAGGAAAATCAGATGAAAAATACAGCTTCTATCACATACACAAGCTTTTTCTAAGATTTGACCCCATGATCTAGTTTTTGACCCTAGATGACCCATAAACAATCCCTACTTTGATCTCATCAAAACAAGCATTCTGACCAAATATTAGGAAAATCCAATGGAAAAGATGGCCTCTATCGCATACACAAGGTTTTTCAAAGATTTGATCCCGTGACCTAGTTTTTGACCCCAGATAACTCATATAAAATCCCAACCTAGATACCATAGAGGCAAACATTCTGACCAAATATTAGGAAAGTCGGATGAAAAATACAGCTTCTATCGCATACACAAGGTTTTTCTAAGACTGGACCCCGTGACCTAGTTTTTGACCCCAGATGACCCATATACAATCCCAACCTAGATCTCATCAAGACAAACATTCTGACAAAATATTAGGAAAATCCAATGAAAAATATAGCTTCTATCGCATACTCAAGTTTTTTGTTAGATTGGACCCCGTGACCTAGTTTTTGATCCCAGATGACCCATATACAATCCCAACCTAGATTTTATCAAGACAAACATTCTGACCAAGTTTCATAAAGATCCAATCAGAAATACAGCCTCTATCGCATACACAAGGCAAATGTGAACAGACGACAGACGCCAGACGACGGACATCCAGCGATCACAATAGCTCACCCTGAGCATCAGCTCAGGTGAGCTAAAAAAAGGGGTATCTGAACTTATCTCTTTTAAGATGTATTGCTATGAAGGAACGGTCAGATATTTTGACAAGATTCTTAAATCTGTCAGACTGAAGAAAAATCTATAAAATCAAGAATATAAACTGAAAACCAGGCTTTATATTTAATAACTGAAAAGTAAGGTATTTATTTCTGGGAACAACTTATTAAATTGTCACTCATATTAAATGGGGCATTCTTCATGGCACATGAGACAAATCTGCTCATGAATTCTTTACTCCCAAATTCTGTGTCAAAAATACCAGGTGCTTGGCAGACAGGAAATTGGTAATTTATAGTATTAAAGTACCTTTGGGCTCACCAACCAGTCTTGTCAGAACAACAGGCTAATGCCACTAATATGACAAACCTTCAACCTCCTCCTCCATAGCTGACCAAGCTAGCTAAGTTGGTAGAGCTTCTGATTGTCAAACAAGGGGCATGTCAGATTCAGATCCCACCAGGGCTGGCTAAATTTTTTCTGTGATAATTGATCTCAGACAATGCATCAACAGGTCAGTAGTCCTTAACCTCTGATTCAAGTGAGGAAGCAGTCAGTCACTTACTGAGAGATTGGTTAGTGAACTGGTTTGATAGCCAGGAACACTTTTTAGATGGACTGACCATTGGGATATAACCTAAAAGAGGTTGAAAAACTAAAGATTAAAACCCCAAGAAAAAACAGACAAAAAGTCCTCCTCTGTCAGTATATCTAAAGCGCTATGTTAAACACTGAAGAATGTTTACAGCTGATGTAGTTTCTTCTCCAATAATTATATTTCAGGGTGTGAGTGATGGACCGGAGAGCAGGTATTCAGTTAGGTGTGTTACTCCTAGCTGTCCCGGTTCAGTATCTTGTTCAGTGGATGTTCAGTACAGAATCTCAGAGGAGCTATGCTATCAGAAAGTAAGACTAAATATTGTCTATATTTCCAAGTTGGTAGTTCTCTTGTTTCGGCATGAGGCAGGGTTGGGTGTGGTTTTGTTTAATTCTGTTTATAAAGGTGGTATCAGATGATGTAAATGCTTAAAAAATGACCTTTGGAGTATTCCTAATATGTCGGAGTAATTTTTCAGTATTTCCTGCCATCATGAGAAATACTCGTCTTTCCAGTCATTTTGCCAACCCTTGCATCAAGAAGTCAAATTTATTTGATGTGATTTTCTATTTTTACAAATTTTTAGTTTATTTTTGTGACTATTGACCTTATCCTCTGGATTTTGTTGTAAACCTCCATGCAGAGTGAATCATTGGGAACTCACAGGGTTACTATGGTGATAAAACAATCTTAGCATTTTTGATATTAAGTTATTGGCGGCGCCGAGAACGGCGATGCCTATATTGGGATAGTGTTTCATTTTGTACCATGTGCTGACGTAATCAATTTGGGAGAATCTTGGATCATTATCAATGTAAAAAAATCCGATTATTCTGTACATCACTTAAAATATGTCACTTCATAAATCGTATTTATTAATTTTAAAAATAAATTGATCCAAATCAGGTAAGTTTGTATTTTTAATTAAAAGTTTTAGATGCAAAAATTACAAATTTAATGACTTTCCCCAAAACAAATCAAAGCGCTGCAAGAACTTGTGTATTCACTGCATGTATCTAGCAGTGTGTTGCTACTTAATCTGAAATGCAAATCTTTGTGAATTCTTTCAACTATAGCTATATAAAGAAAGGTGAAGCCCAGTGGTTAAAAGGTCGGACTTGTAATCTAAGGAAAGCTAGTCAAGACACGAGTTCGAACCCCGTCAGCGGCGTGTCAGCATCGGTTAATTCCTTCAGCAAGATACTTTATTCTCATTACTTAGTACTGGTTGGTTTTAGGGACGGAAAGGAAAACGTACAACAATTATCTGCATGCTTGTTTCATTACTTAGTTCAGTTGTTTAATTTTAAGTGCCATGTATGCACCAGTTCATTTGTAAATAAGGATTTAGTTATATGAGTAGTGACTGCCCAAGAATCAGCACAACATGTGCTGATGTATTGTTTAAATTACAATGAATCATAGTTGTATAAAGCCACAGGCTGTTACTTCCTGTAACAAGAAATGTTTGTAAAACATAAATGCCCCCCCGGCAGCACCTAATTGCGTGGTTGGGCCAAAGCGTTCTCTAGTTATTAATCAGAAACCATTTTTAGGATCAAGGTCCCTGTGGCCTTGACCTTTGACCTAATGACCTCAAAATCAATAGGGGTCATTTACTGGTCATGACCAACCAGCATACCAAGTTTGGTGAACCTATGTCAAAACATTCTCTAGTTATTGATCAGAAACCGTTTTTAGAGCCAAAGTCTCTGTGAGCTTGACCTTTGACCTAATGACCTCCAATTCAATAGGGGGTCATGTTAATGGTGATGACCAACCAGCATACCAAGTTTGGTGAACCTAGGTCAAAGCGTTCTCTAGTTATTGATCAGAAACCGTGTTTAGGATGAAGGTCCCTGTGAGCTTGACCTTTGACCTAATGACCTCAAAATCAATAGGGGTCATCTACTGGTAATGACCAACCAGCATACCGGGTTTGGTGAACCTAGGTCAAAGCGTTCTCTAGTTATTGATCGGAAACCGTTTTAAGGATGAAAGTCTGTGATCTTGACCTTTGACCTAATGACCTCAAAGTCAATAGGGGTCATCTAATGGTGATGACCAATTAGCATACCAAGTTTGGTGAACCTAGGTCAAAGCATTCTCTAGTTATTGATCGGAAACTGTTTTTAGGATGAAGGTCCCTGTGAGCTTGACCTTTGACCTAATGACCTCGAAATCAACAGGGTCATCTACTGGTGATGACCAACAGCATACCAAGTTTGGTGAACCTAGATTAAAGCGTTCTCTAGTTATTGGTCGGAAACCGTTTTTAGGATGAAGGTCCCTGTGATCTTGACTTTTGACTTAATGACCTCAAAATCAATAGGGGGTCATCTACTGGTGATGACCAACCAGCATACCGGGTTTGGTGAACCTAGGTTAAAGTGTTCTCTAGTTATTGGTCGGAAACCGTTTTTAGGATGAAGGTCCCTGTGATCTTGACCTTTGACTTAATGACCTCATAATCAATAGGGGTCATCTACTGGTGATGACCAACCAACATACCAAGTTTGGTGAACCTAGGTCAAAGCGTTCTCTAGTTATTGGTCGGAAATTTTTCTATCTACAAGGTCAATGTGACCTTGACCTTTGACCTTATGACCTCAAAATCAATAGGGGTCATCTACTGGTGATGGACAATCATCTTACCAAGTTTGAAGTTCCTAGGCCTAAGCATTCTTTAGTTATTGGTCGGAAACCATTTGGTCTACGGACCGACCGACAGACAGACAAATGCAAAGCAATATACCCCCACTTCTTTGAAGAGGGGGCATAATAAAACAGATACTCTGCATATCTTGAAATATTTTATATATACAGTACATTGTACAGTCATGTGAAGTAGGGAATAGACTTGATGATAATTTTCATGGATTATCAGTAAGAGTACTTTCTGTCAAGATGTCCAGGAGCTTTAGTACACAAACTGTTAACAAGAGGGCCATGATGGCCCTGGATCGCTCACCTGAGTACTTTGGCTGTAGGTTTACTGTTAAGCAGTATTTCATTTTTTAATTGAAAATATATAAGTGCCTACAAACCAAATATGTAAAATATCAGTCAATAAATAAAGGCTCTAACAAAAAGAAGAAATATCTATAATAAGCTATGGTGACCCTGACCTTGACCCAGTGACCTCAAACCCTACCCATGGGTAGAGGTCCTTGCAAGGAACCTATATACTGAATATCAAAGATATTGGTCTATAACCGAAGGCTTTATTCGGTACAGTAGATAAATCTATTTTTAGCCTCCGTGACCTTTAACCTAATCCAATAATTTGAAAAAGCTTGATAAAGCTTGCTTCATGCCAAATTTTAAAATTCAAGGCCTTGTGGTCTCAGACAAAAAGATTTTTAAAGATTGCCTTTTTTTACATATTAAGGGCCCCCGGGGTGGGGCCAATTTTGACCCAAGGGCCAACATATAAACAATACTGGTAAAGGTTATCTACACAATACTCCACACAAAATATCTAAGGTCTAGTCCTATTAGTTTCGGAGAAAAATGACATTTAATGTTTTTCCTATATAACTATATGTAAACCAAGAGAACCCTGGGGCGTGGCCAATTTTGACCAAGGGAACATAATTTGAACAAACTTGGTAGACAATCACTAGACAATGCTACATACCAAATATCAAAGCTGTAAGCATTGAGGTTTCCAGTAAGATTTTTAAAGATTGCCTTTTTTACATATTAAGGGCCCCCGGGGCAGGGCCAATTTTTACCCCAGGGCCAACATATAAACAATACTGGTAAAGGTTCTTTAAACAATACTCCACACCAAATATCTAAGGTCTAGTCCTATTAGTTTTGGAGAAAAATGATTTTTCATGTTTTTCCTATATAACTATATGTAAACCAAGAGAACCCTGGGGCGTGGCCAATTTTGACCCAGGGGATATAATTTGAACAAATTTGTTAGACATCCACCAGACAATGCTACATACCAAAAATCTAAGCTGTAGGCATTGAGGTTTCCAGTAAGAAGATTTTTTTAAGATTGCCTTTTTTACATATTAAGGGCCCCCGGGGCAGGGCCAATTCTGACCCCAGGGCCAACATATAAACAATACTGGTAAAGGTTATCTACAAAATACTCCACACAAAATATCTAAGGTCTAGTCCTATTAGTTTTGGAGAAAAATGATTTTTCATGTTTTTCCTATATAACTATATGTAAACCAAGAGAACCCTGGGGCATGGCCAATTTTGACCCAGGGGACATAATTTGAACAAACTTGGTAGACATCCACTAGACAATGCTACATACCAAATATCAAAGCTGTAGGCACTGTGGTTTCTGAGAAGAAGATTTTTAAAGATTTCCTATATAAGTCTATGTAAAAGGAAGTGACCCCTGGGACGGGGCCAATTTTGACCCCAGGGAAATAATTTGAACAATTTTTGTAGAGTTCCATTAGAGGGTGCTAGATGCCAAATATCTAAGCTCTAGGCCTTGTGGTTTCAGACAAGAAGATTTTCAAAGTTTTTCCTTTAAGTTGCCATAGCAACCAGAGTTCTGCATGGAATTCAATTCTTTGAACAATTTTCAAAGGGGACCACCCAAGAAACATTCATGGGAAGTTTGGATGAAATTGGCTTAGCGGTATATGAGAAGATGTCATCTAAAGTAAAAGTTTACGGACGGACGTGGGACGGATGGACAGACGCCGGACAAATTGCGATCACAAAAGCTCACCTTGTCACTATGTGACAGGTCAGCAAAAAAGCCAATCATGCTGTCTCCAGTGACAGTTCTTGTTAACTTTTATAATTGGAACATAATTCTTTTCTGTACATTGTTATATTGATTGAAAACAGTTGTATTCTTGCAATAAGTGGAATGAAATAAATAATAAAACAAAATTACTGGCTTTAAATGTGTGCATGTATTATTACTATGATTTATGGATACTTAATATTACTTAGAGTTGAACCAGAGTCTTTTCCAGGTGTATTGGATGACAGATAGAGGGTGATAGTGGTTAACTTGTTATTGCACAAGTCTTGCAGACGGGACCAGAAGTGGAAAAAATATGCAGGTCCAATAAATGCAATTTTATATCGGTCCAATATAGGCATACTGACATCGGCTCAACATTGTTATTATGTAGGTCCTATGTTGGCTCGATGTTGGAAACGACATCATACCGATATAGCATTCACTTTGCAAAACCGACGATGCACCGATATTGCAATCAGATATTGGGCCAATATTAAAAACCATATCGGTCCAATATCGGCTCAATGTAAAATGCCTATAGGTCAAAAATACAGGTCATATTTTTGAAATCGAAACGAAAAACTGTGCACACAGTCCAAATTTCATTGCTGTAGCTAAAAAAACAAAAAAAGTAGGTCAGTAGGTCAAAAATATAGGTCATGATATGTTTTTGAAATCATCCTGAAAAAAAGTACAAATGGTCCAAATTTTATTGCCATAGGCAAAAGCTTAAAAAATGATAAATTTTTTTTGGCCCGGTGGGGGAGGGGGGGGGGACCCCACTGTGGTCACGGTGCATACTACCAAATATCTAAGCTCCAGGCCTTGCAGTTTGTAACAAGAAAATTTTAGAAGTTTTTGCTATATAACTCTATGTAAAACATGTGACCTCTTGGGCGGGGCCAGTTTTGACCCAGGGGCCATGATTTGAACAATCTTGGTAGAGGTCTTTCAGACAATGCTCAACACCAAATATCTAAGCTCCAAGCCTTGTAGTTTCTCGTAGTTTTCCCTACATGTATATAACTCTTTGTAAATCAAATAAGCCCTGGGCAGGGTCAGTTCTGACCCCACGGTCACAATTTGAACAATCTTTGTAGAGGTCCACTAGATGATGCCTTATACCAAATATCTGAGCTCCAGGCCTTGCAGTTTCTGAAAAGAAGATTTTTAAAGAATTTACTATTTAACTCTGTGTAAAACATGTGACCCCTTGGACGGAGCCAATTTTGACCAAGGGGCCATGATTTAAACAATCTTGGTAGACTAGACAATGCTCAATACCAAATATCTAAGCTCCAAGCCTTGCGGTTTCTGACAAGAAGATTTTTAAAGTTTTCACTATATAACTCTATGTAAATCAAGTGACCCCCACGGTGGGGTCAGTTCTCACCCCAGGGTCATAATTTGAACAATCTTTGTAGAGGTCCACTAGATGATGCCTCATACCAAATATCTAAGCTCCAGACCTTGTGATTTCAGACAAAAAGATTTTTAAAGTTTTCCCTATATAACTCTATGTAAACAAGAAATGTTTGTAAATGCCCCCCGGCAGCACCTGATTGCTTGGTTGGGTCAAAGCGTTCTCTAGTTATTGATCAGAAACCGTTTTTAGGATCAAGGTCCCTGTGGCCTTGACCTTTGACCTAATGATCTCAAAATCAATAGGGGTCATCTACTGGTGATGACCAACCAGCATACTAAGTTTGGTGTACCTAGGTCAAAGCATTCTCTAGTTATTGATCGGAAACCGTTTTTAAAGTCAAAGTCTCTGTGAGCTTGACCTTTGACCAAATGACCTCGAAATCAATAGGGGGTCATCTACTGGTGATGACCAACCAGCATACCAAGTTTGGTGAACCTAGGTCAAAGCGTTCTCTAGTTATTGTTTAGAAACCGTTTTTAGGATGAAGGTCCCTGTGAGCTTGACCTTTGACCTAATGACCTCAAAATCAATAGGGGTCATCTACTGGTGATGACCAACCAGTATACCAAGTTTGGTGAACCTAGGTCAAAGTGTTCTCTAGTTATTGATTGGAAACAGTTTTAATGATGAAAGTCTTTGTGATCTTGACCTTTGACCTAATGACCTCAAAGTCAATAGGGGTCATCTACTGGTGATGACCAACCAGCGTACCAAGTTTGGTGAACCAAGGTCAAAGCGTTCTCTAGTTATTGATCGGAAACCATTTTTAGGATGAAGGTCCCTGTGAGCTTGACCTTTGACCTAATGACCTCAAAATCAATAGGGGTCATCTACTGGTGATGGACAATCATCCTACCAAATTTGAAGTTCCTAGGCCTAAGTGTTCTTTAGTTATTGGTCGGAAACCGTTTCTTTCTACAAGGTCAATGTGAGCTTCACCTTTGACCTAATGACCACAAATTCAATAGGGGTCATCTACTGGTGATGGACAATCATCCTACCAAGTTTAAAGTTCCTAGGCCTAAGCATTCTTTAGTTATTGGTCGGAAACCATTTGGTCTACGGACCGACCGACAGACAGACAAATGCAAAGCAATATACCCCCACTTTTTTGAAGAGGGGCATAATCAAGTGACCCCCAGGGCGGGGCCAGTTCTGACTTCAGGGTCAATATTTGAACAATCTTGGTAGAGTTCCACTTGATGATGCTCAACACCAAATATCTAAGCTCCATGCCTTGTAGGTTCTTACAAGAAGGTTTTTAAAGTTTTCCCAATATAACTCTTTGTAAAACAAGTGACCCCTGGGACGAGGCCATTATTGACCCAGAGGCCATTATTTGAACAAACTTGGTAGAGATCCAGTAGAAAATGCTACACACCAAATATCTAAGCTCTATGCCTTACGGTTTCTGACAAGAAGATTTTTTAAAGTTTCTCCTATATAACTCTGTATAAAACAACTGACCCGAGGGCAGGGCCAGTTCTGACCCCAGGGTCATGATTTGAACAATCTTTGTAGAGGTCCACTAGATGATGCCTCATACCAAATATCTAAGCTCCAGGCCTTGTGGTTTCAGACAAGAAGATTTTTAAAGTTTTCCCTACATAACTCTATGTAAATCAAGTGACCCCCCAGGGCGGGGCCATTTTTGACCCAGGAGTCATGATTTGAACAAACTTGGTAGAGGTCCACTGGACAAAGCTGCACACCAAATATCTAAACTCTCGGCCTTGTGGTTTCAGACAAGAAGATTTTTAAAGTTTTCCTATATAAGCCTATGTAAAATCAATTGACCCCCTGGGCGGGGCCAAATTTGACCCCCGGGGCATAATTTTAACAAACTTGATAGAGGTTCACTAGACAATGCTACATACCAAATCTTAAGGCTCAGGGCCTTGTGGTTTCAGACAAGAAGATTTTCAAATTTTTTCCTTTAAGTTGCCATAGCAACCAGAGTTCTTGATGGAATTGAATTCTTTGAACAACTTTGGTAGAGCTTCATGCAAGGAATATCCCAGGCATGTTTCATCAATGTTGGCTCAGCAGTTTAGGAGGAGATTTTGTTTAAGTCAAATTGTTGACGAAGCAAGACGCACGCCGACGCACGCCGGATTTTCAATGATTCCAACAGTTCACCCTGAGCAGGCTCAGGTGAGCTAAAAAAGGTTAACCAAGAAATTTTAACTTGAAAAAGGGGCATAACATTGCAAAAATATATTTGAGTGTTATCTGCCCTTGAGAAATGGTGTTGTCTTAAGTGATACAATTGTCAGTATTACAATTGGAAAGTTTAATGAAGAAATATTAAGAAATGGCAGAGTTATAGCCAATGTTAAAATTTCATGACAAAATCCAAGTATAAAAAGAGGCATAACTCTGTCAATTGTGTCCTTGATCTACAGATTTTGGCATCATCATGACCCTGTTGTCGTAAGCAATATATTTTGAAAGCTTGATGAGGAAATGTTAAGAAATGGCAAAGTTATTGCCAACGTTAAGTTTTCGTGACGGACCGATGGACAAAGCGATCCCTATGTATCACTGTTTCTTCGAAAAGGCGACACAAAAAAAGGACAACTTTGTTACTTCCTAGATTCAAACCAACCAAAGAAAAGCTCGGTGAAACTTAGCTTTCACTGACTGAATTTTGTCATTCTATAAATATTTAAAAATTCAAAACTGAAAGTTTAAGGTCATATATTCTTCTAGAATGAATAAAGAATATATACATAACAAGAGCTCTGAGGAGCAGTGCCAACACTGGTCTGTAAAAATTCCATAGCAAAATTAAGTTACTTTACTATTATGAGAGGGTTTTTTATCGGGTTTTTTTTATTGCATAGGAAACTGTTAAATTAACATTAATTTTATTCTATAACTCTTTTTCACTTTAAATTGCACAAATTGTAGGATACTCCTACTCATAAAATAAACAAATTCATGATTAAAGTAATCATACAAGTATTAGCATTTCCAAAAATGCTTGAATTCGCTGTTCAGCCATGTATGACGTCTTATCCATAGATGAATGTTTTCATTGATTTGATAATTTTATAACATGCTTTGCAGTGAAAAGCGAAGTTATATCTGATCATTTTCACACAGAAATAATAAAGCAGATGAAGTATACATTGTAATTATTATTGTACCTAGGCTATTTTTGAAAGCGGATGATTTGGCTTCTTTATGAAAAGCATGCCAATATCTTTATACATCATGTTAAAATTTGCAGCATTAAAAACCTTGCAAATATTGCTTTGTTGTGTGGCAGGAATGATATTTTTCTTACAACATATAATTGACCTTATTTTGAACTTTATTATTCTAGTACACCAAGTGCATTTTACTAAAGGTATAGACCTTACATAAACACTGTCTTACATACATTTTGTTGTACATGTATACTGAGGTTATTTGTTTATACCTGTTTAATCCAATTATAGCCCTGTCAGTTCATACCTCTTATTAATATAGAGTAATTGTCCATAAATTATTACTTTAATAACTACTCGAAATCATTGGTTATTTCATGACAGTATCCATCGCAAAAGTATGTTTAAGTACCTTTACTTTACATAGTAGTGTACTTGTACTAAGTGCATGAGATTTTCATGATTCTTGCTTTTCCCTCCAGTGGGTTGATCAGTAAATATAGTATGGCTACTTACATTTTAATTCCTTATAGACTTATATATATGATTTCTATAGCATTACTAGATTTTTACACTATATTTGTAATATCCCTGACTTTTTGGCGGGAAACCCAGGCATATAAATACCCTAGCTTCCTATACTAGGTGTTCAGTAATCTGGTCGCAGAACTCAAGGTAAAGTGTTACCTCCTTCACAGAACTTAGAACTGAACCATTTCTCTCTCTCTCTCTCTCTCTCTCTCTCTCTCTCTCTGTCTGTCTCTCTCTCTCTCTCTATTTACTCTCTTGCTGGTTGTAATTTCTATTGATGTATTAGGTTCCTTTTTTTTTCTCTCTTATATTAAAAGTGCGTTTCATTTCGGCAATATTTCTAAATACCGGTGAGAATGTTTTGGCTTGAAATCTAATTTGTTAAGAGAACTCATTCCTAAAGTGATGTAAAGTAAAATTTGGAAAACTGCAAATAAAATATTGTGGGTATTGAAAATACACTTGTTTTAATTTCTTCCAAAATAATATCAAACTATAAAATAGATAGAACCTGGGTATTCAGCCAAATAGTTTTGGCTCCTGTTACAGTTGTAAAACCAGTCTACGCATAATTAATTAGCTATTTGCGTAGCTTTTTACTTTATCACTAAAAAAATGTTTACTTAACAAAAGCTAGATACTATTCTTCAATATCATAAGAATATTACATGTAAAATTTAAACAGAATAAATTTTAGGTAAAAAAATACGATATTGCCGTGACCCTAAACAAGCATATATTAAACACGGATATATCCTGATCAAACTCCTCGCACCGGGTACGTCACACTTTGCTACTTTAACTGTACTGATCAGGGGATGTAACCGCTGCGGGGACTTTGTATCCTGATTAGAATCGCCCGGAAGCAAGCATTTGATTTTTTTTCTTTAAGTGCAAGTTTTGGAAAAACCAAACAAAACATACTCTTATTTAGACTACATTCTCTAGTTAGAAATGACATGTAGCAAAAAATATTGCGATTATCTTGTGTTATCCCGCAAGAGCCTGAAGACTGGTACTGAGTTTGTACATTGATGATGAGATTTTTCAGTTGTAAGAATAAGTAACCCGACAAACATGGCGGTTGGGCGAGTCCATTTACACATCCCTTGCTGAAGATTTTTGACGTCCATTTTGTTATCATGTGATATGAAATTATTCGCTTTGATTGGCTAAAGGCAGGCGTTGTACAGGCAAAACCGTTCAAATCTTGTTAATTGTATATATCGCCATCCAGGAACGGCGATAACAAAATAAAACCAGCTTTCTTTACTTTTCTTAATGTTTCTCTACACTATGTACATGTACTGCAAATCAAATAAAAGTAGAATAAATAATTTTATCAGTTATTTTTGTCTTCACAGCTCTGCTTTCCCCACTGAGTGTGCAGTATATACATGTATAAACCAGAAATAAATTCTCTTTTGGAAAGAGCAGTGATGGTACTTCAGAATATCAGCTCTAACTAAATACTGCTTTTTACATCTCAATTGGGAACAGGTTTTTATCCTGAATGATGACTGCTTCCTGGTTTCAAACCAGTACATGTACCAGTGTTGAATGCTTAAAGCCATTACAGACACTTGTACCAAGGTGTGATTCAAACCAGTGACCTCTGGAGCAGGCTTCCAGCACTCTACCTTATACCAAATGTAAGAAAAGCTAATACACAATGTAACCACTGAGAATGTTTACTTGCCTACCTATCTAACAAATATATGACACTACTGAACTTCAGCATAATCTACAATATCACAAGACTGTGCTTTAACTACAAAAATATTACCAGCTTAAATAAATTCTTAGTGCAATGTCTTTAGATTAGTTTATTTAGTCTACTACCTCTACTAATCAGAAAATTTCAAATGAGAATGAGAAACAAGAAATCTTGTCTTTAATGGAATATGTATTTAATGACTGAACATCTTCATATTTTATCAACAATTTCAACAATCAAAATTTCTCATCCTTTAACTTTTCACAGTCCATAGTAAAATGTATATTTTAATATCAAAGGAAACAAACAGGAAAGTCATATATGCTAAAGCAGTTATGCTTGCAACTCTGGACTTGGTTGTTCAAATCTTCTCAAAGCTTGTAGCTTAGAATTTAATTTGTACATTCTGAAAGACTTCTGTAACTGTAATGAAAAGTATGAAACTGAAATATCTTTTTGTTTTCCAACACAGAATAATACTTTGAAGAAAAATTCAATTACTGCTTTGTTTTGAGCAACCAAGAACTAGAATGGTAACAGATTTTCAAATCTAAATCTTCTAAACTAATAGCTTCTTATAACCTCAATGGTTTCTTCTTGCCATCTTACATATACTAGAATGGGGAATGTGAGAGTCACTGTAAAGATCTGCATGCAAGAATCACCCCTGTGCCCTCCCATTGTCATAACCCTATATACAATGAGCTCAACTCTGCATTTTTTTTTCTACAACTGCCTTGTTTTTTATTTGTACAAAAAACATTGAAAATTAGTAACATTTCTTAATTCAATTACTTACCTTTTACATACTCTTCCATGTGCCAAAAAAGCTTGCAAAAAAAAAAGTTTATTTAAGGGACATACCCTAAAATTTATCAATTATATCACACCATATTTATTTCATTAACTCATTCTATTTTAAATGAAATAAAAATTGACAATTTAAAAAAAGAAACATGTGTTCAAAAATAAAGTATACACTTGTAATAAATGGCTATCAACCCAAAAATGGTACAAGAACAAGCTCTCTGTATAAAAACTTAACTATTAGAGCATTCAGTTTGGTGACTGTACATAGAATTTTCAACTGACACCTTTACATTGGATAATAATGAATTCAACACCATTCACATTTAATTGATTTTGAACAAAATGGAATATCTGTAAAAAGAAAAAAAATGAACATACAATCTTCTTTGAATTATGAATCAATTTTCATCTTATAGCATATATAAGTCTGTAAAATAGATATGCAGTATATATATCAATGGTTAATTGTAGGGTATGTCCCTTAAATTTTGTACCTGTTGTGATTTTATAATACTAACTCTACAAAATATACAACACTTTATATATATAATATATAATTCAACAGGCTAATGTGACCATGTTTAATTTAAAATTCTGATTATTATTAAAACATTTAGTATCGGGTTAAAATAAAAGGTAGATTGGAGCTTCTAACATCTAACGTCAATCAAATTAGCCCGTTAAATTCATTTTATAGTTGTCACAATCAAGCTGCAAGCATAACACTGAAAAACCTTCAGACAAAAAAACAAAACAAAAAAAACCCCAGAATTTTGTCCGAAGTTTATAAACAATATGCTCCATGCTAACCAGTGTGTCAAACTGAGTTTCTGCAGTACAATTAGTATGCTTATCCAAACAATTAAATCCAATCTGAACAAAAGAAAATGAAAATCTTAGCTTGATCAATTTCTCCCTTGATGCAACTTCATCTCTTCTATGAAATATGCTTCCAGTAATAGTCCCCTCCATGTCTTTTCTGTGGCACAGTAAGTTGCTGCTGTTACCAAGAATCCCAACGTGCAGCTGAAATAAAAAAAGAATTAATTCAACACAGTTAAATTTTCATTTCATGTAGTAGTTTCTGAAAAAATATAAAATATATGAAAATAGTTGCTCTGGCTGCCATGAATTTTGAAATTTGTTATATATTTGGTATAATACATTAATTTCATAATTTATGGTAAAACTGCTGTACATATATTATGTGAATAATTAACTGGAAAATCAAATACGCCTTGGCTTATTTTTTTAATCGATGTGAAAAGACTGCTTTCTCTATGTTGTAAATGAACTTAAAGTATTTAAGTCAAAAACTTCAAATCAGTATTTTTTAAACAAATAGTCAACATTTATATATAACAGGGATGTCAACGAATACTGATTGTAATATTCAAATATTCATATAGAATACATGAATATTCGTATAGGAAATGATTGTTTCTGAATATCCAAATTTTGGTAACCAAATACCCATATACTTACAATTATTATAATCAAGTTATTACTGCCAACTGTTGATACTGACCATACTAGGCAGGCAAGTTCGTACAACTTATATGATGACTACTTCCTGGGTTTATACCAGTACTCGTGCTGAAAGTGAGGAATGTGGAATGTCACTGGAGACTCTAAACTCTGGTGAGATTCAAACCAGCAACCTCCGGATCAGGAGTCCGTTGCTGTAACCCCTTGACCATATTGACTACTTGCTCCTGTTTTATTGAAATTATTCTGTTTCAATCAATTCAGATCATATTTTTATACCAATGTGATATGTTCAAGCTTTTATCACAATAAATCAAGTTATATTAAATTATTATATTGAATTTAGTGTCTTTAGTAATTTAGTCCACTTGATTACCACCAATGACTTCTTGAATATTTTTGAGAAGAAGGCATTTTACATTAATTTTTTGCTGACCATATTAAAGATTTGATCTGAAAAAAGATATGAAAATCTAAAGACTGTCATATTTAAAGGGACTGTGCTCCAGATGACAAAAAAAATAAATTTTTCTTGTATTATAAATTTCTTGTAATATTTATGACTAATGCTTAAAAAATAACTTACTGACAAAAAATAAGTCAAATAATTACATTATAAATTGATTTTTTTCCCTTTCAAAGTGCTATACCGTAACGCGACGGTATAACTATATCGTATAAGATTTAAAGTAAATATCTGTAATATAACATGCGGCGATGGTGGTGACAGTAAAAGCATTGGAAATATTTTGTTAACATGAGGGTCCAGAGTTCAAATCAGGCTGGAGCGAAAATATTTTTTTTATTCTATTTTGACTTTTATAATCGGTTTTGAAGTAAAATATTATGTTGTTATAATCTCACGGCATCTAAATATTTAATTTATGAAAAAAAATTTTTTATGTCAAATCTGGAGTACAGCCTCTTTAAATACATTATTCTGAGCAAATGATTTGATTGGATGATCTGAGTGAAGAATGCCCGACTGGCACCCTCGTCCCAAGTAATTGCAAAAATGAGTCTTTATGTAAATTTAATTTAACGGCTGTATATTTTAGTTTGATTGGGTTAAAATGACATCAAACAGAATTATTTCACACCTTCTCAAAGTTGCGTGGCAATTACTGCTAGTGTTAACTGCTAAAACAACAAGCATGCCAACTGACTGCAAATTGCTAAACTGACGCACATTATGAAAACAAATTTGCCAACAAACAGATAAGCTTATACTTAATTACATTTTCCAAAGCCTGGTAATTTCAAGAACAAGAGGGCCACGATAGCCCTAAATCGCTCACCTGAGTCTCACTGCTCATGTTACAAATATCGTTATTGGTTTTTATGGGTGCAAGTTTGAATAAGTTTGCAATAAGTTTGAAGACTCTGGGTGTAATGGTACTCAAATTATTTAGCAGAAAAAGTTTTACTCTACAGGTCCCAGTGACTTTGACCTTTGACCTACAGACCCCAAAAACAATAGGGTTCTTCTAATATTATTACCCTAAAAAGTTTGAAGGTTCTGGGTGTAATGATACTCCAGTTACTGGGAAGAAATAGTTTTCACTCTTCAGGTCCCTGTGACTTTGACTTTTGACCTACTGACCCCAAAAACGATTGGGTTCTTTTACTGAGTAAAGACAATCATCCTATGAAGTTTGAAGGCTCTAGGTGAAATGGTACTCTTGTTACTGAGCAGAAACCGTTTTCACTCTATAGGTCCCTGTGAACTTAACCTTTGACCTATGGACCCTAAAAAACAATAGGGTTCTTTTAATAAAATTATCCTATAAAGTTTGAAGGCTCTGGGTGCAATAATACTACAGTTACTCTGCAGAAATAGTTTTCACTATTCAGGTCCCTGCGACCCTGACCTTTAACATACTAGCCCCAAATACAATATGGTTCTTCTATTTAGTAAAAGCAATCATCCTGTGAAGTTAAGAGGCTCTGGGTGAAATGGTAATCCTGTTATTGAGTGGAAACGGTTTTCATTCTAGAGGTCCCTCTGACCTTGAACACAAAAGGGATTTTTTGTACTCAATAAGGGCAATAACCCTGTGAAGTTTGAAGGCTTTGGGTCAACTGGTACTCAAGTTATTGAAAGGAAACGAAGTGTGAAAGACAGACAGACAAACAGACACCCACCGACAAGGCAAAACCAATATGTCTCCATCAGAAGGGCAGGGTTGGGGGAGACATAACAACCAACAATTGAAGGTATAGCCCTTGGTGTTTAAGAGCAGCAGATTTTTTAAGTTTTCCCTATATAAATCTTTGTGTAAAATCAAATGACCCCACGGGTGGGGCCAGTTTTAACCCCAAGGTCATGAGTTGAACAAAATTGGTAGAGGTCCACTAAACAATGCTGCACACCAAATATCTAAACTCTAGGCCTTGTTGTTTCTGACAAGAAGATTTTAAAAACTTTTCCTATAAAACTCTGTTAAACATGTGACCAATGGGGCGGGGCCATTTTTGACCCAGGTCCATGATTTGAACAAACTTGGTAGAGGTTCACTGGACAATGCTGCACACCAAATATCTGAGCTCCAGGCCTTGTGGTTTCTGACAAGAAGATTTTTAAGTTTTCCCTATATAAATCTATGTGAAATCAACAGACCGCTGGGGCAGGGTCAGTTTTGACCCAAGAGTCATAATTTGAACAATCTTGGTAGAGGTCCATTTGATGATGCTTCATACCAAATATCTGAGCTCCAGGCCTTGTGGTTTCAGAGAAGATTTTTAAAGTTTTTCCTTTTGGTTGCCATAGCAACCAGAGTTTTGCATGGAATTGAATTCTTTGAACAACTTTGGTAAAGCTTAATGCAAGGAACATCCTAGGCAAATTTCATCAACTTTGGCCCAGTGGTTTAGGAGAAGATGTTGTTTAAAGGAAAATGTTGACGCACTAACACACGACGACGGACGAAATTAGATCACAACAGCTCACATGAGCACTTCGTGCTCAGGTGAGCTAAAAATGATGCTGGCATATTTTTTATGCCATTATTCGAATGCAGAAATTGGATTCAAATATTCTTAAGGAATGCGGATACTCTGTTTGAATATTCATTGACATCCCTCATATAACAAGAATAACAAATTCTCCCAAACCAAGCCTCAGCTTCAAGGCAGTAACATACAGAGATGAAAAGTAAGAATATTGAACAGTGGAAAACGATTATCTCTATTCAAATTTTAATGTTTAATACCTTTGATAGTTTTTACATAATGCTGTAGATGATAGTGTTTACATAATGCTGTAGACAAACATTTATAAATAAAATTAAATGAGGGGAGATAATTGAAAAATGGGATAAGCAGTTATGCTTCTTGGACATTCAGAATCTATCTATATGTTTCAGGTCATCCTTTTCATAGTTTTCAAGTTACTCTTGGGGCAAAGCTTCATCATAAAAGTGTGACCTTGACCTTTGAGGTAGGAGCAAGGGTGTTGCATGTGACTTGTTGTCTTGATATGCTGAACACTTGCGCCAAATTATTTTAAAACCCTTTAATACATAGAAAATACAGTCAGGATGCAAGTGTGAGCATGTATGTGCAAAATCTGATAACCTTTAAATTCGAAATGAGACCTTAATATTTTAGGAAGTGATGTTAGTGTTGCACATGACATGTCATGCGCTAATCACTTGTACCATATGAGATTCTTTTCAAAATGACAGCCCAAACATGAAAATATTGAAGAAAGGTCACATGGACAAAGGGACAGAATGTGTGACTTTAAAAGACCATTCCAGAAATGATATACACTGCCACAGTAGCACACAATATGTTGCATTATACTGTTTGCATTCACTCAAACATATGTTTTATTCTCCATTAATAGATTTCCTTTTTTTTAAATAAGCACTTGTTTTTGAGACTGCATAAAGATTAGAGAGACTGCTACATGTAAGTTCACATACAGCTCTATTGCAATGGAAGAGTAATTTTCCTTAGCTAAACTTGATTATTTGGGTGCTTGCTGAAAGAAATTAGAAAAAAATAAGTTAAAAAATAAAGGATCCATCAACTGATAAAGAATTATGTTGCACAATTCAAAATTTGACATGAAAAAAAATGTTTCTGAGGTTCAAAAGGAATCAACATTCTTTTCACTTAAGGTGAAATAACCTTTTGAAGCACTGTCAGAGATATATTTTAACAGAAAAATTTAGCCCAAACCCCCTTGATTGACATTCCCATGCTCTTATCAACCATGGCAGCCATGTATGCATTTTTTTGTAACAGAATGTACTGTCTACTGCTTCAAGCCAAGACAAATCTGACAGTGAAGTGACTTCTATATCCAATGAAAAATGCCAAGATCAAACTCTCAGTATGTCCTGTAAAACATTTTCATCTATCTAAATTAAGAGTTGTAAATCAAGATGATGTAACCCCAGTACAAGATGCTAGAAAGAATTCATTCACCCAAATATGAAAGTAAATATAACTGGTTTTATTTCCGTGCTGAAGTTGTGTTATCAAACTGTCAGATGAATACTTTTTTTAGTGTGGGGCTAGGGACACCTCCTTTCAGAAATTTTAACAAACACAATGTTTCCAGAATCCATGTTGCTGGTAAAGTACTCTTTGGTGGCACTTATAGGAATTAGCTTGCATGGAGATATGAGTGACAGAGATGTCACCACATTCAAAACACCTCGGGCGACTTCAATAAGTCACCTCGGAAATAATGTGGTAGACACCATATTGGATTATTTTAAAATTCAAATGGTGTCAACTAAAATGAAAACATTTCTTAAACGCTCTACCTGTTCATAAATGATTTGCAGTTTTTCTAATGCATAAGACAAACACTGCTTAATTCTGCCAAGTTTGTTTATATTTTTATTAAAGCCGGGGCGAATTACCATTTGGTGTATTTACACACTTAAATACGAGGTCTTTATACAAAGTTACCAGAGAAAGCCGAGTTGTCAGGATTGATGTCACCAGTATTGTTGAAATTTTTACTCAAAAATATAGAAACACTGACCTGTAAATTAAACTACATGACTGTTTACATCACTGTAGTCAGTGCTGAATACATACAGGAAAATGAGTATCTTGTTATGCACAATATTCTTTCCCTGTTTTCCCATAGTGAGAAAAATGAGAAAATATTGAGAAAACCTTACTAACTTCCTCTTTTGCACAAAACCATGTACATATTGTTGTATACTGGTGCTTTTAATGTTTTTTAAGGTGTTAGGTTTTGCACCTTTTTTATGCACGATGTTAGGTTACTCTTGGGTGGACTGAGTAGCTCTGGAGCCCTAACACCTATCTCTTTCACTAACCCCCAACGCATGGCCATAATATATCAATAAATGAATGTTAGCTATTAAAATAGAAGAAGAAGAAGACAAGCTAACTTGACACACAAAGATTTTTTACCTTCTGGTAGCTGTTGGTAATTCTGTTAAATGGCTAATGACATAGCACTACTGCATCCCTGCTGGGCCTCAGTGGAAGCTCCAACCGACTCTTCCTGGCACAGTCACAAAGCTATATATTTCTATTTCCGTGTTGCAACTCATGCTGCACTATCAGACTCCGTCCATATATCTGCATTACTTATTCAAAATGCATATTTTCTAACTGAGAACTAATTTTCAACATTAAAAAACATCATATCTGTTTTCAACAACATTCCCTAAAGTCACACCAAAACGCCGCCAAAACTGCCCATATTTGAGGTTTCTGCGTGCAAAACGTGCGAACTATTCTCGATGTACTGTTTCGGCAATCTACATTGAACGAGCAGCTACGATTGGCTGTTTTAAGTCAGGTGGGTTGTCAACAAGTTTTTTTGTTGCCTTGAAATAGGAGAGATTAAGAGCGTCATTTTTATAAATAATCAGAGAGAGTTACAAGCTTCCGCCCCTAGTTTAGTGATACATTACATTTAGTTTACATTGTGTTGAATGACAGTGGGGGACCTATTTAATGCAGTTACCAAGAGTTCTATTTTACTTCATTTATTTTGTTACAAACATGCAAAGTCGATGTATCAGAACCGTAAAAGTAGCGGGAAACTTTTTACCAGACTTCATATCAAAGGTAGTGAGTGCGTGTGCATTGTATTTGCGGCCGCTCATCGAAAATAGAGAAATGCGTAATATTATGAATCTCTTCAATGAATATTTTATACATCTTTTTCTGTGATTACATTTTATAATTATTATATATTTTTTGTAATTTTATATTTTTTTCAGTAAAGTTCCCGAAACTATATGTATTTTTTAGTGGAAATTAAGTCAAGCTTCTACGGACTAAATACATGACTACGTTTTTAAGGTTGCACTTGTTTATATCAGGGCCTTAATTGACTGAAAACTCCAGATTTACAATGTACACATACGAAGTGTATCAAGGGCGCCCAATGTCGAAATATTGAGCATAAAAAGTGTCTTAATGTTGGCAGTGTAGTTTTCTGACGTTAGTACTTTTTATTTGTATTGACAAATGATTACAAAAATTAAAGAACTAGTTTATAATTATGACATGCTTGTGAGATTACCAAGTGAGTAACCCTGGAGAAACGTTCGGGTACCACAAAAACGTAAATTCTCATTGCGGTAAAAATGTTTGTTTGGTCCGATACTGAAGATTGATGTCAAAGTCTACATGTTTTTTTAATGACATGAAGCATACAAGTATTCTGAATATACTCAACAAATGGCGAGTAAGATCCGATTTATGCTACTCATGAATATTCATGTGTTTTCCTCACAAACAGCACTCTCGCCAGTCTCTTTGAATTTAATGTACACGGACATATTCCTCCACCAACATACTCACTAGTTCAAATATCCGTCCAAAACCTCAGCTGACAAGATCCACCAAAGAGACCCTTAGTTTAACTTATTCGAGTCTTCTGTAATTATGTCATGTATCCGCTCACAAATTACTTCGTCATTTTGGAGTATGCGTCAAAAGATATTAAAGATTCAGAAAAAGATGCGATATTTGCGAATATAAAAATGATGATTTGTGACCAAGTAAAAACCAAACTAGTGCAAGCCTGGATACTTAGGTAAATGATAATCTTCGGGTTGTTAATTCAAAGGTATCTAGTTCGATCCTTAGTTAGAGCAAACTTTTTTTTTTGTCTTACTGTTTGATCTTAAGTCTTGTTGATTCTTTCTCGCACTTCTGATTACGTAACAAGATACATTGCTACACAATTATCGGCTACCAAGCTGACCACCAGTATGTAACCTGGATACATGTTTACACTGCGTCTGATTTAAACTTAGTCAGTATGCAAAAATGCTGACGAATATAATCATATAGACTGGCGCCAGTCACTAGATCAATCTTTAACCTGCATATAAAGTGACTGATTTACCTGCGCTTTCCTGCAAAACAAAAATCCCAAGAAAAAATTATTCTAAGTTGAGTATCAGTTTAGCAAGTAAGAAAAAAATGTTATAAGTGTAATACTTAATTATCTACTCGGTAGTCAGACTTCTTACCATACAAAGGCTTTAGTTCTTTGCATTAAACGATTTTTTGTACTTGGTCCGGATCAAGTCATGAATATAAAAAATGTCACTCTTTTAATACCAAGAGACTGCAGTTCTCGTGAAGTTAAAAGCTTACATCTGTTGATGATGATTAGTATTTGTCTTATATCTTAACATGTACATAAATCGTAAAGAATCAGAAACTGGCTGACTCCCTAACTAAGACGTCTCCCCGTTATTACCTTATATTTCAGTAGGATCATGATACTTCTTACTTGCAACCTTACTTTGCATAGAATTTACAGAGGCAGTCTTCGAGTATCTTGATTAAAAAATGATCGGTCGTTGTTGTAACGTATCTGGGTCCAAAGTATTCACGTTTGAGTACGAGTATTATCAATAGGAACAGGATACCACTAGGGCAGCTGGTTTTCTTTTAAATATAACCCAACAGTTTTCCTCTACAAATATGCATGACATACGATAATGTTAAAAAGTGTCAACCGGCGATTCTAAAATGAAAACAAAGAAGATATATCGTCGCCATATATCACCCGTATTGCTGAATTTCAGTGTCAAAATTTAGTAATCAGTCACTTGGTTTCAGCTCTAGCTTTGCAATAAACTCGTTAAAAGATATCTAAATTCGAAAATATGTTTATAGAAGATGAAGATGAAAGCTCATACTATCTAAAGTGTCTATCAAAAAGTCTTCTAGAGTAAATGCCTTCTAGAGGAGGAGCGCAAACAGTTGTAAGCACATCACTAAAATTTTGATCACCATCGCTTTGAAATGCCTATCTTATTTACAACGGAATTCCTGGATCTTAAATGAAATGACAAAACAATGCAAACTTTGAAATAGGTCGGACAATTTAAGTTGCTACATGCAATGAAATACATACCGACTCTTTAACATGTTTAAGATTCGACTTAAAAATAAACTACAGAATCCAATGTCGACGCCAGCGGTAATGTCAACTTCTTCGTAGCGGTACAAGAATAGTTGAAATAACAGGCACTAAAACTTGCTCAAAATTCTTTTGATCAACACAGTCTATAATTTAGTGCTATAAGTATTGTGTTTTGTTTTGAAAATTGAAGGAAGACATGTTTGTAAAACTTATACGAACCTCTAGATACGCTATGTTGCTGGTTAGTGATGGCCATTTTGTGAATAAAGGGTAGACTGTGACTCAGAAGGTGTGCTCATGGTCAAAGTGCTTCTTCTTTTTGACCCCCTGCCCCTAAAAAAGGGGGTAATGTACTGGTCATAACAAACTTGCCTATTAAATTTTAGGAGGCTAGGCCAAAACATTCTGTTTTTCTTCAAAATCGTTTGGTATTGATGGATCCCTGACCCCTCACATTTGCATGATTTACGAAGATACAGAGTTATATAGTTTTACAATCCCCGACTGTCCGCATACACCGGATATAACAACAAGAAAAAATTGGTGCGAGGCATCAAAGACACAGCCATATGGTGGCCAAGGGAAATGATAACAAAGAGAGATTTAAAAAATAAACTAACATTTTTATTGAAAAATAAAGTAAAACAACATGTTGTACCTTTTTACATACTTTGTTAATCAGGAGAATACCGCAACGTGTAAAACAATAAAAGAGGACCTCAAGAGAACCATAAAACTGCCTTGCCTCATTCTTGAATAATGTACCTTTATTGTATATAAGAATGTGCTCATCACAATATAAAAAGTACTGAAGGGATTTAGGTGATACATCCTCACAATGATAGAGTAAATTGAGCAAATTTGAATTATGAAAGAACCACATCTCTGTCTTGTCCCAATTTTTAGTATATCCCTTCGTTGAAATTTGTTGTCCATACGGTAACTTAAAAACCCTGAAAGGGGTTTTGTTAAGTATTTCAAACTCTGGTAGAAAACACAAAGAGGAAGTGCACTGTGCAAGGACTATAAATCTGTCTTGTTTATGTTTTGGATGCTTTCCCTTTTATTTTGATTTATAATGCTTGTGATATACTTTGTTTGTCCGGAGTACAACTCCAAATATTTGAAAGGTAATTCATCAATATTGCATAGAATGAGAACCTCAAGAAAGAGTGTATTGTCTAAGAACCATAATTTTGTCTTGGCACGTTCTTTAATTATGTCCTTTTATTAAACTGTAAGAATATGTAAACACAACGCAAAAACTACTAACGGGATTTAGTGGATATTTCATATGACGAAAGAGCACATTGAGCAAATGTTCACTGTGCAAGTACCATAACTCCGTCTTGTCCCAGTTTTTATTTATGTCCCTTTGTTGTATAAGAATGTTTGTCTACAAAATTACTTGAAAACTATAAAAGGAATTTGTTAATATTTCACACACTAGTAGAAGACACAAAAGAGAAAGTGCATTTGTGCAAGAAGTAACTATGTGTTGCTTCCTTTTTATATTATCTCCCTTCACTTTGTTCTATGATTCTTGTTTGCTTGTTATATTCCAAAAGTTATTTAAGGAAATTCATTTATATTGCATGAAACGATTGAGGACCTCAAAGGGGAATGTCGTGTTTTAGAACTTTTACTCTACCCTGCCTCATTCTTGAATATGTCCCTAGGTAGATAATATTAGTATAAGAATGCCAGAAGCATAACTCAAAACTAATGAAGAGATTAACTTTGTATCTCCCACAATGACAGCGAACATTGATCAAACGTGCAATATGCAAGAACCTTAACTTTTTTAAACCAGTTTTTATTATTTCCCTTTGTGATTTTGTAAATGTTTGTCTGCAAGACAACCTGAAAACTATGAAAAGGATTTTGTTTATGTTTCGCACACTGATAGTGAACACAGAGAATAAGTAGAGTGTGCACCCAGCAAACATTTGACGTCTACACAACGTTGTATAAACGTTTGACCCCAACGTTAGATCAACGTTTGATTTTGGTTGGTTTTGAAAATCGTATAGACGTCAGAATCCGACGTCCCCACGACGTCATTTTACAACCAAACTCCAACCATTTTCCAACTATAATACGACGTACATACAGCCTTTTGACCTCATTCCAACCATTATCATAATTCATAACCTTTTAATCCAACCTTAATCTATCCATTATTTGCAAAGAAAATCCCAACCACTGTCAGACATATTTCCAGTTATTGCCAGTCTGTTTTTTGTAACGAATCCAACTTCTTCAGACAAGACAAGACTCTTATTGCATTCCCACACAAGCATTTCTCTTCCTGCAGCCTGTATGATTATGACCAAGAGTTTCCTCTTGACTTAATCTCAATTTATTGCTATATATGTAAAAACAAGCAAGAAAACTCGAGACAAATTAACATCTTTTAATGAAACATGTTAACTTCATTTCACAACAATCTTTAACAAGCAAAAAATATAAAAAAAACCCAAAACCAACAAGCATTTCACTCGTGGTGATAAATACCCCCGGTTTTCCCTCTGTCCTTAAAAGATTTTAGTCGAAAATTGACCATTATTTAGTCACAATGCAAGTCAGATCGAGTTATGAAACTTATATCCAATACCTTGAGAAGTTACGGGACAGGATGGGGTGTGTCTTTACAGGTGACGTGCCCGATTCCTATGCAGCCCGTTCCGGAGATATAAAAATATGTTTTAAGAAATCAATTATCCTTTATCATAGAAAATAATGAAACCTACAAAGAGGTGTGACAGGGAACAAACTGACATTTTCAACAAAGCGTTGAAGAATATTTCTCATACCCAACTCATATAATTTGTGAGCTGTCAAAATGTAATATATAGAAACAGCTCAATTTGTATAGTTACCACTACTCTCCTGCGCATCGGTCGAATGTTTCAAGTTTCGGTAGTGTGTATTCACATAGCTGCTGGGGGAGCGTAAGTTACCACAAACACTTCAGAGTTCAAAAACAAAGATAATAAAATGTTGTACGTATGAATCAAAAAGCAATAGTATAGCTAGTGGTACCATTTAAACATGCATAAAACTGACATATTTATACTTAACACTATGACTATTCTTAGTATATTGGGATGGTTGCAAGAACCATTTGAATGACATCCCTGATTACGTTCTAAAATGCTAGTCCAGATCATAGCTGTAAACTTTGCAGTCATTTAATTAATATTTCACAACATTTTGGATGATATTGAGAAGAAATACATTATGTAAAAACCATAACCTCGGTTATCACCCTTATGAATTGTCACCCTTTGTTTTCATTCATTTAGCAATATCTTTGGTCTTGAAGATTAAGTCGAAAAGTTCTGAAGGGAATGTATTCATTATTCTTTACTGCGATAAAGAAAAAATCAAGGGAAAGTGCACTGCCTAAAAACAATAACCCTATACAAGTATTAGCATTTCCAAAAATGCTTGAAATCGCCGTTCAGCCATGCATTTCGTCTTATTCATAGATGAATGTATTTCATGTTCTTCATTCATTAATTTGATAATCTTACAACATGCTTTGCACTGAAAAGCGAAGTTATATTTGATAATTTTCACACAGAAATTATAAAGTAGATGAAATATACATTGTAATTTTTATTGTAGCTGGACTATTTTTGAAAGCGGACGATTTGGCTTCTTAATGAAAAACATCCCAATATCTTTATACATCATGTTAAAATTTGCAGCATTAAAACCTTGTAAACATTGCTTTGTTGTAAACCAGTCTACGCATAATTAATTGACTATTTGCGTAGTTTTTTAACTTTATTTATTACTAAAAAATGTATACTTAACAAAAGCTAGATACAGTTCTTCAATACCATAAGAATATTATATGTACAATTTATACAGAATAAATTTTAGGTAAAAAGTACGATTTTGCCCTGACCCTAATCAAGCATATATAAAACAAGGAAAAATCCTGATCAAACTCCTCGCACCGGTTACGTCACGCTTTGCTACTTTTACTGTACTAATCAGGGGAAGTAAGCCCTACGGGGAGTTTGTATCCTGATTAGAATCGCCCGGAAGCAAGCATTTATTTTTTTCTTTAAGTGCAAGTTTTGAAAAAAACAAACAAACCATACTACATTCTCTAGTTAAAAATGACATGTAGCAAAAAATATTGCGATTATCCTGTATTTATCCTACACGAGCCTGAAGACTGGTACTGAGATCCTCGTACATTGATGATGGTATTTTTCAGTTGTAAGAATAAGTAACCCGACAAACATGGCGGTTGGACGAGTCCATTTACTCATCCCTTGCAGAAGAATTTTGACGTCCATTTTGTTATCATGTGATATGAAATGCTTTGCTTTGATTGGCTAAAGGCAGGCGGTGTACAGGCAAAACTGTTCAAATCTTGTTAATTGTATATATCGCCGTCCAGGAACGGCGATAATAAACATTGCTCCGGGGGGGGGGGGGGTTGTCATATCTACCATGGCTCTTGTTTTAGACGAAATGGGCCATAAATGTATAAAATACATATTTCACCGATTTTGTTTTCCATAATGACATGTAAGTGGACAAAAATTGAATATGGGTGGCCAAGAGTATCATACTATAGTAATTATACCCCTACATAGAATATCTCGGGACTGCAAGATATGTGGCAACACTGATTTTTAGAATGTATCTGTCAAATTGACCACTACTTCCGTGCATTGAAGAGAACAAGAAATTTTCATGATCAAATGTAGATCGACTTGAGATCCTACTTAGATAGACTTAAGTAACGGTTTGTATTACCTCCAAGTCATACTTGAATTATATCTATATATATTGAATTATTATGTCTATTTGAGTTTATTTATCGTCCGTACCAGTTTCTCATAGAGCTGACGCCCTCTGAAGGGATTAGTTATTGTCGAACCCGCTGTGGATAGATCGACATAGTTGTCACATTTGGCACCTCAGTTTAGTGAATGTGCATGCATCTGTCCATCTTGACTTGCTTACCCAGGCAATAAATTCTACATGCTTGGAAAGATCTTTTAAAATTTATGGCACTTTTGTTCATCTTGTTGAGACAGCAGGTCGTATTCAAGATCCAGGTTCCTAGCTCAAAGGTGAAGCTTACAATGGCAGCTTAATTGATGGATTTTTAAATTCCTTTGAACTTTTATTCTACTGGATGAGGCAGCGTTTTTTGTGTAAGATCCAGGTTTTAAGCTTAAAGTTCAAGATCACAGTGGCAGCTTAAATGTCAAAAACGTTTATGATAGACATTTCCGCACCATAACTTTGTTATTTATCGCAGGATTTTGAAAATCCTTGCCACTATGTTCATCTTGATGAGATGGTGTGTCACAAACAAAACCCACGTCCTTGTCGTAAAGGTCAAGGTCACAATTATGTGTTAATATATAAATTTTTGTCTAGAGTGTAAAAATCCACATAACTGAATATTTGTCATTGGATAGATCTTACCAAGGTAAAGTGTTCGGTGCAAGAGCCAAAAAAGGGACTTTGTTAAAGCTTCACACAGAGACAGGGGGCAGTTAGGTGAAGTCCGATGACCAGTAGCTCTACCTGGCTTAGATTTTGAATTATTTCTCTTTATTATTTTTTCTTCATTTTCTAGAGCTTTACTCAAAATTTTTGATGGACGTTGTTGAAACTTTACACAATGATAACACACATTAAACAGAAAATATAGGAGAACGTTTTCCCTACTCATCTGTTAGATGGGGGACATTCCCCCCATCTCAGTTACAAGATATTAGAACGTTCCTTTATCTAAGTTCAGAGATAGGGAAACATTTCTTCATCTCAGCTATTACATAAGGGAACATTCCCCCATCTCAACTATTATTTAAGGAAACAATCTCCCATCTCAGCTTTAAAATATTGAATAATACTTCCATGTTGATAATAATACCTCCATGTTGATAATAATACCTCCATGTTGATAGAGGCACCGCCTTTACTTGTTTACTTGATTCAGTACATATATCAATGTGCAAAGACTACAATTAAATTATCACCAGTGACGTTTCAAATAATAATTATTTGCAAGTCGTATTACGCCTTTGTCATACAGTGTAAAGTGCCGTGTATTTTAGAGGCATAAACACTATGTGCTTTACTTAAAACTAGTATGTTCTTTCTAAACAACCGGGATCATATGTGCATAAATTTAGAATACAAAACTAACGCAGCATCAAGAACATTGGTAGAATAAAGAATACAGTTTTTTTCTGTTTAAAACTATTTAGAAAGTAAATGAAATAAGAATCAAAATGAACAATTTGAGATAAGAACAGGTAAAAGATTAACTGAAAACACCACACTGTCAAAGTACATAATGACTACAGTTACATATAAATTAAGTTTGAGAATCAAAATTAACAATTCGAGATAAGTACAGATAAAAGATTAACTGAAAACACCACACTGTCAAAGTACATAATGACTACAGTTACATATAAATATAGTTTAAGAATCAAAATTAACAATTCGAGATAAGTGCAGATAAAAAAATAACTGAAAACACCACACTGTCAAAGTACATAATGACTACAGTTACATAAAAATTAAGTTTAAGAATCAAAATTAACAATTCGAGATAAGTACAGATAAAAGATTAACTCATAACATCACACTGTCAAAGTACATAATGACTACAGTTACATATAAATAAAGTTTCATAAACACTATCTTCTTCGTTGTTGCCTTGGCATATTCAGAGACTTATGCCACTAAAATTTCAACACAAGACTGTGTTTGGTATAGACACTTATTCAAAAGTTCCAAACTGACAAAAATAAATAATAAGTCTCCAGAACTTGGCCAGTCAACACAGTCATAATTTTTAACCAGCCTCGGCGACATTTGTCAGAATATTGTATATGTATTGAGAATTGCTTTACATATCGATTTAGTGAAACGAAATTCCTCTTAATGAAAGTTTCAGAAGTTGCCTTCTCTGAGTTAGAATTACACCGAAACTCTGCTTGGCAATTGTACATTGAATTTAAAACCAACTTACAACAAGAGGGTCCATGGGGCCCTGGGTCGCTCACCTGCCAACAACTGCTCAATGGTTGCAAGAGTCAGTGGATGTAAATACAATTGCCAATTGACTCAAAGGGTGCAGGCAATTATGACCATGGGGTCATCTTTGGTAGAGTTTCACTAGATGTCGTGCGTCATCAGGATTGTTAAAGCACAACGTGGACTATAATAGACTGAGCCTCATAAAAAATATATCAGGCACGTATACACATGATACCTAACATGTTTGAAGTTTCAAAGCAGTATCTTGAAAAATGTAGAAGTTTGTGCCGCAATATTTAAAAAAAAATCCTGCCGTTATACAAAAAACTAGGTTGCTGCGAACTGAATGTTGGAACACCGTTCCAAACAGGGATTATGTACATGACACATGTTCACTCTATTGCCAATTCTGCTAATTATTTTAAATCCAACCATAGATGCAAAAAATATATGGGCAAGACACAAACTATCAGCAGTAAGGCCTATATAGCAGAACTTACAAAGTTCAGAGGGTTGCTGTGACATGGATCTTGGAGGGAGGAACATGGGTTTCGAGTGTAACACATACTTATTTTAATTTTTGGTTGTAAGGGTTGCAGAGACTTTCAGTCTTTAAGTAATGTTATTTATAATACTAGAACATTTATTAAAATACAATGTACACAATTATAAAGAAAAAGATTCATAACGGAAAAAATGTGTAAATGCAATCTTTAATAAAATAGAACAATATTAGCCCTTCAAAATTATTTTTCCCTGACTTTTCACTAACTTTTCTGGATTTTTATTTTTCACTGACCAATTTTCAAAATTCCCTGACAATTCCCTGACCTTGAAAAAAAAATCAAATTTCCCTGACTTTTCAAGTCCCCTGGCAGCTCTGCAAGATCTTATATTAACTCAAATATTGTACAAGTTAAATTCAAATAAAAAATGAAGCTGCTATTGTGCAGACAAGGTCTAAATAGTTAATTTTGGCACTTTCAGAGGCCATAACTCTGGAACCAATAATGCAATATGGCAATTTGAAGAAAGGAACCAAGATCTTATGGTAATGAAAGTGAAGATCAGACCAAAATTAAGACCACTAGAGTGCAGAAAAGCTTTAATCATAACTTGAACTAGTGACCTAAATTTCAAAGTCACATGACCCAGTTTCAAACTTGACCTAGATATCATCGAGATTATCATTCTGACCAAGCTTGAAGAGTTAGGACCAAAATTAAGACTACTACAGTGCGGACAAGGTTTTTCTATAATTTGACCTAGTGACCTAGCTTTCAAGGTCAAAAAACCCAGTTTCGAACCTGACCTAGATATCATCGAGATACACAGTCTGACCATGCTTGAAGGAGATTGGACCAAAATTAAGACCGCTAGAGTGCGGACAAGCTTTTTCTAAAATTTGAACTAGTTACCTCGTTTTCAAGGTCACATGACCCAGTTACAAACTTGATCTAGATATCATTGAGATAAACAATCTGACCAAGTTTGAAGAAGATCGGACCAAAATTAAGACTGCTAGAGTGCGGCAAGCTTTTTCTATAATTTGACATTGTGACCTAGTTTTGAAGACATTGTGACCTAGTTTTGAAGGTCATATGACCCAGTTTTGAAATTGATCTAGATATCATTGAGATTAACATTTTGACCAAGTTTGAAGAAGATCGGACCAAAATTAGGACCGCTAGAGTGCGGACAAGCTTTTCTATAATTTGACCTAGTGACCTAGTTTTCAAGGTCACATAACCCAGTTTCAAACCTGACCTTGATATCACTGAGATACACAGTCTGACCAAGCTTGAAGAAGATGGGACCAAAATTAAGACCGCTAGAGTGCGGACAAGCTTTTTCTAAAATTCGAACTAGTTACCTTGTTTTCAAGATCACATGACCCAGTTACGAACTTGTCCTAGATATCATTGAGATAAACAATCTGACCAAGTTTGAAGAAGATCGGACCAAAATTAAGACTGCTAGAGTGCGGACAAGCTTTTCTATAATTTGACATTGTGACCTAGTTTTGAAGGTCATATGACCCAGTGAACCTGACCTAGATATCATTGAGATTAACATTTTGACCAAGTTTGAAGAAGATCGGACCAAAATTAAGACCCCTAGAGTTCGGACAAGCTTTTTCTATAATTTGACCTAGTGACCTAGTTTTAAGGGTGAGATGACCCAGTTATGAACTTGTCCTAGATATCATTGAGATAAACAATCAGACCAAGCTTAAAGAAGATCACACTAAAATTAAGACCGCCAGAGCGCGGACAACAATTGTGAACGGACGGCGGACGGACGGACGGAAGACGGACGAAAGACGATCACAAAAGCTTACCCTGTCACTATGTGACAGGTGAGCTAAAACAGCAACATAAAGTGCACATGTTCAAAAAGGTACAGCTACTCATTAAGAAAAGAAAAGGTTAATATATAAAGAATTTTATGAAAATGAATGAAAAACCAAACAAAAGCGAACAACAAGCTGATCATACAAGATGGGATACATAGAGATAGAATACAAAAAATGGTAAAAGGTCATGTTCAGCAACATCACAATTAAAACTATATAGCAAATTAAGTAAGCTTGAGAACATATACAAGATTCAATATTTATTTTTGTTATATACTTATAAATGAAATATTGAGAAATATTGATGAGATAAAAAGCATATTTTCATTTTCCGTATTTTCACTGTAAAAATTTATTTTTCACTGCAGTGAAACATATTTTCCGTATTTTCACTGGTGTCTTGCCGGACTACTTTCTTCTAAATTCAGCCAATACACAAAATTAAAGGGGAATTTTTTCGAATCGTAAGGTCAAAAAAGAGAGAAATTATATAATAAACAGAAAATTCGAGTTTTTTCTATAAATACGGGATTTATTTTCATTCTCATTTTTAATTCTCGTGGTATGAAAATTATCATATTTCACTCGTGGCTATCGACACTCGTGAAATGTTTTTTTTCATACCACTCGATGAAAATAAATCCAGTACTTATAGAAAAAACTTGAGTATCCTCTATATTCCAAAACATGTGACACTGTATTCATATACATAACGGCAAACAGCAAAACATTTTACGAATTCAAATATTACAGAAACAATTCCAGTATTTCGAAAAATGTATACAACACATCACTATATACTAAATACTATACTTATATTTCTATACTGTACGATATTTACCTATTAACCGTCTCTCTCTATATATTTTTCTTTTCTTTAAAAAGAAAGATAAACAAAGAAAAGAAAAGAAACCAAACAAACAAACAAACAAACAAACAAACAAAAAACATGATGAATTATTTCAAGAAAAATTAAAATTCACTATTAGAAATAACAAACGCAGAACACTTAGACAAAATGAATGTCCATAGTATAGTCTTCGTTTGCAAAAAGTTGAACAGATACACGTGGATGATAGTTACTGTTTTCTGTAAAGTACGATAAATGCAACGGCAACTTGTTCCTTGCAGTTTCTTTCGACTTCTGACAGTTCCTACTACATATCTTTACGCACTTTTTCGAAAATGCTACGACAGAGTAACTTTAATATTTCAATGGCAAATAAAGACAGCGAGGTTTGTTCCTTTTACAGGTTACTGTACAGAAAATTAGAAAAATATATAAAATTTATGTGATACAGGTAAATCGATAATATTCTCTGAAGCATTTATAAAGCAGATGAAAGACAAACAAAAATTTACGATAAAGCCTGAACAAAGAATTAATTCTAATCTTCAGCTTGTCATCAACACCTCATGTCATGCTGCTGTGAAATGTGCGTATATGTCTATACACTTATGCAGGTATGTACATTCCGGTGCAATATCCTAGATTTCTACAGAACACCTAGTTAAGAAATGCATTTGCAAATTATTCACATTAGGCAACTCTACTATTATCTTAAACATATTCCTTGTCTGACTTCTTTCATTAATTGTCGTCGATACATTTATATCTAAGATCCGTAATAACTATAATAATGATTATTCTTGCAAGTTAACATTTGCACTTCACTTCAAGTTAAAAATATATTGTACAGGGTGTGATGTTCAAATATGTAGACAACTGTACTATACAATGTACTGTAAATAATCAAACAACGACTTCGAGAATGATAATAGATAGTAACTACTTTTTTATTTTGTTCATGTATAGGAAGTCATTGATTATATACTTTTATCTAATTATGTCATTCAGCTTATAAATTATTCACTTCTCTAAGATGCGTTTATGTTGTCGAATTTTGAAATACATGTACATTTAAGTACTAAAGGGGCCGTATACAAATGTCTTAGCAAATGAATTACAAAATGGCATACTAATCTATTCTAACAATGTAATACTGATAAAACACAGAAAGCAAATCTACTTTATTGTGCATGTATGTGTATTTTTATGTTTTTTATCTATTACATTTTGTATTAAATATACAGCACATACTTTCGCATTTAAACATGCGTGCTCCTGTCTGGCATCCTAAGAAAACTCTTTTGCTACAGTAAAACGCTTTCTTTACCCTCATAGTCATAAAAGCCTGGTAGATTTCCTAGATATAGCAAAACAGAATGCTAGACTTCCATTCTGCGTTTGAGGCTGTATCTAACATGGTCCTTCCCTGCTCGCTAAAATGTCGGACAAATGTCCATGGAACACTGTCAAAAAGTCCCTCCCTAGCCGGCCAATAATTATTGAAGAATCTGCTCTGTCAAAGCTTAGTGACCATGGACAGTGAAGTCCGTCAGACTTGTCTACAACCTTTAGTATCACTGAACCGTCTCCAGTTGCAATGAGAAAAACTGCTTCCGAATCAAAATCACTCACAAGTAATTTGCTGTTATCTAAAACACAAATATCAGTGCAGCTTTTCAAGCATGGATTCATTGACTGTGGTTGTTTTTGAACTCTACTTTCAGTATCCACTACAAGAAGACCTTGTTTTCCACGTGCAATATACAGTTTCTTTCCATCTTTGCTTACCATTAACTTTTTACAGCTAAGACGTTTGCCTTTATCAAATTTGCATATCAGCTGATCGTTGTTTCCCTCAGAATCACACTTATAAAGCGAGTCATTATCGGTGTAATAAAGCAAATGGTTATGCCAAGCTAGTCTGTAGCATAACTGTTTAAGTCTTATCTTGTGTAGAACTATCGGGTCATGTTGAACATTCAAAATCTGAATGAAGTCGCCAAAACTTATTAAAATTTTCCCATCGTCTTCACTACAAATATCGCATGGTGGATCAGGCAGCACGAGATAATTCTTCACCTTGTAATGCATATCTAGTATTTTGAGTCGATAGTTCACGTTATCAATGAGCATTATCTGGCCATTTGCTTGTATACAGGATCTAGATATCGAGCACAATGAATCTTCGTCAGTTCTTATTCTATGTTCCATTTTCAACTTTGTTGCTTGCTCTTCTCCGCTTTCTACAGTTTGCATCATCGCAGCTGTGGTACACTGTCTGACATCTGAACAGTTTCTGAAAGAAATACATTGACATGGTGACCTTTGCGTTGTTCTACATCTTTATATTGATTTCACTTTGACTTTGAGAAAGATCTCCACTATTTCTGAACAAAAACAGTACGGATATCTTAAAAGCCAAGAGCGTTCGGATGTAAAATTCGGAATGCTTCGAACGGAAGGTAATGTTTATTTTTCAGCTAGGTCTATGAAGATCTTTTTTGTTTGAGAAGGGATACCTGTGAATACTGTGTGCGCATTTTTCACAACAAAATGCATCATGGAAACCACAGTAAAATATGCTCTCGATGCTGGTATGCTGGTCACAATGACGCTCACTGTCTTCCTCTTCAAGGCAACCTTGTTCTCCTGAAAAATGTAAAAAGCAAAACCATGTTGTTGTTTTATAATGTTTGACATACATGCTTTTCGCACGAATCAGTTAAATGCTTTTTTCTAAATGTATAGGAACTGAGCAGTAGCAGTACACAGCAGTGCAAAAACGTGGTTGGCAGTAGCAGTACCAGCAGTAGCAGTAGAAAAAACGTGAAACTGGTAGTGGCAGTACAGCAGTAGCAGTAGGAAAAGCGTAAAGTTGGCAGTAGCAGTAAGAGCAGTAGCAGTAAGAAAGTGTAAAGCTGGCAGTAGCACTACGAGCAGTAGCAGTAGGAAAGTCTTAAAGTCTGAGCAGAGGCCCTCCCGAGTCTATTGCATAAGTCTGCGACTGTTTCTGACACTCTCGCAGAATTTCACGAATTTTGGTGCCAATCGGGAAATGTCGCTTTTGATTTGTAGGGATCCTAAGGGGTCGATTTAACTGGCTTGGGTGCAGCTGTTTTTAACACTCTCGTAGACTTTCAGGAATTTTGGTGTTAATCGGAAAAAATGTCATTTTTAATGTTTAGAGACCCTCCCGGATCGATTAAATTGGTCTGCGACTGTTTCTGACACTCATGCAGACTTTCAGAAACTTTGTGGCCAATCGAGAAAATGTCATTTTTGATGTTCAGGGATCCTTCCGGGTCCATTTAATCGGTCTGCGACTGTTTCAGACACTCTCACAGACTTTCAGGAATTTTGGTGTCAACCGAGAAAATGTCATTTTTGATGTTGAGGGACCCTCCCGGTTCGATTGCTCCAGTCTGCGACTGTTTCAGACACTCTCGCAGTCTTTCAAAGTTTGCTACTGCTCGTACTTCTACTACCAACTTCACGTTTTTCCTACTGTTCTTACTCCTACAGCCAACTTCACGTTTTTTCAACTGGTACTGCTTCTGCCAACCTCACGTTTTTCCTGCTGCTACTGCCCTTACTGCCTCTGCCAACTTCACGTTTTTCCTGCTGCTACTGCCCTTACTGCCTCTGCCAACTTCACGTTTGCTTTAATTTCTAATGTCAACTGCTACTGCGTACTGCTACTGCTAACTTCCTACTAGTTTTTTACTAACAGGTGTAGGTAAAGTTAACATACAAATAAATTAACTTGACAGATAAAAGTTTTCTTGGACACATACGCAAATCCTCATGTACTTGACGAACTGAGTCTGTGTCTATGTTCGCTTCAATATAAACCCTCTCTCCGTATGTCTCTTCCAACGCCTTTGATAGACTTCCGACTCCTTTTTGAAAATTGTCACCTTTGAGTACCTTCAGTATCCGTCTCATTTGTTTGCACGATGAACATGGAAGTTTTAATTTCACACAGTTACTCTTTTCCACTGTTGCGTTGTAAGCTTTATCACCATCACCAAGCAAGATTTTGATTCCATTCACAGCGTTGACAAGAATACCGGGTTTCTCCTCTGCCGTCTCTTGCTCAATAATGAGTTTTATTCTATTGCAGCACTCTAGAGCTTTCCGTCCCTGTATGTTTAACCTCTCCATGATCACTGAAATTTAGCATCATTTTGTTTTTATTGCAAATGTTTTTAAATTTATCAAAAATGTCTACAGAAAGCTTACTATATATACTTTTGCTGTTGTTTCGCTGTATGTTTATTTTCTAGAGTGAAAGAACGCATAGTTAACTGTATTTTCTTCTTTTTTTTTAAATCTTTTAAAAATGACTGAAAAATAAATAAAAAGGTATGATTACCTTCTATGCCTTTAAATTCTTTTCCCGTCTTTATAGCAATTGTTAAATTTTCTTCCAGAGCGTTTACTTCTGTCTCGTATTTTCGTGTTGCCTTTCGGTCTTCTATAATATAAAATGACACGCTATAGGTAGAATGTTCTTCAGGTCTTAAATTAAAGCATTTAACAATAAGTTTTCGCGATACCTTATTCAACATCAGTCAGTATTAAGATTTTAGTGATGTAGAGCTGTACTTACTACGACATCTTTCTCGTGTATAATTCATTAATTTCAAAAAAGTTTCGGACCAATAACAGAAAAAAACAAAGACAATTCAGTGAAAAAGAAACTCGTTAAACCGTTAGCGTAATAGATAATAAATACTTAAATAAAGAAATTGATTAAGAAAGCGTTTGTTACCTTTTCTTTCTCGTTCATCACTTTCAGTTTTCATTTTCTCACAAAGCTCTTCCAGACCTGTGTCCTCACCTTTTTCGACTTTTTCCAAATATTTGCACAAGTTAATTTGGTCTGTTTTCCTGAGGCAGTCTTTAAACTGTTCGTAAATGTGTTTACCTCCAGCTCTGACACGATCTACGATTTGTCTGTTCTTTTCTGTTGTTGTTTGTAACTCCTTAAGACCACCATATCAGTGTTATAAAATGCATGTTTGAAAATGTTATATCATATTACCCAAATTACAAGAGTACAAAGTTATTCGGTATACTGTACATCGTCAAGATAATATTAACGTGCTTTTTTTCTGAAACGTAGTAACGGGCGTCTTAATGGGCATTCTTTATCAAATGAAGCTAGTGCAGTTCCAAGTGACTTACTGGAGGAACTAAAGTAGTATAAGCGGAAAATGTTTAAAGATCTAACATTGATTTCAGTCTAGCTAATACTGTTAGGGCAACACAGGATCTTAGAAAAACTCGAAGGATTTATGGTTGTTAATGACCAAAATAATAAATAGGCATTTTTAAATAAGCTTTATTAGATAGCTTAGTGAAGGAAGATTGTGCTGTTATCGAATCATCTTTTTTCAAATTTTTATATTGTTTGTTCGTTTACTTGGTAGTTGCTATGTATAATACTTGTTATAATGTTGCTTTGTTCGCTATCATAAATAAAATAACCATTACATACAGCGATACATTCTACTGAATTTTTTTAACACACACACACACGCCCGCGCGCGCGTCCTGGGGGATACACCAACCAGAATGTACAAATATCTAAACAATTGAAATCAATGTATCAAAACTTGGATTTCGTATTTTTCTGTAATAAGTGAACTTGTAAGATATAAATCTATTGTTCAAGCAGTCAATTTGACCATATATTTTCAGTTTTCAGTTTTCATTTATCGTAGCACAGGTGCAGTCTGATGTATTGACTAGGCAGTGCGCAGTTTTGTTAACTTATGTACTGTAGTTAAACAAATTCACTGTGCAACAGATTCAAGAAAAAATCTTTTTCACATAAAAAGAGCGTTGGAAGTGTCTTACAAATAAACATATTATTATACTATCTCTTAATGCAATTAAAATGAAGAGCAAGGTAGACAATTCATAAGTTGTTGGAACTGTTTGTAGCATTTCCATTTTGATATATGTTTAGAGAATATTTGTTAATTATTTTTAGAGCATTACACAACCAACTTTGTATACAAAGTAACACTATATCACCGCTAGTCAAAATAGTCGGGGAGAAAACATTTCATTTACATTTCGTATTCAACAAGGATATCGCGATCACGCAACGCCGTTCAGGTGAGCTCCATAAAGCTTAAACAGAAGGATATCGCGATCACGCAACGCCGATCAGGTGAGCTCCAGAAAGCTTAAACACAAGGATATCGCGATCACGCAACGCCGCTCAGGTGAGCTCTAGAAAGCTTAAACACAAGGATATCGCTATCACGCAACGCCGCTCAGGTGAGCTCAAAAAAGCTTAAACACAAGGATATCGCGATCACGCAACGCCGCTCAGGTGAGCTCTAGAAAGCTTAAACACAAGGATATCGCGATCACGCAACGCCGCTCAGGTGAGCTCCAGAAAGCTTAAACACAAGGATATCGCGATCACGCAACGCCGCTCAGGTGAGCTCCAGAAAGCTTAAACACAAGGATATCGCGATCACGCAACGCCGCTTAGGTGAACTCCAGAAAGCTTAAACACAAGGATATCGCGATCACGCAACGCCGCTCAGGTGAACTCTAGAAAGCTTATACACAAGGATATCGCGATCACGCAACGCCGCTCAGGTGAGCTCTAGAAAGCTTAAACACAAGGATATCGCGATCACGCAACGCCGCTCAGGTGAGCTCTAGAAAGCTTAAACACAAGGATATCGCGATCACGCAACGCCGCTCAGGTGAGCTCCAGAAAGCTTAAACACAAGGATATCGCGATCACGCAACGCCGCTCAGGTGAACTCCAGAAAGCTTAAACACAAGGATATCGCGATCACGCAACGCCGCTCAGGTGAACTCTAGAAAGCTTAAACACAAGGATATCGCGATCACGCAACGCCGCTCAGGTGAACTCTAGAAAGCTTAAACACAAGGATATCGCGATCACGCAACGCCGCTCAGGTAAACTCTAGAAAGCTTAAACACAAGGATATCGCGATCACGCAATGCCGCTCAGGTGAGTTCCAGAAAGCTTAAACACAAGGATATCGCGATCACGCAATGCCGCTCAGGTGAGCTCTAGAAAGCTTAAACACAAGGATATCGCGATCACGCAACGCCGCTCAGGTGAACTCTAGAAAGCTTAAACACAAGGATATCGCGATCACGCAACGCCGCTCAGGTGAGCTCCAGAAAGCTTAAACACAAGGATATCGCGATCACCCAACGCCGCTCAGGTGAGCTCCAGAGAGCTTACAAACAAGAATATCGCGATCACGCAACGCCGCTCAGTCGAGCTCCAGAAAGCTTAAATACTATGAATAATTAAAAGCTCACATGACAATAAATGAAAACGTTATAATGAGATCGTTCGATTCAATTTTTTAATCATTTGCTGTTTAACGACGACATCTGTTAACAAAAGAACGGCTGAAGTAACATTATTTTGGCAATACGACACCCGTCATTTTGTTGAAGGTACGTGTAAAAATACATCTGACACAGACAGAAAAACTAGAAAACACGCATTTACTGATTTGTCATTAATATTTTAACAGTTCATTTGTTGAAAAGTCTGGCCCTCCAATATTAACCGCTGGAAACCAAATCAGCTAAGCTAAATCCATACGAAAAGTACCATGGTGTTTCTAAGGTAACACCAAGCGATTTAAAAGTTTTGGACACATTACCTTACCTTAATATTTCGAGTATCAAGGTAGGGGAAAGTATTGTCTTCTCTGAGTTTGTCTAAAATAGGTTCAGGCATGAGATATTGTAGAATCACCGTCAGTCTTTCATCCAAAACCTTTTTATACTGTTGCTCGCGCTCATCTTCGATGGTTTAATTAAAGTAAATAAATGTAATAAGAAAATCGTATTAATAAATTTTCCATTTCACAAAAAGTAAACTTATCTGAAACATCCTGTATTCTTATTAAAACTCATACTTTGAGATTAACTCGTTTATTTTTGACTTAGTTTTGATTTGTTATCTAATAAAAGCGGGGTTATATAATCAAACTCCATCCTCCATAATTTTTGTATTTATGCAACTGATGATGGATTAATATCTAAAATTTATATCATTTCACACAGCATTAATGATAGATTTGTTTAAAGCATTCTCGATGAAACAAACATAGGATCTTTAATTATTAAGTAACATACCACAAGCCGTTTCTTGACTTTCATTTTCCTCTTCAACTGCCAGCTGGTCATTCAACGACAAGTTGCCTTGTTTTATGCCTTCACCAGTCTCTAATTTATCGAGCATTTGTACTAACAACTGTTGGTTTGTTTTTCTGAGATATTTCCTGAGCCAATCCATTCCCATTTCTCCTTCTGATTCTAAAACATCCCAAACATACTCCCGCTTCTCTGAGTCTGTTTGAAATCCCTGAAGCTGAAAAGTGCAATTTATCAGCACAAGGCTTCGTGACTTTAAATTTTAGGGGTCTATTGTACAAACAACACTGTAAAGTAAATGTTACTAGTGTTTTGACAGAAGCAAAACGACAAAAACTCCACTAGCTCGTGTTCTAAAGGTTAGTATTTTGAAACAAAACTTTATAAAAGTATACTCATAATGATATAGAGTTAATAAAGTTTAACAGTTTTACAGCTTATAGAATTCAGTGTGTAGGTTGATATAAATTACTAAAGCCACACCATTTCTTATTTTTAACAAAAGCAAATTTATTTCATTGTACCTGCATTCCTCTTCTCCATATTTTGGTGTGTGAATTGTCAAGCGCACTTTACAACTAGTACCAGCAGGTGCAATTTTCCACCGAAATATACACAACATAATTAAAACCAGAGTGAATACAAACAACCATTCATGTTTAGGACATTCAGTTTTGGTTGTTAGGTAAAGCACTATTTCATTTACATGGATAATAACATTGAGCGGCTAGACTTGTACGATTATTAAGTAAATATAATTCATACACAACGTAATGATAACTGTTTTTACCTTAATAATGTCAATATCATCAGGTAGCTGGGAACCACCAATGATTGGCCGAATGTCTAACCGATTTACCATCCATTGCCTCATCCTCTTTAGGTAGTTCCTATATCTCGTATCTAGCATTTAGAAAATATTTTTTCTTCTTCTAGATATTTATTTAAAGACATACAATTAGAAAATTCTGTTTGCCTTGCCACTTGTCCAAAAAGGGTATAATGTATTGATCTACAGCGAGGAAAGACAAAAGGGCCAGCTCTGAATGCAATGATTGGGGCAATGTTTTGCAAAGTATTGAGAATTCAACAGGTTTTAGATTTTAAAAATCCAAATCAAGCACCAAAACCACGTCCTTTTAAAGAATATTTATTAATGTTCACAACTAAATGCGCACAATCAATATGCTATTGTTAAAAATATTTAGAAATAGTTTGCAGTGATTATTTGTTAGGCATATTCTTCAGTTGCGTTAGTGAATGATTTTAGATATTAAGTTCAACGAACTTAACAAATCTTCCTGGCTTTTTTGTTCTAAGCAATTTCTGCGAAAATCTGAGTAAAAACACATTTCCATGGTGAGGATATTTTGGTGTACACGTTCTTTATGTAATCAGATGCCTGGAATTAATATTATCTACACGATTGCTCCCAGTAGAATCGAAAGACAGAAAAACTTCATCAATGCTTAAATACTGGGCAATTCAAAATAAACATATATGTCAAAAAGAGAATACGTTTTGATTGATTTCAAGGTGTCCGGATTCAAAGTTGGCATAGAAGTAATAAAAGCACAATAACAATAACGAATAACAATATTTCCTGATCATCCTAGTTCCTTTATTTACAATTACTATTAAAAGCGCCCCTCTCGTCGAAGAAAATGTTTATAGTTTTGCAAATATCCGTCGAAAGACAGAAATGGTATAGGTAATAAATGTATTGGCATAGGAACATTATATTTTGTAAGTAAGTTTAACATGATTTACGCTTTTGATTTTGTGCTAACCGTGTCCACGTTCACATTGGCCTTTATTTAAGAATTTTTTTCGATCAATTACTTAAGAACAAATCAGTCCAGACCCTCAATCTTTACAGGATGATATAACCAAATAAGGACATGAAATGTGTTTTACTAATGGCTTGAAATATCAAAATAACAGTTACCTCGGTTTTGAAAATAAGGTCATGCAAATAATCAAGTTCAACTAAATCTAACACACACACCTTCAAGATTTATTCGATATAAGGACTTGAAAAGTAGATGGCCCCTGTTTAAATCTAGGCTCACTGTGTCAGAAAAGAGCTTTCAATCACTTACTCAAAAATTAACTTATCTGAAGACATTCTCAATATTAAATCGAAAACTTATTAGTTTTTTATTTTATAGTTAACATCTTATATATACGTCAATATCATAAACTATTATCGTATCAAAATATCTTTTGAATAGACTTGATGCAATTAATAATACAAAAAATTACCATTTTTCTCCTGCATATGTTTTTGGTCTACCACTGCATCCCATTTTTGTGTTAGAATCACATTGCCAAAGTCTTTCTTCGGCATACATCTTAAGAATTCGTTTAAAGCAGTCTGATTGGTTTGTTGGAGATAATTATCTAACCATTGGCGTCCCTGTGATGAGCTTTGGAGAATTTTATCATAAATATATCTATTTCTTTCCGTGTTTTCCCGTAGAACCTGAAAAATATAACTTCTCGTATATTACACATTTATGTAGGGGATGGACAGAAGTATAAAAAATGAAAACTTTTTATAAGCCTTTAGGCTCAACGGACCACTTTGTAGTCGTGATTAGCTTTTCTGACCGTCTGATGTTCGTCATCATTCGTCCGTGTGTGCGTAAACAATAATTTGTCGGTACGATAGAAGTTTCATGTCTGACTTCCTTTAACCAAACTTGCACAGCCTCTGTATCACTATTAGAACTCAGTTCCTTTCTTGAAGCGACCTGAAACAAACATGCATTATGGAGGTTTTTTTTGTTTACTTCACTTCAACCAAACTTATACAAAATATTGACCAGCAATAGATATTGGTTCGATTCTTGAACTGGCCAGATCAAGCCATATGCTCCAGAATAATGTCCCTTAAAGGGCCAAAATAGGCATATGTTGTATAGACTTACATAGGAATATCTGTTATAAAAGAAATTGTCAGAAACTTCAAGGTATTGTACTTAGATATTTGGTGTGCAACGTGGCCTAGTGGACCTCCACCAAATTTGTTTAAACATTGGCCCTTAGGTCAAAATCTGTCCCACCCTATGGCTCACTTTTTTTTCTAAACTATATACAAAATTCTTATTGTCAGAAATCGTAAAACCTTAGTTAACCAATATCTTAGATAAGAAAATTGCAAGGACATCTGTCCATGGATGGGGTTTAAGGTCACTGATGCTAAAGATTTATTATTCTACTTTTCATCAAAAAGTCTTTATTTATTAATTGATATTTTAGAAACTAGATTATATAGACACCTTAAATGAACCTCTACCATTAACTGGAGTCAAGGTCATCGAGGTTAAAAACAGATTTATCTCTTAGAGCTTTTATTTGTTAACCAATAACTTAGATATTTGGTATGTAGGTTCCTGGCATAGACCTCTACCCTTGATGTGGGTTTGAGATCACAAGGATCAGGGTCACTGAGGATAAAAATATATATTTCTTCTTTTCATTTACTTAATGGCTTATATCTTAGATATTTAATGTATGGACACCTTGCATGAACCTCTTCAATTAAGTGGGGTCAAGATCACTGAGGTTGAAAAACAGTTTTTTCTACTTTACCTCATATGCATTACCTCATAGAGTCTTCATTTACTGACTAGTATCTTAGATAATTGGCATGAAGGTTTCTTGCATGGACATTTAGCCTTAGCTGGGACTGAAATAATGATCAAGATGACCAAGGCTAAAAATAAAGTTTTCTACTTTCTGTCATAGAACCTTAATTTTTGACCAATATTTAAGATATTTGATTTGACAATAAAGAATGTGGTGAGCTCAACAGGGCCTCTAAACAAGAGCCATGCCAAAACAAGAATTAGCGGAAGAAATGCAACTTTACATTTATGATAAAGTCACAGTCTTAGAATGTTATAAAATAGTAAGCCTTCTATGTATAAAATGGCGACAATTTTGGGTTAAACAGCCAAAAAGGCCCAAATGTCTTAATAATCATCATTGAATCACCTAAAGCCAATGACAAAAAATGTTCCATTTTGCGATATGGATCTGATTTATGGTGCAAATCGAAGAAGTTCATGTAAATGCATGTAAAAGACATTAAGAGCAAGCAAATGCAATTGTTGCAGTTTTATTTCAGAGTTTCGTATTTTACCCATTGCTCGTGTGACACCTTTTTTCAACCTTTCGACTATGATAGAGTACGATACGTCTAACTGATCAGGTATTTTCAGTTTATTTTGATATTTCATGTTTTTTTTGGGGAATAATTTTGCTAATCGAACTTAGATAAAATTATATCACATAAAATAGGTAATACGTAGCAGTGTTTTGTTGTATATAATATTTTGCAGCTCTTATAAAAACGTATTCAAGTAACGTTGTACCTGGAGGACGAAATTATCTGAAATCCCTAATGCTTTGATAACGTTAACAGTTTAAGAGTACAACTTTCCATATCACATATCATTGGTGATAATTTACCTTGAGTCGACAAATGTCATTTTCTGTAAGAAATTCATCTGGTCTGAAAACTCCTGTAAGAAGTGGTCGGGTGTCTAGAAAATTTATTAACGCTTGTTCTTCAGCTGAAAAAAGCAAGTGTTGCCTCATCAAAAATACAATTAAGGTTTTTAGTTTAAAGAAAATAAGTCTACAATTTTAAATGAAGAAGTTAACGCAGTGTAGTTACGATAACGACAACTTCTTTGTTGAATATTTAACGAAAGCTTTTATAGCAGAGGTATAATACGGCACTTCTACTCCTTTGCCTATCAGCTTGCTTTTATGGAGACGTGGTAGAGTGTCCGCTTAGTAATAGAAGGTACCCGAGTTCAAACCCTGCACGGGGCAGGTGGATTTTTCCGGGTAACACTTTGAACAACTATTTGTATTGCCTTATTCAGTACAGAATGAAAAAATAATTGTTACTGTAAAGAAAAACATATTTTTAAAGAAATCTAGACACTAAGGCTGTGTTCATTTGAAATAAATTGCTCTCCACATAAAAATGGTACAACAACACGTTAAATAAAGACGTTCATTTAATGAAGTTTAGAATTTTACACTTGAGCCTTGAAAATAAAATGTTTAAGACATAAACTTTTATATTGTGAATATAGGGTTTTCTAGTCTACCTTACAAAGGTTTTAAGAACGGACTTAAGTTACTCATGAAAGCAAAAACAATAATGATTCACTCATTTAAAAGGTTTACTTATTATCAAAATCATAACTGCTTCCATTTACTCTAAAAGGGACATTGAAAAGTTTGTTCATTTTTTCTTGCCACTGAAATCAAACATATTCTTTACACAAACAAGGAGGCGATGAACACATCTATGAAAACATCTACAGGAAGGTAATATAAAGAGTATCAGGTAGAATAGAAATTACAGCCGAACTCTGATATTTTGAATTAATTTAAAAAAAAGAAAAATAAAAGTAGCTGTCTTTCTATACCAAAATGTGTGAAACCTTTTTTATTTAAACTTGTAAAAATTTGCGTCATGGCTAGTATGGCCCTGCGCAACTCCATAAAAATTGTACAAATAGTAGTGGATGTCAACATGAATTCATGCTGAGAGTTAAATCAGTTTTGAAGTTGTAGATGACCAAGAGGGCTCCCTTCTAAAAAAACAAAGCCAAAATGATAATATCCAGACTGTTTTGAACTAAACCTGGGTTCAGAATCATTGGATCCGCACTAAAGTACAGAAACACAAGGCTATTTCAGTACACTGAACATCACCTTAAAGGGTGTATCTGCCACATTCCTGATAGAAATACGTAAGAATTCCAAACACATATTTAAAGTGAATATATATATAAAGTAATTAATGTTGAACAAAGAATTTCCTCCTCAGTTTCTGTTACAAGTTATTGGAAAAGTGTAAATCATTTATATTATGTTATTTGGGTTTTCGAGTGATATATGTGGATATATTACCTGCCAAGATTTTATATCATCCGAGCCGTTATATATATATATATATATATATATATATATATATATATATATATATATATATAACGCACAATTACTTGGACGTAAACTCTCTGGCGGATTTATAGTTGATCAGTAGATTTGCTGAACGGGATTCAATAGTCAACACATAATGTCATATAATACAACTAGCTGAATTTAGTAGCAGTCATGTGTACTGAAATCTCAAATTATGTTTAAAATGATAATACTTACAATGAGGGTCAGCCATTTTAGCAGAAATCTGAAAAACATAAGATAAAATGAAAATTATTCAGAAGATGAAAATTGCCTGTAAGCAACAACACAACTGGGAAACACTGTCTACAATGTGCAGTTAAAAAGCGGTTTTTCGGAAAAGAGATATAAACATCCGCCCCTATCGATATACCCCACTCACCTTTTATAACAATAGTTTATTTTACCATTATTGTTGAGAATTGTCTTAAAAAAGAATAAATAATTCCCCCAAGAAACATACATTTCTTTAGAAAACAATATGCAATATTTCAAGCATAAACGGCACTTTGATAAGCTGATTTGCAAAGTGCCAGTGTCGGGAAGCTTTAGCATTCTTCATACGAGGGCATATTCTAGGAAAGAATTGTCCTCCTTTCTTAACAGATTTTTTCATCACTCTGCATCCAACCAGAATTCAAAATTATATCTTAGGTACCAGGAACCTGCTTAGGTCAATTAATCTGATGCCAATAAACATTTTCTTATAGTGAGAGAAGTGGTGATACTAGTAGTTTCCCAAGGCCATAACAGCACTAGAGAAAATTTTCAATGACGTTTGGCCTTGTCACCGACAATACTTAACTGTTAAGAGCGGCAGGCTGAGCGTTATCTTGATAGAGAATTATATTTTTACTGCTTTGGCCACTTCTCTTTTATGGATTAGAAATAGTTTCTATATAATAATTTTGCATGAAAGGGGCTAACAAACTACTTTTCTTTCTTTTGATTGACATTCAGTTGCCTTGTCAATCATCCTGCACAAAGATTTTGAAACAAAAATGTTCCTTTAAAATGGAAAAAAATGGTACATGTATTTTGTGCTATGTCCTCCCTATAAATGCAACTGACTCGCTGTACAATCCTCAAACGTTCTATCATTGTTGGGGTGTTTACAGGCGTCCTGCCATCAAAATTTTGATTATGTGTTTGTCATCCTTAAAATATTCAATACCGACATTATTATCAGTACCTTCAAAAGCCAAGTTAAGTAATGGCTCTCTTACAACCCGTCGTGCGTGCTTAGAGATCGTGCGACCTCGGAGTTCTTGTCAGGCGTAGCGTTGTCGCAGGATGAAAATTAAATCGCAGCGGAAGTACGTAGTAAGTACTTTATGAGTAGGTGTGTCGTGCTCTACACGTGGGGTCCGCAAGTGGTCTGTACGCCTTTTTGGAAGTAGGAAGAAGTAAGGAGTACGTACGATCTGTACTTGTGTCGCACACAGTGAGTGAGATAAGCGTACGTGTATTGCAAATCAAGCGTACGTTTTCAGAAATCGTACTTACGAAGTAAGAGAACAGTAAGAAAAACGTAATAAGCACGGAAGTGTTAAGCACGACACTCTTGCGTCAGATTGCTGGAACGCACGGATAGTCAAAATAATATAAAAGGGAGCACCGAGTCTCTTCATCATTCACTGTTTTGGCTTCCAAAATGGCACTTTCAAGAAGAATGCGCCATCGACTTCTACAGCTGCTTATGCTAGAGGAGGCCGAAGATTATGACGCAATGCTGGCAGTGGTTGCTCGGGATCGCCTGCAAGAGAGGCAAAGAAGAAGGAGGCGTTATTGGGTGAAGCCATGGCTGACCAGAAGGCCTCTCTTCTCTTCTCCTTCTTTCCTCTGATTCATCATTCTTGCTCTTCTTCCCTTTTCTGCCAGCTACTTTTGTCTTTGGAGCCATTGTTCACACTGCCGAAGTCGACTTTGAACTGAGAGCAGACTGTTAGTATCAGCTTTGATATAGGCGCACGATGCAAAGCAAGTACTTGTGATCGTGCTGGTCACGTGTGTCGTCTTACTGTGACGCACTTCACAAGTACGGTAGAAGTACTCGCCCTGCACTTTGAAGTAAGATAAACGCACGGGGGAAGTGCGCTCAGCCCCCTTTTTGTTAACGCGTACATTGAAAGCAAGTTGAACGCACGAGTTTCTTGCGTGGTAAGTACGTCTTCGTGGTAAAATACCCTGCAATTTGTGCATGCTTTTCCTGCGTTACACGCACGCCTAGCGCACTTACTCAGTACTTTTGTCTTGCGTGCTACGAGCGTGCTCCAGGCGTTCTAATTGTCGCATACAGGTCGTAGCGAAAAACTGGCCGGCCAGTTTTCGGGCTGCGTGCCTTGCGTCGTGTTTGCGTCCACGAAAAAAGTACGTTCCTCGTGCGTGTATCTTACTACTTGGCCATTTTTTTGCACGCAAACCGCTCGTAGAAGCACGCAAGACCGGTTGTAAGAGTAGTTTAAGGATAAGTCATCATATTGCTCAAACAATAATTAGAATCAGTTATTATAGGGGAGGTAGTTTTACCGAAGTATGTTTGAAACGACAATACGTAAAATGAATGATTATGTAACAAGTATAGTACAAAAAAGGGGAAACAACTTTATCATATAAAAGTATCATACGCGAAGATAGGACAAGGATCGAAATCAGTCATGACCAATTGGTAAAATTGGAGATTCTGACATGTGCAACTTTTGATATTCTAGAAAACTTCTATTGTGAAAAATGAGTTTCAGTAACAGTCGCCCCATGTATCCGGTGACCGTACGGATCCGGTCTTGGAAGAGCCGGTCCTCTAATATTACTTGCCTGGGCACTGGAGCGGTAATGGGTAAAACACGGCGGAAACTGCAACTAAATGCAAATCACAGAAGTGCTCGGTTTATTTCAGGTCTGCAAATTAGGCGGACATGTCAAACAAAACACTTTTAACCAATGGGGGACATTCCTGATAACAAATTATCTCCCTTACTCAGATAACATCAAAGGTAAACCAAAAAGCAGATTGGAATCCTCTAACTTTATCCTTGTTTCTTATTGTGATGGTGTTGACTTTTGTTGTAAAAATTGTCACATATATTAAATAAAAAGTTAGGATTATCAAAAACAAAGATAATGGTGTTAACAAAAGATGTTGCTAAACTTAATGTGTAATCTGACTACCACTGTTGCAAATAATTAGGCCTAATTATCACCATACCAAAAGAGAAAACAGCGATAAAAGCAGAGGAATCCAAATGGAAGGACCAATGTAATATCAGAGAGTATTCAGGGTAGATAATAAACTATTGTCCCCAATTGCAAACATCTCTCTCTCTCTTTCTTTCTCTCTCTCTTCTAATCAAATTGCATCGTTTCGTAACTAGGCCAGGTCATGACCTAAACACATGGGCCAGCAGACGACGAATGGCATATGTATTCTAAAAATAGCAGTGACCTCGAATCACTACGCGACATAGAACATTAGACTGACAATTGTAAGATAGAAAATTAAGTTCAACTAATTACTGCCAACAATCAATACTGACTATACTAGGCAGGCAAGTTCTTGCAACTGCTTCCTGGGTTCATACCAGTACTCGCGCCGAAAGCGAGGATTGAAGAATGTCACTGGAGAGTCTCACCTCTGGTGGGATTCGAACCAGCAACCTCCGGATCGGGAGTCCGACGCTCTAACCCCTCGACCACCGAAAACCAATTCTCTCATACCACAGTACAATGTAGTTAGAAACGTATTGAATTAGATAATGTCTGTACTTCTAAATGATCACTGAACTTTTAATTACGTAAATATCATTTTAAATGTTTGAATAGATAGGACTATTTCTTTTGGTGGTAGAGTTGCAGTAAGCTCGGTGTCCTTAGTAACAGTTGACCGATTACAATTAAATAAACCAATGATATTTTGCATACTTGCTTTATTTGCTCATTTGTTTCTTTTCTATTTTTTAAAGTACAAAAATGATGCAAGGATATCCATTTGAAATAAATCACTAGACGTCCAAAATTAAACAACAGCTCTCTACCTATCGCACATTGAAGTTTTTACAAGTATACTAAGATAGATCACAAATTTATTGAATATCATTTACATTTGAAGGATTTAAGCGTGTGCCTTTTAACTTGGAAATATATTTTGTTTTACATAGATTATCCAGATTTTTTAAAACTTCCTCTAAGGATTTTGGAAATATGCCGAGGATATCAGTATCAGATTTGAGATTTCTTTAATTGGCCGTTGTGTTTTCATTGTTCCTTTACATCTAACTGCACTGGCAAAACACCAATATTCAGTATATGTTTAAATCTGAGATATTGTAAAGATCAGAATGATTAGCTTATTAGATTTTTAAGATGTTTTATGTGTACAATTCTACAAGTTTGTTGATCAAATTTTTTTCTGCGTAGCTGCATTAAAACCGATTTTCATGTATAAACAAATCTGTGACTTTGAATTACACATGAACAAAATATATGATAATAAGTAATTAAAATATAAATATAATAGATATACAAGAATAATAGATATACTAACAATAAAAACAGAAATGACATGAAATCTTACAAGCAATAGTATAATTAAGAAATGGGTGTATTATCATACAAGTCAACAAGATCTTTAATAATCAGTTGTACATATTCAGTCTTTTAGATTTATGAAAAGATAAATAAATATGAATAACTGTTGATAAACCGGTAGTGACACTTCCAAATCGAAATCGGAATATTTTGGAACTATTTAGGAAGGTCACTTCAAAGTAATATTATTGTGTTACTATTATGTTTCTAGTTCTTAAGTTTATTTGTATTAAAGATGCTGGTATACCAATGAACATTTCATATTCTGGTGGCCAAAAAATAATGATAGTTTAACGTTTTCGCTAAGAAGTGAATATATTTTAATATGAGTTTAAAACATTCAACCCGTTGTATATCAGACAGGATGTATGAAGGAAGTCCTGACAAAAGCTCAGATATCTGGGGTCAGGAGTACACAAGTACTCCTGAACAAGTATGTGTCAGTAGTTTGTTAAAGGGCCCCGTCTGGGGTTCAGGAAAATACTGAGGAAAAATTAAGGATATTTTTGGAGGAAAAGATGAAGATAGCCAAAGAGCAGGTAGACAGAATAGCTTATGAGAGAGTTCATCGAATGGGTTTTAAAATGCAAGGAAATACCAAAACGATTGTTGCCAAATTAATTTGTTTAAAGAGAGAGAAATGGTCAGAAAACAATGGAAAACGTTAGATAATACACCATTTTATGTTCACGAACAGTTTCCGAAAAAAGTAGTTGAAAGGCGTCGGCAACTTATTCCGAAATTGAAAGATGCAAAGAAAAGTGGCGCGAATGCTTGGATATCATATGACACCTTATATATTAACCGTACAGCGCAGCGAAATGATAAGTAATGGTGCGACTGTCTTAGCATGGAATGTTAATGGACTGACTGATGCTAAGAGATGTCGTCAAGAATTTGTAAATATTATCTCGAGTAATGACATTGTGTTTTTGTTTGAAACATGGGCAAATAAGAATAGTAGAATTGATATTGACGGTTACACGTGCTATATTTTTTTTTGAAAATATCAACATCGAAATGCGAAAAGATGCAGTGGTGGAAATGCTGTATATGTGAAAGAGAATTTAAAAAACGGTGTCAAAATATAACGAAATAGTTATGACTCTATAATAGAGTTAAAACTTGATAAGAATTTAAATTTTAATTTAATTGAGGATGTTTATTTATGCGGTGTTTATATTTGGCCTGAAGACTCCCCTATGTATAATGTTTTTGACGTAGATTTATTTGATATTGTACAGAATGATATATATAATTTTGAAGACAAAGGTTCTCTATACTAAACTGGTGACTGGAATAGTCGGGTCGGTGTGAGAAATGATTTTATAGTGTTTGATAGAAATATTGATTTCATTTCATGATTTATACTTGCCTGATGAAATATACATTAGGATCATATCTACGATAAGCATCAACAGTCCGCTGCACTAAAAATAGCGCTCCACGTGACATACCATCGTCACGTGATTTAAAGCATGAGTGTTCACTATCTACCGGTTTTATTTCCGGCGTAGAAGCATCAACGCGTGTTTTTCCGTTTAGTTGAAAATATTTGTATTTTCGTTTGGATTTTTTCCCACTGGAATGTGTGAATTTAGTGTTAATTATGGCTAATGCTTTATTGGATCAAGAGAATTCTTCTCTGCATGAGAATTCTGCTTTGGAAGACGATTCCATCGAAATGGAAATTTCAGTGTAAAGTTAACTTTCTGGATAGGAAATGTTACATGGAATATGAGACATTAAAGTAATATATAAGGATATAAAATTGTGGTCTAATCGATGGAAAATATGAGGTAATTTATTGACATTTCATTGATGAACAAAGGAACAATAGTTTCGCGCCATATCAATGCCGAACAAAAGGAGGCGCCAGCGCAGTAAACCCTCGCCGTCAAGCAATCAGATCAACAAGAAACACAAATCGATAATAGAATCGGACATTGATAGTGACTGTAGCACGTATTTTGACCCTTTTGAAGAACCAAATACTGATTCCGATACTCAGCTACAGCCTACCATATCACATATTCACACGCCCAAAAGTCAATTATCTTTCAAATCAAACATGGGTTTATCTGAGGAAGACCTCAAAAAGCTAGCTGCGATGATCAGCAAAGAAATCAAACACGACCTTATTAATGAAGTAAAACTTGAGATCAAATCATTGGTACAAGCTGAAACCAAATTACTCACTGATGAAATTTCTTTGCTAAAGAAAGAAAATAAAAAACTTAAAAATGAACTCAAGTCCGCTAAGGTAGAAACCGATGAGCTAGACCAATATGGAAGAAGAATGTGCCTTGATATTTACGGCATTCCTGGCGACACGGGTAAATGGGACGAGAATGTCGAGGAAAAAATTCTCAATCATGCAAGGTCAAAACACCTTGACCTATCAAGCAGCGATATCGACAGGTGTCATCGGCTTGGTCGTCCAAGAGACAATTATAACCGAAAGGTTATCGTAAAATTCACCAATTCCAAGGCTCGTCAGCGTGTATATTCTGCCAGGAAATCTTTGGGAGACGGTGTATTTGTTCAAGAGAACTTGACAAAATTTCGCGAAAGTCTCGCTTATGAGGCCAGGCAGTTAGTGCGTGCCAAAAAACTTGCAAAGACATGGATCTCTGGATGTAAGGTGTATGGACTGGTTACAGAAGGTAGCAGCAAAATTTGGATTAAAGACATGGATGTGATTGACAGTTTAAAAAAGGACTAATTATATAAATTCCATGTATGTCATGTATGTATGTCATCATGTAAATTTAAGACACTATTAAACAATAAATACTTACCATTACCATTTGTATGATAAAGTATATGATATATGTACATGTGTCTCTTACAATTCACTCGGTAAAAAAATGAATAAATGCATTTTAATCTCTAAGCAGATATTCACCTTTTGCACTAAACTGACTGTAAGTAACTATTTTCCAGTCATTTATGACCTTGCGTTCATAACGGTTCCCGCAAAATCACTGCTTTTTTGCCCCAGTTATTTCGTAAGAATATACAAAGTGTCAAGATATTATCATACAGCGTTAATAATCCAATGACCTAGATATAATAATATTACGTTAAGGTTTATATTTTTGAAGGTATAAGAAATCCTTTGTAAATACTTGACATATCTATATATGTTGGTTTTTTTTTTTTTTTATTATTATCAAGAAACACAAATCAATCCGACTAGTTAAACATTAGTATTCCTTTTAAGAATGTGATAAGAAACAATACCAATTTCTTATTTAACTTGCTCAAGATACCCTCGTCCTGTTCTCATTCCTATCAATATCAAGCATCTTAGTTATAGGAAAAAGAGTATAGTTGTTATTTTACCTAAGCTATCTATGGTGATTTATTTCAGTTCATAAGGGTATTTCTTTAATGTATGTGTATGTAATATTATTTCGCTATATGACTTAATTTTATTTGTACAGATCACGCTCTGTTGTCCTTTGTCAGTATTTGAATACAGAACATGAAATACCTGTATTTTATGTCTACATTACGGACTAGTCAGGGATATTATGTTGATTAGTTCATTTTATTCTCATGTTTGTTCTCGACTTTCACGTGATAGATAACTGTAATTTTCTCAAACAGAACGGTTAACCACGTGCTTTGAAAATATTTCATGACAGGTAACGGTAACGTACAGTTGTACAGTTGTATCAGTTGAAATTATACCGTTTTAATCTTTTGAACTTACGGTATATTCCGTAGTGTCAACTCGTATTTCGTTTTCGACCGAGTTGTAACTAAACACGGAGTAACATTTACGAAGCGTGGTATATACGGATTTGAACTTAGTTTTACAATTTACACAAAAGCTATCTGCAAATCTTATAGCTTATATAATAATATTGCATCATAACTGTCATGGTTTGCATGATAGCCAAAAACCCTATATAAATAAATGTTAACATACATTATGTGTATATGTTTATGCTATTTACTGAAACATATGATACCAATTTTTTATTCACTCTCGGTATAATTCATGCATGTATATTAATTTATGTTATGTTATAACGATGAACCACTGCGTTCAAGTCAATTTTGTTCGCCATGAACATAGAGTTTCCTAAAAACTTTTTATTTTTGTGTTATATCATTGACAGAGAATTTTTCCACATTGATAATTGCTTCAATGGTGGTATGCTTGTATATTTAACTGTATATGTAAATGTCATCTTTGTTAAATGATGGTATACTTGTATATTTAACTGTATATGTAAATGTCATCTTTGTTATTTGAAATTCACGGTTTCGAACTAGGATATCGAAATAGCTATATTTCTTCAATTATAATGACCGAAATTATTTTTACCAGTTCATAACAATATCTCGTAAGTGCAGTTCTCTAATATATTTCAAATTGATTTATAAATTTCTGGCACTTTTCGCCTGAATAGTTCTGAAGCGATACATTGGAAATAACCCAATAGTGATTTATTACAACAGTAAAAGGCATTTTTGCCCCTTGCCATGACAAACTAAGTCATTTCTGAAGGTTTTTTGCTTAAAAATGTACATTTATTTATTTTCTTATTTATTCTTTTTTTTTTCTTTTTTATATTCATCATACTGTTACCTAGATATCTATAACAATAACTAATAAGATCCCTCTTTTAGTTCCTGATATATGTACTTGTTAGGAATTTCTCCAAATAATGTATGTATTTTTTTTGTAATGTTTTCTATCCAAAATCCAGCATGTTAGCTTACAAACTCCTTTTCTACTGTACTATCGAACCAAGCATATTACCATGCTCGGTTTTTTGTTTTGTTTTTTTCTTTTCTTCTCAAACCCAAAATAGTTTCCCTGATCGCTGCCATTTCCCTAGGGTCTTTCCATATTTGTTTAACGGTAAAGTCTTTTGTTTACTCTCCATTACTACTGACTTGTTTTTGCTGCCTAATAGGTAATGACATAGCTTCATGGAGAGTGACAATAGGGCTTTACTATAACAGTAGACAGGGTTGCTAAAAGTTTTTGTTTTGTATCATACCCGGGCCTTTTCCTGATAAACTTTTTCATATGGTTAAGAAACGGACTATTCAAATATCTTAACAAATTAAAGGTTTTATTTCCTGATGCAGTATTGTGCTTTAAATATAATCTTTTAATATTTGTTATGCTTAATAACTCCTACACACTCTTACTTATTCACTACAGTAATGGTAATTATAATCTTACAAATTTTCATTCATCTTTTAACAACGAAGGATTAGATATGGGATATTTTAAAAACATATCATTAATGATTTTACTGTTATCTGGTGACATTGAGTTGAATCCAGGTCCCGAAAATGTAGATCATTGTTTTTCATTACTTCACCAGAATATCCGCAGCATTAGAAACAAGATGAACTTTATTAAGGAAAACTTTTTAGATTTTGATATGTTATGCTTCACTGAAACACACCTATCCACGGATGTAAATAACAGTACTTTATTTTTAGATAGTTTTGATTATATGTTTAGAAAAGATAACACTGCACATTCCGGTGGATTTCTTATATATGTTTCATCTCACTTAAGACCTAAAAGGTTATTCGATTTAGAATTTCTTCTTCCTGAAACACTTTGGATTGAAATTAAAGATAAGAGCAAGTCTTTCTTAATATGTACTGTATATAGACCTCCACATTATACAGTAGACTTTTGGGATAAATTGAATATTTGTATTGAAAAGGCTTTAGAGAAAAGTAATAAAATTATTTTAGTTGGAGATATAAATGAAGACCAGCTTAATCATCATAACACAAAATTTAAGGAGATTCTGAACTTAAATAATATGCAAAATATCATTTCACAGCCTACCCGCGTAAGCGATCATTCAAGTACTTTAATTGATCCTATTGCTATTTCTAATAACATATTACAATACGATTCTGGAATTTTTGAGACAGATAAACTTATAAGCGACCACTTTGGTACATATGCGTATATCCAAATTGATTTTAAATTTGATGCTCCTTTCAAACGTCGTGTATGGAATTACCAAAATGCCAATTTTAATCAATTTAATACTATTATTCAATCGACTGATTGGTCGTTCCTTCAAAATAACTCGGTAGATGAAGCCTGTATTTCGTTTACCAGCAAATTTCTAGATATTGCTAAATCATGCATTCCAACATATTTCGTAACTGTTCGCCCTTCTGACAAGCCTTGGTATAACAATGAAATACGCAAAACATCTAGGAAACGTGACAGGTTAAAACACAAAGCAGTGCAAACCAACAATATTTCGGACTGGAATAAATATAAACAAATCAGGAAAAAAGTCAACAATATGAAAAAGCATGCAAAAGAAATATTTTTAATAACATTGAGTATTCATTACATGATTTAAATAACTCCAATCCTTCGCAATACTGGAAACTTGTCAAATTATTAATTAAAGAAAATTCAGCAAAATGTAATAAAATTCCTCCTCTTAAAAATGAAAACAATGGTTATTCGGTGTCTAACGAAGAAATTGCTAATACTTTAAATGACTACTTTACGTCAATTTCCACTGTAGACGACTCTAATTCTAGCCTTCCAATTTTTTTGTCTAAAACTGATACATTCATAGATAACATACAAATCACTGAACAAGAAGTGTCTGATATATTGTCAAACTTAGTAGTTAAAAAGGCGTGCGGTCCTGATGAAATCAGTCATCGTATGCTAAAAGAAACATCAAAAACTTTATGTAAACCGCTTTGTATACTTTTTAACAGATCTTTACAAGAAGGTTCATATCCGAATAATTTAAAGTTAGCTAATGTAATGCCACTTTTTAAAAAAGGCGATAAGGAAATTCCATCTAACTATAGACCGATTTCATTAATTAGCTGTCTTGGTAAGGTAATGGAAAGAGTAATATTTAAACATTTATATAATTACTTACATTCAATACTTATTTATAAAAACCAGTCTGGCTTTCTTCCTGGTCACTCAACTGTTTTTCAACTAATTGATATGTATCATCAAATTTGTAAGGCTTTTGACGAGAAAAAAACTACTTGTATTGTCTTTTGTGATATATCAAAAGCATTCGATAGGGTTTGGCACTCTGGGTTGTTATTCAAACTAAAACAATATGGAATTATTGGCAATTTAAATAATTGGATAAAAAATTATCTTAGTAACAGGATGCAAAGGGTATTTATAGGTTCATCTTTCTCTGAAACCAAATACATAAATGCTGGTGTTCCTCAAGGCTCTGTGCTCGGCCCCCTGTTATTTCTTATATACGTCAATGATATAGCCGAATCTCTGATAAGCACCACAAGACTTTTTGCAGATGATAGTTCATTAGCAGTTACTTCCTCTAACATAAAAGATATCGAAGACATTCTTAACTCTGATTTACAAAAAATCTCGTCATGGTCTGAACAGTGGCTGGTTAACTTTAATCCTTCAAAAACAGAAGTAGTAACATTTTCTTTGGCTGACAGAGACGATCCCAAATTAATATTTAATAACACAAATTTAATATCTGTCAATAACCATAAGCATCTTGGGGTAACTCTCAGTAAAGATGGTTCCTGGCACGAACATATATCCCAAATTACTTCTACAGCCTCAAAAGTCCTAGGCACCATGCAAATGTTGAAGTTCAAATTAAAACGTTCATCACTTAACCAAATTTATATTTCATATCTTAGACCAATTTTAGAGTATGCTTCAGTATTGTGGGATAGCTGTACTATTGGGGAAAAAGAAACGTTAGAAAAAATGCAATACGAAGCTGCGAGAATTGTAACTGGTCTAACGCGTTCTGTATCAATTAATAAATTGCTTAACGAAATAGGATGGGTCTCTTTGTCTGATAGGCGAAAAATGCAAAAATTAACACTTGTTTACAAAGATAAAAATGGATTTTTACCTTCCTATCTTTCTGAATTATTTCCTCCAATGATTAACGAAACTAACCCTTATAATTTAAGAAATACTTCAAACTATTCAACATTACCAAGACGTACAGAAATTTATGCTAAATCAGTAATCCCTTCCTCTATAAAGTTATGGAATGAACTTAATCATACTATTCGAGAAGCACCGACCCTTTCTACTTTTAAAAATATGTTAAAACAGCAATTTAAACCACCAATTGTGCCAAAATTCTTTCTTAGTGGTGAACGTATCTTCTCAGTTTATCACGCACGAATAAGAAATCAATGCAGTAATCTAAATGCAGACTTGTTCAAAAATCACTTAAGACAAAGCCCACTCTGTGATTGTGGTAATGGTATTGAAAACGCCGAGCATTACTTTTTTAATTGCAAACGCTTTACTATTCAAAGGCGCAACTTATTTTTGGCAACTAGACTCTTCCATCCTTTAAGCACAGATAAACTTTTATTTGGAAATTCAAATCTTACTGATGTAGAAAACGAATTTATATTTCAACATACTCAAAAATTTATCAAACAGTCTGACAGATTCCGTTAATCTAAAGCTCCTTTTATCCTGATGTGACGGTTCTATTCTCTGTCTATTTGTATATTTGTATATCTATCTGGAATTAAGTTATCCTGGGGTGGCAGCTTTAGGGAAACCAATTTGATCAAGTTTTTTTTTTATTCCCATAATACTTCCAGTACATCTCATTAAAAATTGTTTTGTATTTTTCCACTTATACTAATACTTCACTTATTATCGTTTCTGCATATTTTCACGTAAAAACATCGGAAAATATGAAAGATTTTATTCTGACTGTGGGGAGGGCTGTTTTCTAATGTTGTTATAACTTGTAGCCCGACCCCTTTGCACTATATGTAATTATGAAATTTTTGATGAACATCTAGTATTTACCTGATTGTATTGTGTGTTTATGTTTGCTGAAATGAATTAGTTGCAATAAAATATTATTAAACCAAATTCCATCGAGTTTGAATCGGTTCGTTCTCCTGCGGTCTCGCACTCGTCGAAGTCGAGGTCGTCTCGAGTGCCTAGGGCGAGTAAGAAGGAATTAGATGCTCTAAGAAAGGATGTGCAGGATCGCTTTGAGAGTATTGACTCGAAATTAGACCGATTTTACCTGTCTTTTCGGATACTGCTGGTTCGGCCAGGCAGAGACCGAGTGATACCATACTAGGTGGGGTATCAGAGACCGTCACACATGGTGTAGACACAGCGCAGCGTGTACCACTAGCTTGTATACCTGAGCACCCATAGCAGTCGGAGGACGACGTTGTTTCGCTTAATGTTTATATGCAGCAAGCCCTGGGCAATCTACTGTCTACGTTATCAGATAAACAACCAAACATGGACAGCGTCATTCAGTGTGTAAGGGACATATTTGCTATGAACACTAAGTCTCTTGATCAAATTGCAAGAACTGGTGCATTGCACCACATAATTCGCAGAAAGGCAGCTAGGCTGATTCTGGATTAAATGACTCCAAAGATCTAAAAAATCAGATATGGACTTTGCCATTGTCACATGAGGGATTTTGGGTTCTGGTCTTGAACAGCAGTTGAAAGAAAGACAAGAAATTAACAAACAGATCTCAGACTTATTGCCTGCATTTGACAGACGTCCCAAGCACAAAGTGTCAGGACCATCTGAACAAGCCTGGAAAAGACCTCGTTTTCAAGAATATGGGAGACCTCATGCTGCATACCGTCAGTCCCAGACATACGGTCCTCAGCCGGTCCTCCAACTAACGGCCTCAAATGCAGTCCTATGCGGGTCCAAAGTTCCCAAAGGCTACTGCCACAGCTACTAAACCTACTGCGGTAAGTTACACTTTTTGATCAAAAACAAAATGACTTGCTCTTGCAAAAACCCAACATTCCAGTAGGAGACAGAATCGGGTTTTTTCGAAGCATTGGGAGGCAATCACAAACGATCAATGGATTCTTTCTTTAATAAGAGAGGGCTACAATCTAGAATTCGAAAGCATTCCAAATTTCAATGGTCTAAAACAAACAATTCCTCCTTCAAAAGATATGCCTATTCTTTTACAGGAAATAGATATTTTATTACAAAAACAAGCAACAGAACCTGTAAATCAGAACATAGATCAAGGTTTTTACAGTACATTTTTCCTTGTTCCAAAGAAAACTGGTGGTATGAGACCCGTGATCAATCTGAAGCCTCTCAATGCCTACCTGCGCACTCAATATTTCAAAATGGATACCATGAAAACAGTATCGAATCTAGTCAGAAAAGGAGATTATGTTTACACCCTAGATCTCGCAGATGTTTATCTACACATCCCAATTTTTCCCAATGACAGAAAATTTCTCAGATTTCGAGTAAACAATCAATCATATCAGTGGTGCGTAATGGCATTTGGGCCAAAAGTAGCTCCAAGGACCTTTACGAAACTAGTATAAGTTGTAGCAGCACACATACGCAAACAATCAATTCGTCTTGCAGTACATTTGGACGATTGATTAGGTCTAAATGCGATCAAATAGGTTCTGTTGCAAGATCAGGAGAAACTGATGTCTCCTTCTCAAACTAGGTTTTGTCATAAATCGAAAGAAATCCCAGCTAGTGCCAACTCAAAAGATCACATATATTGGCAGTGTCATAGATCTTTAAAAAGGTTTGGTATTTCCTACCATAGAAAAGTTTGAAAAAGTCAAGCAGGCTGTCAAAACAATTCTTAGTCAGTCACAAGCAACATCCCTTCAATATCTACATCTGTTCGGCCTGTCAGCATCCTGTATAGACTTGTTTCCTTTTGCAAGACTCAGAATGAGACCAATCCAATTGTACCTGTTACATTTTTGGCGACCAAGTTCAGAGAATGTTGCTTTCCAAATACCTCTGCATTGTTCAATAGTAAAACATCTGAAATGGTGGTTACATATTCCAAACATTTCTCAGGGGAAATTATTTGTTCAGACACAACCAAATATAACCATTCAGACAGATGCCAGTCAAAAAGCGTGGGGTGCTTGTTTAGACAACCACATAACTCAGGGGGTTTGGTCAAACCGGGAATAGAACTAATGTTGATGATAGAGAAAACAGCCTTTTCATTTCATTAGATAGTCTTCATAAGAAAGTCAAAGCACAGACTATTAGTAAATGGATTGTGAAAACCATCCAGATGGCCTATGATGATAAGAAGAAGAGAGTGAAAGAAGACTGAACAAGATCTCTAGGACCTTTTTGGGCTCTTTTCAAAGGAGCATCAGTACAGTCAGTATTAGATGCTGCAGACTGGTCAAGGAAGACCACTTTTTTAAAGTTCTACTTGAAGAATGTTGAACCATCAGTGTTGAAATAAATTTGTACCCGGAAATGGTGTTTAAATTTCCGACGGATTTCGTGTATGTGAAATAATGAACTTGTTCGTGTACAGTGTACAGTTATAGCTATTACAAATAAAGAAAGTACTTCGATGTGTAGTAGAAGAAAGAACTTCTATCTGTACAGTTCTTCATGATATGATGAAAAGATAACACAGAAAGTACTACCACAACCATATGGTGAGCACTGCTTTGTAATCATCCTTATGTATATTTCATTAGGCAAGTATAAATCATGAAATGAAATTATACAATTTTGAAAAAAAGGAAAAGAATTTTATGAATAGATTTATACTTGCCTGATGAACTTCCACCCACCTCCCCTAGTATTTTGGTGTTATACTAGGAACCCCGAAATAAAACTGGGGTTTACAGGTAGATAGTGATCAGTCATGCTTTAAATCACGTGACGAAAGTAAGTCACATGGAGGGCTATTTTTAGTGCAGCGGATTGTTGATGCTTATCAGAGATATAATCCTAATGTATATTTCATCAGGCATGTATAAATCTATTCATAAAATTGAGACTTTCTTCAAAATTGCATAGTTTTATAGATAGCGATAATTACATTCCTGGTATACCATTATCCAGGGCCTAACAGGATAAAGTATTCAATAATTTTGTACTTAAATTGCTTAATCTTCGTGCTTACGTACAGCTAACGGTAGACTTGGAAATGATTTTAATAATGGGACATTTACTTTTGCTGCTAGGCAAGGTATGTCTGTTATTGACTATTTACGGGCAAAAGAACGTGATTTTTGTGTAAGTTTTCGGTTCATGATTTCAATGAATGGAGTGACCACTGTCCCATTTCTGTATCATTAAAATGTAACTTAATGGCAAGATAGTAGTATTTCTACAACCTATAAATGGTCTGACAGGCTAAGGAATGAATTTAGGAGTGGATTAATTAGTAAATTGCCTTCTTTGAACCGATTGAGGGAAAATATTGAGTTTACTGAAAGAGATTCAGTCAATAAAGTGGTCAGTGATTTTACCTATATAGTTCGCGAAGTAGCACGTTATTTAAACGTGAATTTTCTAATTACAAGTCACCGTGTTTTATTGATAAGCAGGTAAATAATAAAAAGTGGTTTGACCGTGAATGTGTACAAGCCAGAAATAGGTACTTAGAGGCACAACGGGTATTAAAAAATGTAAATCGGATTATAGTAGGAACCAGTTTCGACATTGATATAACGGTATAAAAATATTGTTAAGAAAAAGCGAAGCATGTATGAGATGAAACAATTATTTGAAAAAGAAAACTTAAGACTTCGAAACCAAAAGAATTTTGGAGGTATTTTAACAGTAAATCCAAAATTGATGTTAGTGAAATCACACTTGATAGTTTCTTCAAAGGTTTTTCAGAATTAAGTAATGATATTTCGCACAGTGAGAATCTCAAAGCAGAAAATTTTGTAGAAAATCATGATTTAATGAAAATACCGTAATTAACGATGATGACCTGCTTATTATGCCGATTTCAGTTAACGAAATTTTAGAAGCTATAAAAACTTTAAAACGAGGTAAGTCATGTGGTAAGGACCTTTTATTAAATGAATACTTTATAGAAGGAATAGATATTTAATCATCGTATATTTGCGATATATTTAACAGAATCTTACATGGTGGATATTTCCCTGAAACATGGCTGGAAGGTATAATAGTCCCTTTACATAAAGGGAAAGTTCTATTAAACATTGTTCAGAATTATTTAAATCATAATAAAAGACTTTACTGTGTTTTCGTAGATTTAAAAATGGCATATGATCGTTTTTCAAGAAATTCGTTGTGGATGAAATTGTATAAACTTGTAACTGATGGTAAAATGTTGAGAATAGTAAAAGACATGTACGAAAAAGTTAAATCGTGTGTACGATCATGTAATAAATATTCCGATTTATTTGAACGTGCAGTAGGCTTACGTCAAGGGGAGGTAATGTCGCCGATTTTACTTTCAGCTCACCTCTCACGTAGTGACAGAGTGAGGTTTCTGATCACCTTTCGTCCGTCGTCCGTCCGTCCGTCTGTCCGTCCGCAATTAGTTTGTTAACACTCTAGTGGTCACATTTTTGCCTCAATTGTCATGAAACTTGGTCAGGATGTTTGTCTCATTAATATCTCGGACGAGTTCAAACATGGGTTGTCAGGGTTGGAAAACTAGGTCACAGAGCCCAAATATAGAAAAACCTTGTTAACACTCTAGAGGCTACTTTTTTCGGTCCAAATATCCTGGAAATTTGTCAGAAAGGTTCTATCAATGATTTCTAGCTTAGGTTCAAATATTGGTCATCTGGGTTCAAAAACTTGGTCACAGAGCCCAAAAATAGAAACATCTCTTTTAACACTCTAGAGGTTTCATTTTCAGCCCAAATAATCTGGAAATTTGTCAGAAAGGTTGCCTTGAGGATTTCTAGATCAAGTTTGAATATGGGTCATCTGGGGTCACAAACTAGGTCACAGAGTCCAAATATGGAAAAACCTTGTTAACATTCTAAAGGTAGCATTTTCAGTCCAAATAACCTGGAATTTTCTCAGAAAGGTTTAATCAATGATTTCTAGCTCAGTTTTGAATATAGGTTTTCTGGGATCAAAAACTAGGTCACAGAGCCTAAATATCGAAAAACCTTGTTAACACTCTAGAGGTAACATTTTCAGTACAAATAACCTTGAAATTTGTCAAAGAGATTGTTTCAATAATTTCTAGGTCAAGTTCGAATTTGTGTCATCTGGGGTCAATTAAGCAGGTCCATAGCAACTTTGTTAAAAGCAGTCATACTCAGGTGAGCGATTCAGGGCCATCATGGCCCTCTTGTCTTTGTTTATTGAGGATTTAGAATTATTTCTTCAAAATGATATTAACTCGGGCCTTACTCTCGATGAAATAACACTAATTTTGCTCCTTTTTGCTGATGATATGGTCATCCTTGGTAAATCTCCAGAAGATATAAATAATAGCCTTGAACTGTTGGGTAACTATTGTAAAATTTGGGGTATGGAAGAAAATATTAAAAAAACAAAAGACATGGTGTTTCGCGAGTGAGGTGGATTGCTTGGAAATGATTTTTTCTTATGAATGTAATAGACTAGAAGTTGTTAATGATTTTAATTACCTTGGAACCATTTTTAATTACACTGGGAATGTTTCGCTTAATCATCAACAGATGACAGGTAAAGCATTAAAAGCATTAAATCTTTTGTTGATGAACTGTAAAAAATTTAATCTGAAACCAAAGTTATTATGTCAGTTATTTGACTCATTTATAGGTTCTATACTTAGTTATTCATCGGAAATCTGGGGTTAGGTAAATCTAAAGAAATTGAAAGATTGCATCTTAAATTAATGAAGAGAATTCTTAATGTTAGAATAATTACATGCAATGCAGCAGTGTACAGAAAATAAGTATAAAATATCATATGAAGACTGTTTTAATGGAAAGAAGAATTGGGTGTCTGGTGTAAAAAAACTGTTATCTGATTATGGATTTTATTTTGAAGATTCGTCACAAGTCAATTAAACGTTTTTTCTAAATACTTTTAAATAACGATTGGTTGGTTTTTTTTTACAGGAATGGTTTAATAGTAAATCGTCAAGCTCGGTGCTTTATTTATACGACCATGTGAAGGATAGTTTTGGCTATGAGAGCTTCCTTGATATAGTACCTCCTTATTTACGTAATTATTTTCTTCGATTAAGAGTGTCATCCCATTTGTTAAGAGTTAATACAAGAAGATTTGGCAAAAATAGTGTACCTCGACATGAACGAATTTGTACTTTTTGTAGATGATGAATTTCATTTTCTTTTTATATGTCCAGAGTATGAAGGTCTTAGACAAAGATATATACAGCCATATTATTATAACAGACATAGCATGTATAAACTCATAGAATTGTTATAAGTCAGTGATAGAAGTATTTTGAATAATTAATGTATGTTTATAAAGTTCGCTTTCGACCGTAGGAATATATCAGTGTATAGATGATTTAAGTTCATACTAGCTCATCCTCTCTATACTAGTATATTTACATATATGTATTTTGAATTCTGCAGTAACTTACAAGTATTACCCTGACTATATGTATTTGCTATATATGTAAATCATGTCAACGATGTACTTATGTACAAGTTAATAAAGACTATGTTCTGTTCTTTTTCTGTTCTGTTATATTGCATACAGCATATCTTATTAAAGTTATGCTCAAGAAGAATCGTGTGCAACTGAATCCACATGTTTGCCTAACTACATCGGTTTTACAAATGAATAGAATAAAATGTACTGAAATTGACCGTGTGACTAACTGACAATTTCTACATACAGCATCATAATTTCTACAAAATACAACAACTGCAGTTCTACAATATAGGAAACGCCTATATAGTACAAGGAAGTACTTCTCCGTGAATATTTAAGAAATCTTTGATCATGATATCATTTAATAGAGTTGTCTTATACTGACAGTTAGCAGAGCTATAGACAGATTGTTGAGCTATTCATTTCCAATGCATAGTGTTTGGAAATACGGCCTTGCTTGCAAAATCCAAAAGATATTTGGTAAGGCCATATTTTCCAAGTACCCTATATATGTCTGGAAGATAGTTATTTTGCTAGGGTTTTGTAAGAAATTAATAACTCTGAAAGTAAATAATATTTTAGTTCTTTGGTCACTGTCTAAGTTCCAGAGATGACCTAAAAACAATATATTCCGTTCATTGATTTCGTTTTCTAAGGTCGTAATACCAATCATGCCTTATGCAATGGTAGATCTCGTATATCTCGGCAAGGACTGTATAAATTGGCGGCGGTGTATTCTTTCGAGTGATATAATTTGGTTTTCAGATAAGTTAAATCCAAAGCTCGCACCCAAAATGAGCTTTGGGTAGAACTATCGTCTGATATAAAAAATTATAACGCTGGAGGATGAAGGCCGTTTATAACAATGCCAAAATCTACAAAACCAAAGAAAGTGCTGCATATTTTTTAACAAGCTGTAATAATGTTTTCGTCTAGAGACATTTGCTTCTCACAGAAGACTCATAAATAAATGCACTTATCTGTTTCCTTGATATCTTCGTTGCAGATATGCCACTTTCTGGAAGTTCTGTTAAAATTTGTCTTAGACTCATTAAAAACGATTTTTTTTTGTTTTACAGGTGTTATATGTCACAGTATAAAGCCGTGGACTAATACACTGACCTTGTCGCGTACCCTGTTGAATTTTGAACCAGTCGGACGTTATTCCTTGTGTTCGAACAGAACTTTGTATATCGCAAAACATATTATATATAATTTTGTATATCTAATAATTTACTGATTTAAACAGTTTAAACGTTAAGAGCGAATGCGATCCCCTGTCGAAAGCTTTTCGTACATCCAAGAAGCATGTATAAAGATTACATAATGGATAATAATATAAACTAGAGTTCCGCTGACGGCGGGGCAAGATACGCCCGAGAGAATGAATGACCTTAGTCCGAACAATGCATTACCAAACATCTAGCAAGTTTGGCTCACTATCAGTTCCATAGGTCACCTCAATAAGATAAAAATCTGACCAGTATCATAATTATCTTGAAAGTTATTTAGAATCTGACCAACTTCTGTTAAGCGGTATTCAATGGCTCAGTCGTTTTACCTTGAACATTGTCCTTGACTTTAAAATGGTGGTCTGAAATGTGGGTCTGTACGTCGTTTCAATGAAATAAACATTTGATAAAAAAATAATGAATATCCTACAATGGGTTAAGGAGATGTGAGACTGACAGGAATTCTATGGCTCAAATTTTTGACCTTGAACTGACCCCTTGTCAATAATCTCGTGGCTTTGAAATTCGGGCTATTCAGTTGTCTTAATGAGAATAACATTTGGCCCAAATTTCACGAATACCTTTCAAGCGGATTAAAAGAAACAGAGTGGACACGACATTGCTAACAGACGGTCAGACGGACGGTCAGGGGCATAACATTAAAGATCTCTTCGAGCTTAATAAAAGCATCACAACAGGAAGCGCTCATTCTGCTGCGAGCGTCTGGAGTTTTACGAATATAATAGAATGATTTAATACATATAACAAAGTGGCTACTTCTGCTAAGCAACGAGAATGATTAGTCCAAGTACAACAAAACTAGAAATCTTTCAGAGAACTCTCGATAGCTCTTGTCCTAGTTAAATACATCAAAATTCAAAAGTAAAAAGTTATTTTATTATCTTAATCATATGCTACATAAAATGATTAATACTTTCCAAACATATATCAGTAGATATACATGCATAAATATTTCAGATAACAAGGAGCAATATTTTATTTTTAAATAGTATTAGCACATTAAGTTACCTACCATAAAAAGCAGCAGAATGAAAACTGTATTCCATCCATTCCATCTCAAAGACCGGAGTAAGAGAAAAGAGCTAGCTAAGTTTTTCCACTGCAAACTTTATATCATTATGCAGAATACCGCTGACAAATCATTGATTGTTATCACTTTATGTTGTATTGTATTTTTACATGTATTGTATCCAAGCATTGTTAAGTCAAATACATTTCTATAAGTATTAGAATATTAAAGAATAAATAGCATTGTCATATTTTTAAAGATCAGTCATTTTTGAACACTGCCAAAACGCCTACGGACTAGAGTTGATGTATTACATGCTGACCTGGCTTTTAACAAATCGACTTCCACCAATTACTCAAAATCAAAGCCAACATTTCCAGTTTCTTTTAAGGGTGAACAGAATAGTGCTTGTGTTTTAATCTTTTTCTATTATCATAGTTGAATTTAAAAAAAAGGTGGTTTGCAGAAAGTTTCTGTATTCTCTTTCCTAGGCAGACTTTGTGAATAAGATAAATATGCAAACACATATTGCCTGGTTTCGAACTGTTATCTCTATAGTATTCACAATATTTTACCTGACGTCTTAAAGTATATTAACAGTTTCATTTATCAATAATCGATCTTTCAAAAAAAAATGAATATACTGAACAGCGGCAAAAAAGCAAGAAACAAGCAACAGAAAGAAACGAACGATTTATGTGTATGTGGCCTCCGATCATTGCATGTGTCAGTCAATCGTAATAACTCGGCCTTTTCCGACAACTTCGTTTAAAGACTTATTGAAGTCGCCCGAGGTGTTCCGAATGTGTGTCAGTAAGATCTCTTCTTTTAGCGAATACGTCTTAAACGGGATAAAGGTACTAAATGTTACGTTTGAAAATTGTGTAGATAAATGAATAACTTCTCCAATATTGAAAGATTACTGGGCTTCGGACAGCTGCATTGACATTTTTTCCTGCGTCGAATACTATAATCTCTGCCAAAACAAGGGTATTTTCACACCATTTTTCCATTATATAATGGCTCATTTCCAATTCTTCCAATGCGATGCGACGAGACTTTGTCAGTCTAAACTTTAGCCTAATTTATCATTCTTGAAGTGTTGAACCGCTTTTATAAATTTGATATTTTTATAGATAATATTTTTTGTTGATGTCGATGTTCAGCCCTTAAAGGAATGTAGATTGTTATCAGCTATTAAAATGTCAACCTATAAATTCGGCTTACATTTAAAAGCGAAATGTTGAGACTACCTGGGAGAAAAGTGGCCTGTAAGTTTTATACTTGCACACAAAAGCGGATATACAGCATTGCTATCGAGTCTGCCTGATCGTTCAGACGTTCGTTCCCAAGATAATGTTTGTGAAAGAGTAATAGTTCAAACAAATCTTGATCTTTTGAGTAGATATACATGCATAAATATTTCAAATAACAAGGAGCAATATTTTATTTTTAAATAGTATTAGCACATTAAGTCACCTACCATAAAAAGCAGCAGAATGAAAACTGTATTCCATCCATTCCATCTCAAAGACCGGAGTAAGAGAAAAGAGCTAGCTAGTTTTTCCACTGCAAACTTTATATCATTATGCAGAATACCGCTGACAAAACATTGATTGTTATCACTTTATGTTGTATTGTATTTTTACATGTACTGTATCCAAACATTGTTAAGTCAAATACATTTCTATAAGTATTAGAATATTAAAGAATAAATAGCATTGTCATATTTTTAAAGATCAGTCATTTTTGAACACTGCCAAAACGCCTACGGACTAGAGTTGCGCGTATATTACAAAGAAATATTACAAAATCTGTTGTATTACATGCTGACCTGGCTTTTAACAAATCGACTTCCACCAATTACTCAAAATCAAAGCCAACATTTCCAGTTTCTTTTAAGGGTGAACAGAATAGTGTTTGTGTTTTAATCTTTTTCTATTATCATAGTTGAATTAAAAAAAGGTGGTTTGCAGAAAGTTTCTGTATTCTCTTTCATAGGTAGACTTTGTGAATAAGATAAATATGCAAACACATATTGCCTGGTTTCCAACTGTTATCTCTATAGTATTCACAATATTTTTCCTGAGTACTTGACGTGTTAAAGTATATTAACAGTTTCATTTATCAATAATCGATCTTTCAAACGAAAGAAACGAACGATTTATGTGTATGTGGCCTCCGATCATTGCATGTGTCAGTCAATCGTAACAACTCGGCCTTTTCCGACAACTTCGTTTAAAGACTTATTGAAGTCGCCCGAGGTGTTCCGAATGTGTGTCAGTAAGATCTCTTGTTTTAGCGAATACGGCTTAAACGGGGTAAAGGTACTAAATGTTACGTTTGAACATTGTGTAGATAAATGAATAACTTCTCCAATATTGAAAGATTACTGGGCTTCGGACAGCTGCATTGACATTTTTTCCTGCGTCGAATACTATAATCTCTGCCAAAACAAGGGTATTTTCACATCATTTTACCATTATATAATGGCTCATTTCCAATTCTTCCAATGCGATGCGACGAGACTTTATCGGTCTAAACTTTAGCCTAATTTATCATTCTTGGAGTGTTGAACCGCTTTTATAGATTTGATATTTTTATAGATCATATTTGTTGATGTTGTCGATGTTCAGCCCTTAAAGGACGGTAGATTGTTATCAGCTATTAAAATGTCAACCTATAAATTCGTCTTACATTTAAAAGCGAAATGTTGAGACTACTAGGAAGAAAAGTGGCCTGTACAGAGTGTAAGTTTTATACTTGCACACAAAAGCGGATATACAGCATTGCTATCGAGTCTGCCTGACCGTTCAGACGTCCGTCCCCAAGATAATGTTTGTGAAAGAGTAATAGTTCAAACAAATCTTGATCTTAGAATTACCTTCATTTTTTTCTGGGCAATATTCAGAGGATGGGCTGGCTGCAAGTAATATTTCAAACTTTTTTATTCGTTGTTTCTAACTGTTACTCTTCATGTTTAAGACGTGAAGTACCACTAGGGGTATCAGTACCCTTTGTACACATCTGTCCATTTCCGTTTCTGTTTTCTGAATTATTTCAGCTGGCAATCTGGATTTTTACTACAGTTGAAATACACATAAGATTCACAGACAAAATCAAAACTTGGCTAAATTTTCATTATAATAAGAGGGTCATGACAATAGCTCCACCTTTTTTCTTTGAAAAGTGGAGCTAAAAATGTGACTTAGTGTTCAGAAGGAATTGCAATGATGTATGAACTGGTGACTTTTGGCTATTCTGGTATAATGAAATAGTTCTGCCTTTGGTGATCAAGTTCGACAAATCAAACTTGTAGAATCTGTGAAAGAGTTATAAAACAGCTGTTGTTATGAGGAAATGGTAAAGGGATCACTAAAACATTCTAAAATTTGGCAAAAAGTAGAAAAGAACTGACCAAAATCAATGTTTCAAAAACATTCTTTAATAAATGCAAAGGGAACATTTATCATAAATATAATCACAGACACAACAGCGATTTAAAGTTAAACATTTTATATAAATCCTAAGTATCTTTGATATTTACTATGTATGACACCATATAAAACCATTAAAACTGTTCTATATTACTTTATCACATATGTTTAATAAGTTAAACTTACATTAAGCTTGAAGAACACAACTGGTTAAGTATTACAAAATGATGAATGATCAATCTTTCATTGTTCTGTCCACAAGTTTCAATCTTATTTTGTGAAATTAAAGATTCTTTGAATATTTCCATAAAAAAAAAACAGAAACAACACATTCAAAATGAATGCAGCTTTAAAAATATTTCCTTTTGAGAAAAATTATATGAATTCTGATTTAGAAATTACAGCAAAGCTAAAGTATTAAATTTCAGAGCTGAAACAAAAACGTCTAAACTAAATAATTCCTCATTCACATGAGCTTACGGACATCATTTTCATCATCAGTTACGGCTTCATCATCCTCTAATTCATCTTTCCTGAAAAGCCAATGTTCTATATACATTGCTTACAAATGACATCCTTCACTTGCATGAGTAATCATTTTACTTTGGAGCCTCGTAGTCCTTGAAATTGATATACCTACATAAGCCACTTGTACCACCATCCAGCAGAAATCAACACTACATGGCAGTTGCAAAAAGGTTTTAAATTCCTAAACAGATCTGGCACAATATTGCAAAAAAACAAGAATGAATATTCATAACATAATTCAGTATAAAGTTTGAGATTATAAATGAGTCTGTTCTCTTGGGTACTCTTCTAGACAATCTGACATATTAAACAATCTCACCTGAGTCTGCAGTTAATGTCATATCCCTGGTCCTGCCCTAATCTACTTATAGATCTGTAACTTTCTATACTACTGTTGAGTGAATCATCAGACAAATCTTCTGGCATTTCCATCCTAGAGATTTTACCATCCGCTAAAAATAACAACAATTGTACAAATTAAAGTGAAGAGACTTAACTAAATCAGGAAGAAATGTTCCTGATCAAGCATGACCAAAAATTCAAACTTAAGAAATTAAGTTTAAACTCATTTGTTTATCATAGATATTCAAAGATAAAACGTATGATTTATAAAGATAAAACACTAAATACAGCCATGCATCTCTTTTTTTTTGTTGACAAAAACCCATTTATTTGCCTCATCATAGGTTACATGGGGTCGAGGCCATCCCCATGGCACCTTACAATATAATATAACAATGCTAAGACTAAAAGAATTACAAAGGCATTTGAATGACAATATACAAAATCATAAATAAATATAATTATGGCATATTGTCAAAAATGGGTAGCCTAATTTCCTTTATGTTGAACTTAAAGTGACAAAGATATGTACAAATTAAACAATGGTGTATATAAAAAACAGTAACATAATGCAGATGTTTGACTGTGATCATTTTCTGAATGTATCATTATTCTTGCACAAAAAATAAAATAATGCTTGTACATAATTATTTAAGTTTTTTTTCATTTATATTGTTATTGAAAGCAGGTACACTATCATGTATTATTGGTAAAAGATCTTACAACTGACCAGTAGCTCAATAGTTTATCTGTTGTTGTTGTAGATCTATATATATCCCAGGCTAATTTTAAGCTATTCTGGAAAATTTTTACTTATACTTGGATTTGTTTTTTTAATCTTGCATAAAAATATGAATCTCTTATATTCTAATATTAAAAGGTCTAGATCATATTTACTGTTTTCTGAGCCTAACAGAACCGTAAATTTTGTAATCAAACAATTATATCCAATTTCAACTAATTTATCAGATATATAGTGTCTTATTCTACTTAAATCTCAACATTCCCAAAATAAATGGCTTAATTTCTTCTTGTGTCTTACAAAAAGTACACAAATTATTATCTTTAATACTCCTTTTATATAAAAGAGAATTTGTTGGCAGTATTCTATGTAATAGTCTTGTTTGTAGCCACTGAATATAAGAATCTTTAGTACATTTAGATACTCGGTTATAGATATTTTTACAATCAATAGTTTCATTAATAAATTCATCATTCCATTTTTTCTGACTTGTAGGTATATCTTCATTATTACTTGTCGTTTCATAAACGAACTGATTTGTGTATTGTTTCAACAATAGTGGTTTTAGGTAACAGTTCATACATGGATTGTTATATTCAGCACCTAAGCTATACTCCACAGGGAATTTTAATGTTTTTATGTATGATGTCAATGATTTTTGTAATCCCATTATATTTAGAAAATTTAGTTTTTTCCCAATAACATGTTCTAAGTATCTAATGCCAACACCCACCCCCCTCCCATCAATAACATCTTTAACATATCTTATACCTCTATTAAATAGTTCAGGCAAATATATATGTTGTTTATTAATGAGGAAAGAGCTATTATAGAATAGGGGCATGTTAAGTAGTTGTTCTGTTGTTTCAATTTTATATTAATTTATATAACATTTATAAGCTACTAATACATCTTTCCAAAAGTCATTTTTTGATCTTAGTATAATTGTTTCACAGTACATTGATCCTACACTTAATAATTTATCAATGTTAAACATTACTTTTACTAATTTATAGCATTTGCTATCTCCATGTAGAGAGCCATGCATCTCTTACTAGAAAATGCATTACCTCACAGGACAGGATCCTTACACACAACCAAAAAAAAACTTGCATTCAAATTATCTTAAAAAAAAAACCTGATTCTCTTCTTACAGTTCTCAATATTTTCTGATAAAATTTTATCGACAGATGAGTGGAAGTATTTTAAGAATACCATTATGAGTTCCTATTTGATAGTGAAGGGTTTGAAACCTTCACAAAAATTTGACACTGACTTAACCAAATTCCTACTATTGTTTCCACAGGAATCAATTACTGAGTGAAGTCAGTCTGGAACAGTGCTTTCTATGTCTATGTAACAAGGTTTAAGGTAATCTACAGTAAAATCAAACAAATAAGACCACCTGTAATTCTTCCAGACTGTGAAGCCAGTTCCCACTCCAGCTGACCTAAAGCCTCTTCATCATCAACATCCCTGTTGTCTTTCTCCCCTACATGGTCATATATACTCAGGTCTGTACCCTCCATAACTAAAGAGGAAATTTTAGAAAATAAAACTATCATATACAATATTTCAGAAAGTTTGACAACTTGAATTACAATCATAAAGAATAATTAAATTAATAAACAGATAATAGAAATACAAAACCCCTTGTTTCAGAAGCAGGAAGGTTATAAAAGTAACAAATAGCCTATAATTTTAATGACATACTTTAATTTTTTCATAGAAAAACTTCAATGTACAAATCATGTCAAAAATATATTATAATAAGAACATCAGTTGAAACAATAGGTACACCTCAGATGAGCACACTGCACTTCTTTACAATCAAACAGGCTTTTCACAACATTAAAATCTATTCGACAATATGGCATTTCCTTATCACAGGCAAGCTAATTTCACAATCGAAGGGACATAACTATGTGAAAATTCATCTGACTAGAATATCCAAAAATATGACATCACACTCACTCAAGATTCATAGATTTCAGGTCATTAGTTCTTAGAAAAAGTCCTGAAATAAAACTGCCATAATCTGCATCAAAGGGACATAACCATGTAAAAATTCATCCATCCATTCCAGAGAAATAACCTGCAAATGGAACTGTTCCATTTTACAATCTAAGGGCCATTACCAACTAAAAATCCAACCAGAAAATACCAACATTAAGCATGGCACATGCTAGTGAAGCTTCACATGTACTTATAATTAAAGTTTCTTGTTCCCAAGAAATAAGACCGGAAACCAAACTGCTTGATTTTCTTAATCAAAGTGACATAACATGCAAAACTTCAATTGAAATGGAACACCTAATACTCTGTGCATTTCCTCTTACTTGTGAAGTTTCACACAGATATTGGATGAATTCAAGCCATTTGTTTCTAGAAAAGTCCTTGAGACCAAACTGTTCTTTTCATTCCAAGTCCAAAACTATGTGAACATTTATCTGTCCAAAACATTCTAACAATAGGAGTATCTTTTCTTGCTTGTAAAGTTTCACACAAAGTTTGGCTAAATTAAATCCACTGGACCTGAGAAATAGCATAGAAACCAAACTGCTCTTTTTTACTATCAAAAGACCTAATGCTGGTGAAAATTGAAGCAACTGGAATATCCTGAAAATATGTGAATTACCTCTTGCTATTTAAGCTTCGGTGTTAGTAAATAAGTTTTATTTAATTAATATTACGAAATTAATAGCAAATGAATGCTGCAGACAAGCTTTCTCTATCTAAAAATGTTCCAAATATATGTAACTAGTTGCCTTTAGCAAATAGCTGTCTAATGCTTGTGAAAATACCACAGTTCTAACTGTAATACATTTTGTATGTAAAATACTGATTTAACTGTAGCAACTGTCAGTACTTGTACTTGTCCATGATACAAACATGTTAGAAGCCTCACTTACCTATAGCTCTTGACTGTGGTCTCTCCAGTTCTCCGTGGAATGTTTTTGATCTTCTTGGAGTTTTTACTTCAGCTCTAGACTTTGAAACCCCAGGAGTTTGAGCCCTGGACCTTGCAGACTGTCTTGGTGTCTGAGTAGGCTGCTGAACTGGTGGTTTTCTAGGGGTTGGGGCACCATCTCTGACCTGTGACCTCATTACCTGTGTGGGTGTGCCTCTTCCTGACATACTGGGAGAATTCTGAACACTGGAGCCATGGCTGTGACTGCAAAGAGGAAAAGACATCCACTTTCAAAGCATATAACATTCAAGAAATTATTAAATTAGTTGAAAACTACAGGTATTTGTAAAAGAGGACTATAGAAAATGATTTCCTCGAAATGTTACATGTTATCTTCTTTGCTAGCATCCTGGTAAGGTGTCAATTATGACAGAAAGTTCTTCTTGCTTAACCCTAATTTCAATTTTTTTTAACAGTTCCTGTCTTCTGGTGAGTGGTTAAACTTGTTAAAACAGCAATGAGTTCATAGACAATGTTAAGAAGTAATATGTTTGTAAAATAGTCATACTTGTTGTAAATGGTCGGAAAACTTATCTACCGTAATGTTTTTTTGAAAAGGAAGAAATAAGTAATATGTCACAGACATGCATGTCCCCGAAACATAGCAATGGTCACAGTCATCGTAGCTTATAACTAGATGTTACCTTGATCATTTGTGCCAAAATTTTTTGTAGTCTGTGAACTAAACAAAGTACTCATACATCTAGGGGTAAGACTGTTAAACATGTCTGTCCTCAATTGGATCAAATCATATCCTAACCATCGCTATGCTATTAAGATCTGAGGACGACCAATAGAAGGTCACCTTCTCGTGACCTATCCATCAGCCAATCACAGCAACGCTTCCACCCTCATGGAAGTAAATGTTCCACTTCTGAAAAACTATTTATATAGCTGGAATCCCAAGCAATTATCTGCCATGTATAAACTGTCACACCGAACTCAGATAAATTTATTTGTCAAAATCTTTCAAAATATTGAGATTTATGTTTGTGATAAATATCATTTTTTCAAAATATCTAAGCACTGTCAATCTCCGCTAACAAACACTGTTATGCTAGAGAGGATTACACGCTGTTTGAACACACATTGTGTACAGGTAAGCTATCGAGATGGGTCATAAGCTACAGTGTCATTGGCTGTAATATAAATAAAATACTGGGAATTCCAGGTTATCGAGAAGACAAAAATGAATGTGTCCTCTTCAGATCTAACCGTAGGGAGATCATGTTCAGTCAGACTGGTGTGTCCTTTACCTATGGCATGACTGGTTAAACTAATAAATTTCCCACTTTGATTTGTATCAAAAAATACTGATCTAGTGTTTTGTACACATAGGTAACAACATGTCTTGTTGTTCTTTTTTGATTATTTTATCCTCCATTTGAACACCATATATGTGAAAGTATATAGCTGAATTATAAAACTGTAGGAGTTGCACACAGAAACAATATTAAGTATAACTAAATAAAGGGAAATAACTCTGTCAATAATGATCAAATTGAAAAAGCCTGAGTATATGCTCTACAGCACTTGATAATTATCATTCTGTGAAAGATTGGTTAGAATTGCATACGAAATGTAGGAGGAGTTGTGCACAGAAAAAATATTAAGTAAAATTTAAGGGCAATAACTATGCCAAAAACATCTGAATCGCAAAATCCTGATAATATGCACTGTGGCACTTAATTATGATCATAGTATACAAGTTGGTGAACATCACATGAGAACTGTAGGAGAAGTGCACAAAAGCAATATTAAGTAAAATTTAACAAAGGGCAATAACTACACAAAAAATAATCAAATTGAAAAAGCCGCAGTATATGCACTGTGGCTCTTACTAACAATCATTCTGTGAAAGGTTGGTGAAAATTGCATGGGAAAGGTAGGAGGAGTTGCGCACAGAAAAAATATTAAGTATAAGTAAACAAAGGGCAATTACTCCACCAAAAATACTAGAATCGCAAAAGCCAGAGTACATGCACTGTGGCACTTGATAATAATCACTGTGTGAAAGTTTGGGGGAAATCAAATGAGAATTGTAGGAGGAGTTGCGCAATGAAGATTGGATGGATTGAATAAAGGACGGACAGTGCAACTACTATATGCCACCCTTTGGGGGGCATTCAAAATCAAATTACCTTCTTGGGGTGAAAGTCCTGTATTCCTCTCCTAGACTTCTATGAGGACCTCCACTACTCTGATCAGATAAGGAATCTTCATCAAGAGGAAGCTCTCCAAATCTACTAATCAATCTCTCAGTAATGTCAGATACCAACTGCTCACTGTGAAAACAAATTAAAGCAGAATACTTATCTGCGAAAACTGCAACAGTGAAATAATAGAATCCTAAGCATATGCATTCAAACTTAGAGACCTGGTACTTCAAAGACTTCTCAAAATAAGCCACAAGCCTAAGGCACTGAGTTTTCTAATGCAGTGAGCTAGCATTTTGTGACCTTTTTGTCACCTAACCAATTTTAGGTACAAGTAATGATCAAAGCCTGGCATTTTAGCTAAATGAATAGGAATCCTGCTCATGCAATATTTATGATAGCACCTTTATTTTGTAGAATTAAAGGGGCTCTGAAGCTGCTTACATTTTTTTTTTGTTCATGGCAAGGTGTATCTTTATTCAAGCTGAAATATTTTCGGAACGAGTACTTGTAGTACAGCAAGGTATTGCTAGGTGTGTCTCAAATTTTAGGTCAGGCCATGTGACAACAGATTTGGGAACAAAAGACAGTTTAATTTGTTTGTATTGATTGCAATTTCCCTTTTTTCTATACATGATGTTGTAACCAACATACTGTTTAGTGATGGAACTAAGGATCTAGTGGGCTGAAAATGCTTTAATCCCTATGTCCCCTTGTCCAAATTCACTGCTTCTTAGCAGAATACCCAGAATTTAAGCAGTCTTGATTACCACCTAACGTTACTCATTAACATGTATCAGAATAGTCAAATCCCTGTTGCATGCTATATAAAACATCTATATCATCTGTACCTGTATGCATGATAGGCCATCACAGAACTGGCTCTGTCATCCTCTGCTTCATCTTTGCCCACCTCCTCCACATCTACTGTATCTGTCAAACTGAAGTCTGGCTTCCAGGACCGAGGTGCCATACTATACACTAGAAAAAAATCCATAATAATTAAAATCACTTGGAGTTACCTTTCTTAAGGTTTTTGGTTTGCAGTTTAAAACAATATTTATAACATTTTGACACGTTTCAAAGATATTATGTATTTAATACCTCTTTTTTAACATCCAGCATTTACCGGTCTGTACATTTTTCTCTCCTAGTCATCTTATTTCATAATCAGCCAACCTATATGAGCTTCTCTTCTACTACAAATTTCTTAAAAACAGAAAATACTCATTATAAAGGATTGTTACTTCAAAAATGAAAGTATGTAGATACTTTTATCACCTACTAATTAAGGAAATGCCAGGTAAACAACTTCTTTATAAATCATGTAAGATAAGGTGCTTTGAACACACTTACATTTGTTGCTAACTTTAATTTTCTCCTCTGTATTCTTGTGTTTTGTGGGTGTAAGAGTTCTCTCCTCTTGTTGTGAAGGTTGTACACCCACCATGAAGAAACTGTCAATACCTTTGTAAACATCCTGGGTTGGGGTCATTCTGGCAACATCTTTCAGAGCTTCACTTGGGGACTTTGTTAATAATCCTGGACTGAAATACATATGCTTGTTGCTTTCTTAAGTTAGTAAGATATACTTTATGTATTTTCTTCTGTTTCTGATAGTATAACCAAAAGATAAAAAGAATGCAAGGAAATTGAACAGACCCTTCAGTATCCATATACTTAGAAGTTTTATGACATAATAGTTTGCCATTTAGTAACAAAATGAATAATTCAATCTTAGTTTTATTTTCTGTTTGTCATTGGTTTACAACACAAAATAAAGTTATTTGACAAACTACTTTTTTTACAACACACACAAATTTTTTTTTTAATAATTTGATATACTACTGTGAAAAAATAATCATAATACAATGTTTTCACTATGTCAGACTTCCTCCACCTACTCTTGAGTACCTAAATTCTATTTTTACACAATATGAATGTGATACACAACAAAGTATTGCTATCAATTATGTAAATGAGATTTATGTTATTCAGATGATCCTTGACTGCGTTTATACCTGATTTTAACAATTATTCCCTTCGGTTAATGTTAATGTGTATATTATGCCATGAAAGAATTTTGTGAGGAAATTTATTTTGATCTTTCTAAACCAGCAGTTGATTTTTTCTACTTTTAGCTTACTGGCACAAAGTATTAAATTTCTTCTACACTAAAAGCTAATCTTACTTGTCTATTCTAGATGCTGCACGACTAGACCCTAGTCTACTTGTTGTTCTGGAAGCTGGCCTTGATCCCTGCCTACTAGCTGTTCTTGACTGAGTACCTTGTCTACTTTGTGCTCTGTTACCAGTCTGTGGGCGTGGCCTGACAGAAGATGGGCCTGACTGAGATGAATCTGGGCGGTTCTTTGTTAAATTTGACTTTTCTTTTGTTAAATCATACTTGTCTTTTGATTTTTGCTGCTTCTGTGATTTTTCTTTTGATAAACTGGATTTCTCTTTCTCAACACTAGCTTGCTGTTTGGTCTTTGCAGTAGAACCAGGCCTAGACAGAGACTGAATATCTTTCTTCACCTCATTCTCAATGTCTTTTAATCTAGCACCTAGTATTTGTGAATCTTTACTTGAGACTGTTTCCTTTTCATCCCTAGCTGTCCTAGATGACTTGAGTCTTACAGTTTCTACAGCCTGGGATTCTTTGGTTTGTGCATCAAGGCTAGATCTAGCACTCTTCCTTCCAGATTTTTTTCTTGAGGCTTTACCAGAACTTGGAGGTTTCACCTCAAACCTTTGATTCCTAGAAGCCTGGTTTCTGTAACAGACAATAAATCTGAAAGTTTAAAAAGGCCTTCCCTAGAATTTAGTTTTTTTCCCCCATTTTCTTCCTAATCATGTAAATGTGACAGATATTGAATGAATTATTGCCTAACATCCAAGGTGTCTTCAAAAATTCTAAGTACAACAGATAAAATGAAAATATAATTCAGCACTGTTACATGAAAACACAAGACCTGTCCACAGACAGCACACTCCACTTCTCTCAGTACTGTATAATAAATTTAAGCTAAGTCAAACAAGACGTCCAAGTAAAAAAACAATTAATGGGGGTGCAAGTACCTACTCATGCAAGAAGAAAAAGATTTTTAAAAAAAATGAAATAAAGGAAATAAGTAATGGGGGGAGGGTAACAAGTGGGGGGAGGGGGGGAGGGGAAGGGTGGTATCCCAAGGGGTGGGGGAAAGTACCTACCCATCCCATGTAAGTAAAAAGTATAGTTCTAGGCTAGAAGGGTGGGTTATTCATGCAAGAAAAGATATGGGGGGGGCAGAGGGGAGTCAAGTATCTATATGAGTCTAAGCAAAATCAAGTGACCCCTGGGGTGTGGCTAATTTTGACCCTAGGGACATGGGTACCAACAATCAATGTAGGGGTCTTGCTGGTGATCAAGTATTCCAATTTGAAGGTACACATGTAATATCTTTGACACATTTTGAGAAATGGACATTAAAAAAAGGTTAACCTCAAAATTGTAAGTCAAAAAATGGGCATAACTTTGCAAAAAATAAAAAAGAGTGTTATCTGCCCTTTAGAAATGGTGTCATGTTTTGATAGTGAACATGTATTCTAAATTTGAAGTGAATAGCTTTCATAGTTTCTGAGAAATGGCCCTTAACATAAAGGTTAACCAACATTGACACTAATGAGAGGGTCATGACAACAGTTCCTCATTTTTTATTCGAAAAGTTGAGCTAAAAGAAGACTTTGAACACTGACAGAAGATTTGTGTATGAATACTTACTGAGGATCAGTAGACCAGGCCTCTGCCTCACCATCCTCTTTTACCTTATATGCTACAGCTTGCTCTAAACCTTGATCAGCCTGAAATGTCGTATTAGCTACTTAAAGTAAATCTTACATCTCTAACACTCTAAGGTGATTCACTGAGACACAAAAATCATCTCTGTTCTTTTATTCATAAAGACTTAAAACCTTATCAAAATTGCAAGCTTTCACACAGTTTCAAAAATAAATTGACAGACTGATCATTCCATACTTCTGACAACTGCCAAATTTGCAAAAACCACAGAGCAAATCCCAGTGACTATTAATTTTAATTCTAAACCTTGAAATAGATGCTAGTTAACAATAATAATTGAGTAAAAAGATATCAAGACAGAGAGATGGTAAGAAAAAGCTCACACTTGAATCCTGAACTTCTACAATCGATACTGTATCTGGATCTTTGTGATGTACTGGTTCCCCATCTACCATTCTCACAACCTCAAGGAGGGAACCAAAATCTACTCTCTCTTCAGGATCTATCAAAAAGAGCCAGATTTTTTTCATTTTCTTTCATGGATAAGATAGTGAAGTGAAACTTTTCAGCAGTCAGTTCATTCACAAAGCAAGCTTAGGGTTAGGTGCACGAGTTCATTTTCAAAACAGATGTTAAGCTGTACCATATATTCCAAAGAAAGGCTGTATACTGTTATAAAAACATTCATAGTTTCTTACACTCTTCGAACACAAGCTGGAAATAGACTTCAAAAATGTTCAAATAATTGTTCTCCCTCGCAGTAGGTGGAGGGGCACTGTTTTCACATTGTCTGTCTGTCTTTCAATCCGTCCTGACTCATTACTAAGTAACCAATGGAGGGAATTTAATGAAACTCAATACAAGTATGTATCACCAGTAATCTATCATAAAATATTCATCACTCAACTTTCATTTCATAAACACTACTCATCTCAAAGCTTTCATTTTTTTCAAAAACCATGCATTTATATTAGGGATGGGAATGGAATATTCAGAAATTGACCGAATATTTAAATCTGAATATTTGTAAATTAGTTTATAGATTTTTTTTTCAAATTAAGTATCATTGATTTTGATCATCTAAGTATTCTAACTATGCAGAATAAAACCATTTGTGCTGTTGTGTTTATCGTCTGTCAAAAATTGTCCATTTAATAAGAAAATTGCAATAACTGATAGAGGCAATTATTAAGGATTTAACAGTTTGCAACAGGTCTAAATATGATACCTTTCTATTTTTGTTCATTTAAATTGCTACCTTTTTTATGTAACAAATTTAAAAAAACTGTTTGTCTCACAATACTAGGAATAATATCATGTTTTACGAAAACATACACAACTACCAATCAAACTTTTGACTCTATTAATAACACTCCTTTGTTGACCAGTCAAACAGAATGATTCAAATATTTTCATCTGATAAATATGTATGAAAATATTTCTAACATCAAAACTTCAAGTTTGCATGTAACTAAAACTATCAATGTCTTTTTTCCTCTGTATCTTGACCCTGCGCCCGCTCACCCACCCACCCCAAAAATGCCCTTGCCATTTACTTCAATAATTCACATTTTAAAATATGGAATATATTGTGTATATGCCAATTTCTTAATTAGTATTTTAAGCTTCCAATAAACAAGCCATTTCTATGTCATTTCTTGATAATATACAGCAGTTTCCCTGATCTTGTATAGCTAAATGAAAACAGTACCAATATTGGGATACCAAAATTTGACTGAACTCCTGAAAATCGAGTATTCAAATATAGCAAACTGAATATTCGAATACAGATTTCATTATTTGTTCCCATCCCTAATTTATATTTACGAAAGAGTTTCTTTTTAAACTCACATGTTTCAAAAGTAATGCAGATTTTATGGCAGGGGATATATATTCAGTGAATTTGCTTGTTTTGATTAATATCTTGTAGCTAACAGAATAAAATAAAAGGATTGCTGTCAATGATATAAATGATTTTACATAAATATACATACCAAAGTCACCATCATTAAATTCTTCAATCTTCAGTGAGATACTGGACACCTCTCTCTGTGGCATATCCCTATAAGACCTGGGTGTTTGTCTTGGTGTATATCTAGGAGTTGGACCAGCACTGGCATTCCCATCACGTGGCGTGAACAAAGTATCAACATCTGTCCGTCTATGTTTCTTGAGCAAAAGTCTTTCTGCGTATGTCATGGAAGTTTCATTAAATTTAATTTCAACTTCCTGTTTTACATCTGAGGTACCAGTGGAAGAATCAACATTGACAGCTGAAAAAGAGAGAGCAGTCACTGTAACCTAGAGAGTAAACCAGACATATCCTAAATTTCCACAAGCTTTACCCCTTTATACAGGGTCCTAAGGGAGTGTTCATTTTTATCATTTTTAATACGCTTAAAACATACCAATGTGACAGAGACAGGCAGAAGACAAGGAAGTGTTACACTGCTTTCTAAATACACAAAAACACAGATTTTGCCACTATAAATTTTCACTAAGTAAACTTACTTGGAGTTTGTACAGGGGAATAGGGTACTCCACCACGTTTACTAGATCTATCAGTAGATGGCCGGCTACCCCCGCTGTTAGATAAATGATCTGTGGGTTTCCCAGATCTCCAAGCCTGTAATGCTTCCTGGAATGATGCGGCTTGCTCTGCTTCGTTGTATGTCCCCTGTAACAGACTGTTCTCATATGTACCACTTGCACCCTCGGGACTGTTTCTGTCCTTCTGAAATTAAATTTTGATAAAATCATGCAGTTTATGCGCTTGCATAAAAAAACCTAATGTCTTAATTCAAACATAAGAATCTGTTTAGTAACTATGATTTCCAAAACAATCATAACAAATCGCAGGTTCATATCCTTCAAACCTGTTTAATACCTGTGTATTATAAACATTACTGAAAAATGTTGTTTAAAGAATACATAGTTAAAGCTGACTAATGAATTTAAGTTAAACAAGAGGGCCATGATGGCCCTGGATCGCTCACCTGAGTACTTTGGCTGTGGGTTTGCTTTGCTGTTAAGCAAACGTCAGAAGCAATATTACATTTTCTAACTGACGATATGTTGGTGCCTTCAAACCAAATATCTAAAATATCAGTCAATTAATAAAGGCTATGACAAAAGTAGAAAAAAATCTATCATTAGCTGCTGTGACCTTGATGTTAACCCAGTGACCTCAAACCCCACTTAAGGGTAGAGGTCCATGCAAGGAACCTAAGTATCAAATATCAAAGATATTGTCTATAAATGAAGACTATATGCGGTAAAGTAGATAAATATACTTTCCCCTTTGTGACCTTAAGAAGAGGCTCACGCAAGGTTCTGTATACCAAAAATTTAAAATATCAATCAATAATTAAAGGCGATATGACAAAAAGTTGCAAAATCTTTTTTTAAGCCTTAGTTACCTTGTCCCAGTGACTTCAAACTCCACCTAAGAATAGGGGCCCCTGTGAGTTACCAACAAACCAAATATCTCAGATATTGATCAATAACTGAAGACTCTAAGAGGGAAGGTACAAAAATCTGTTTTTAGCCTCAGTGACCTTGACCCCAATGAAAGGCAGAGATTATGCAAAGTGCAGATATATGTCAATTAATTAAGGCTCTAAGATGAAATTGTTTAAAGTCTATTTTTAGCCCTGCTGACCCAGGAGCAGGGCCAATTTTGACCCCAGGGCCAAGTTTTGAACAAATTTGCTAGAGGTCTACTAGGCCAGGTTACACATAAGATATCTTGACACTTGGCCTTATGGTTACTGACTAGAAGATTTTAAATTTTTTTCTTATGTGTCTTTACAAATCAAGAAACCCCTGGCATCATTTGAACAATTTTGGTAGAGGACTTCTAGATGATGCTCAATGCAATTTAAGCACTAGGTCTTCTGCTTTCACAGAAGAATTATTATTAAATCATGTGACCCCTAGGGTGGAGATTTTTGAAAAATCTTCGTAGAGGAGCTCTAAGTGAAACTGTATGTCAAATATCAAATCCCAAAGCATAGTAGTATCAGACAAGAAGATTTTTGAAGTTTTCCCTATATATGCCTCTCTATAAACAAGTGAGCCCCGGGGCTGGGCCAATTTTGACCCCAGGGACATAATTTGAACAATCTTGGTAGAGGTCCACTAGACAATATTTTGTGCAAAATTGGGCTTTGTGGTTTCAGAGAAGAAAATTCCGAAAGTTTTTCCTATATATTTCTATGTAAAACACGTGATCTCTAGGGCAAGGCCAATTTTGACCCAGGGTCATAATTTGAACAGCTTTAGTAGACGACCTCTAGATGATATACAACATCAATTATCTAAGCTCTAAGTCTTGTGGTTTCAGACAAGAAGATTTTAAGGTTATTTTTGGTTGCCATAGCAACCAGAGTTCTGCATGGAATTGTATTCTTTGAACAACTTTGGAAGAGCTTCATGTAAGGCACATCCCTGTAAAGTTTCATTAACTTTGGCCATGTGGTTTCAGAAGAGATTTTGTGTGAATCAAAGTGTTGATGCACTAACGCACAATGACAGACAACATGTAATCACAATAGTTCACATAACACGTTGTGCTCAGGTGAGCTAAAAATAATGTACCAAAACATCTGTCAGGAAATGCATGGTTTAGATTAAAAAAACTCCGTTTACAATAAAGAAATTATATCAGTATGTCGAAACAGGTGTATGTACATACTTTTGCATGTTAGGGTCAGAAAATAATCATTAGAGTTACCTTTCTTGCACTCTCTGGCACATGTAACTCCACAGCACCATCGCCTTCTGCTTGGTAATCAAATGAACTGAAAAAAGAGACACAAATTTAGATATATTTATACATCTATAACACACAGTTGTATAGTACATAATTACATTATTCTAAACCATCTCCAGATTAAAGATAATGATTTATGTAGCTTTCTAACAGCAAGCCCTCCGTCAATGTAAACCTTAAGAAGCAACTTTTATACCACAAACTTCAGGATAACAAAGTAAACAAGCAAGTGTAGGTGACTCCTGAATTATTTCATCAATTTTCATCTGCAAGAACATGAAAGCAAAACAGACAAGAGTCAACTTACACACTATTCTGAGATGGTCTTGGAGATGCAAAGCACTGTCTGGGAGTTGCCTATAAACAAAGAAACCATCAGGTAAAGCTTTGAAATTAATATATCATATTAACATATATGCATTTATAACTACTGAATAGAAACAGTATGTTAATGTATAAACTTAATCACATATGTTATTTAATTGTTCTAGAATTTTAACACAATTTCATCAAACGTACATAAATTCATCAGTTAATTATGATTCAAACACTACTTTAAATGAAGTACAGAATAAATGCTTTCAAAATATACTTCAAATTTATTAGTACTTTTTAATTAAACCTACAGTTAGAGGCACAGATCTATGTTTCTTGAGATTTCCTTTCAGATGGAAGGCAGCAAAACATCCAGCACAGTAGTCTTCAGCACACTGGACACAAGACTGAAATACATAATACATGTATGAATAATGAAATGTACCGATATAATACATAATACATGTTTAAATAGTGAAATCTACCGATATAATACATAATACATGTATAAATAGTGAAATGTACTGATATAATACATAATACATGTATAAATAATGAAATGTACCGATATAATACATAATAAATGTATAAAAAGTGAAATGTACCAATGAAATACATAATACATGTATAAATAGTGAAATGTACCGATATAATACATAATACATGAATAAATAGTGAAATGTACCGATGAAATACATAATACATGTATAAATAGTGAAATGTACCGATATAATACATAATACATGTATAAATAGTGAAATGTACCGATATAATACATAATACATGTATAAATAGTGAAATGTACCGATATAATACATAATACATGTATAAATAGTGAAATGTACCGATATAATACATAATACATGTATAAATAGTGAAATGTACCGATATAATACATAATACATGTATAAATAGTGAAATATATTTGTATAATACATAGCTTAAAATGATAAGTATCTTGGCTGCTTCCTGGAGTTCAGCTTATACTCCTGCAAAAAGTGCATGCTCAATATATCAAAGAGTTCCATTGATAAGCCTATGAATTCAGTCTAAATATTTGATGTTGTAAACTGTAACAATATTAGTATGGAACAAAAAGTTCAAGAATTTCAATAGATTTACTTCAATTATAAAAGATATGACCCAAGACAATCATTTTTTATCGATTATACTTCACTATTAAACAGCACAATTCATCAAATATCTGAAATGAACAGACACCCTTCTGGCCATGAGAACTCACTAAACAACTAGCTAAAACAACAGAAAACCATTTACCACTGAGGCAGACCTTTCCTCACACTGACCACATTTTGGCCCCTTAGGTTTATCTCTTGGTGTGTGGGAACCTTTCTGAGCAATATATGCCATTGTCCCTGGTTGGTTACTTCTCTCTGGTAAATCTAGTATGATACATGTAAATAACATACAACACGTATAGGTAACAAGGCACTTCTTACACAGTATTGCAATGTTGAATATGTCCTACTCAACAAACACTCCAACTGGACAATAGTTTTAACAAATACAAGAGGTTTTGCATGGAGGGAAATTGATTCAACTTCTCTTTTATACAACTAATATTTAAGGATTTAGGATGACTGCATTTGAAAAAATTCTCATTCTGCAAATGCAGCTACAATATACATTGTATAGCTTTTTGAGCTCCCAAACATTAACTTGTTCTGATTTGATAATACTAGACCAATGGTTATAATACTGCTTAAATATATATCAGACAGACTAGAATAAAATGATACTCATTTTCTAGTTGTTTCAAATTACAATTTTTGCATAACCTTTCTTGTATTCCATATGTCTTCTCCTATTTTGCCTACATTTTTTTCAAAAGACTTTCAGATCTCAGTAGGTAGAGAATGACACATCTTAGAACTTACTAACTGTCATATCAATTGTGAATATCAGAGGATAGCTAAGAGAAAGACAGGTGTCAAATGTCATATCTTAAAGCATACTGCACTATCTACAATCATGTTAGAGCCTATGTAACACTGACCTAGAAACTTGTTTCAAAGCATTTTTCTTTTAAATTAACAGGAATATTAGCATACCTAATGGTTTATCTCTCAAAATCTTCACTTTTCCTTTTGATGGTGCCTGAAATGAAAAGTGTATGTAAGAGAAAATATATCACAAAGTTTTTTGCCTTTTCTGCTATTGTACTGCAAAAATTCAAATATAAAAAGAAGAGAATTTTTCACTGAGTCTTATGCATAAATACTCCAGCATTAAAATTAAAAGCAGCGCATGTAATCAAGCTCTTGCTACTGAATGTTCTAACGTTAGCCATAAAACTTTACAGCGATACATAATATGTTAGAATTTATCATGGAACTTTTGTTTTAAAAAGGTTAATCTAGTATCACAAACAAACTTTGGTAAAATATTCCATTATGGTAAGCCTGTAATCAGAAACATTTTGCAAAAAACACTCTCTAAAGAAAGTCAGTAAAAATACCTCTGATTAAACCATTAACAATATCTGAGATAGGCACTTTATTACTTGCAAAACACTCTACTTACACTCTTGCTTTTCTTTTTTGTCAACACCTCTTCAGCATAATTATTCAATGTTCCATGCTGTCCACTCTTCCAGAATCCACCACCTTGTCTTCTGACAAAATTATAACAGTCAAAACTATGAACAAAATCACTTCCAGTATTTGGATGTACCTCACACACCCCACTTGTCTGCATAATATCATTGGTTTTGTTTAAAACCTTATTACACTTGTATTGGTTTTCCTCTCTTTATTTAATGAATAAAACTTTTCTATCAAAATTTTGCTTATCATAGTTCCACATGCTTGAACTGATCTTTACATGTACATTCATAAACATAAATTTTAAGAAAGGGTATTTGGATTTCATAAAAATTTCTATTTTACATGTACTATAACTTGATTAAATCTTATGACTAAAGCTGCCATGTCAAATCTGGTTAACACTAGTACCTATATTCTCACCAAATATTTCTTTCATTAAACTCTGTCTCTACCTAAATCAAGAAAATTTATGAAAGTCCTGCTTCCCTGTCCATAAACTACAGTTATATACTATGGTTATTTGATAAATGTAACAGCAGAACTTACTCCCTCTCTTCTTTCTCTCTGTTCATGGCCATCTTAAGCTCCATCAGTCGCTCTTCCATTTTCCTCCCCTCCCATTCTAGTTTCCGTGTCTCTTCTTTGGCTCTTTTCAAGTTTCTGAGACAGAAAATGAATGTACAAGACTACTATAACTCTCCAGTAAGATATATACATTGTACATGTATATGATATGGATTATTGTATGAACTTTAAGATTGCCTGGAATCTCAATTGTCTGGAATCAATTATAAATTGAATGTGACTCAAACCACTAATGGCCGATTCCCTTGTTAAATGATACATTGTATTAAAAATAAAAAAACATTTCTTGAAATGTAAAAATGTTGTCAAAAATATTTAATAATGACTTGGCTATTTAAATTTGCGTGATCATTTGAAATATTTTATTTTTATACCTCAATATTAGATACAGTCATGAATAAATATATTAATTTAACAGTAGTAGAATATATTGAATGATCAGGTCTTTCATAGTAAAAAAGAGAAACTTTTAGAAAAAGATTTCACAAACCATTTTATGTATGTAAGAGAGAGAGACAAAAAAAAGGTGTAAATGTTACACTGGTATCTTTGTATCACTATAGTGCAAAGGCATTCAGACCATGTGAAAAATTCAGGCAAAAGTTTAAAAAAAATGTAATGGGTATTCAATTAATAAATTTCTTGAAATGAGGTTGAAAAACATGACAGATGACATACTTATACACTGTAATACTGCTGTGTTAATAGAGCATGCAAAAGAGACTATTTATTATTCAATCAAATTTTAACCTGTTTGTCAAAGGTTCATATACAACATTTCACTACTTAGTGGCATGCAAAGGATGTGATTACTTATATCTTATACTCTCAGAATTTCCCACAGTGGACAGATTTCATACAAATTAACCTTTCCAGAGATATATATTTTTTAATAGAATATTTTATTTCTGTACATGTATGCAACAGAATGATACTTACGCTACAAAATTCCTGGCATTGATAATGGTGAACAGGCAAAATCAAATATTCAGTATGTAAATATTAATGTTAGGCATTTGATGAAAACCAAAAGACAACATTAATTATTATTTGCACTTAATTTGCATCATTTTCATAGCAGTACTTTATAAAAATTATTCATAGAAATCATTTTATTTTGATAATTTTAAAACTTGCAAAAAAGAAAATCAACTTAACATTCTGATAATATGCAAACACAAACTTAGCCAAATATACATATTTTTTTAGATTTCCAAATTTTAAATTTATTTTAAAAAGTATTTTCAAAACTGAAAAGCTGATGTGAAACCTAAACAGAAGTTAGTGTGCATCCCCTGAACTTTGTCATCGAGACAGTCTGTAAAATACTCACTGTGTTTTAAGTCTTGTGGAGATATCATCTTTCCTAGTGGACAAGTTGAACCCTTGACCAACTGACATGATCTCTGTAAAGTATTAAATACCGAGTAAATAAAGTGTGAGAACAACTGGAACTGCTAGCATTTATGAATATCATGATGGTTCTTAATTTTGGAAGATTTCAATAGACAATCTTTTTAAATACTTGACAATCAAATCATAGCTTTAAACCTATATGTCATTACAATTTTAGTATGAGTCCTTCAACAAGATGTTATACACTTATTGTAATCATTTTATGAATACAGGAGAAACTTAATAAATAAAAGAGTGAAACCTCAAGAACTCTAAGTCTAAAAAGGTTAGTATAAATAAGTAGAAATATATTGAAAAAAATCCACTCACAACTGAAATCTCACAACACTAACGATTTTTCAATATACTAAGCCAGTAAAGAGAGTATGTGATTCTAGACATTTCATGACATTAGACCAATCTGATTAAAATAATTTATTTTATGCCTACCAATGAAATATAGGGAAATATCAGTGAGATAAAAGTGATAATACACTGTTTTGAATCAGTTAATTACCATTTTGATAATACATGTTTGTGCCCGAACTATTGAATATTGAGTATTAATCCGCTTTTATATTTAAAGTATGTATGGCAAAATTCAATAAATATTGATAAACTGTGTAGACAAAAATAAATATTATTTGATGAAAGTGTTTTCAGTTTATTTCAGCAGAAGTAAAGTTATCATATGTATTGGAGATTGTCTGCACTTTTTTTTGTGCGGAGTAACCAAAGTACGCATTAACTGATTTGGGGCTCACCATGGGGAATTTATTGAAGGCCCTGATTAAAAATGTCATAAAAAACCCCATTTTTGACGTGTTGGCATAAAATAAAAAGAAAATTTGTTTGTTTTTTAGTGGAAGATGGGAATTTATTTCATCTCGTGACCACCATATGTTGATATTTTCACTCGTGGCTGCGCCACTCGTGAAAATATCACATATGGTGTTCACTCGATGAAATAAATTCTCATCTTCCACAAAAACAAACAAATATCCTCTATATCCTAAAAATCACTACACTATTAGGATCTAAGGACGACCAAAGGTCACCTTCCCTTGACCTATCCATCAGCCAATCAGAGTAACTCTTCCACCCTAATGGAAGGTAGTCAAGGTACATGTACATGTAGTGTACATTCAACTTGTGAAAATCTATTTAAATAACCGAGATCCCAAACAATTATCTGCCACATATAAACTGTCACTGAATTCGAGTTACATTTATTTGTCAAAATCTTCCAAAATAATGAGATTAAGGTTAGCATTTCCGTCTCCGAAAATAAACATTGTTATGTTAGAGAGAAGTTTACACACCATGTACACAGGTAAACTATCGAGGCACGTCATAAACTGCAGTATAAATAACAATAGTGGAAATTCCATGTTATCAAGAAGATAGAAATTAATGGGTTGTCTTTAGATCTAACCACAGGGAGATCATGAACTTCAGTCAGTTTGGACATTAGACAGACTGTAGAAAAATCCTACAGTCTCCAGTGAGGATTGAACCCAGGTCTCCTGGGTGACAGTCAGACACTCTAATCATGTTGCTAAAGAGCTAGCGCAACAGCGAGGCTGTTGGAAGTGGCCTAACATGCTTAATGTCACCCTAATCAGACTTGTCAAAGAGACATCAAGAAAATTTTTGACAAGCGATGTCTTTTTTCCAAGTCTAAACACAAGTTGCATTTTTATGCATGGAAAATGCCCAATTTAAAGTTGATGAGAGCAATTACTAGCACACTTTGGAAGCAATGACCAACATTAACTTTTAGAGAAACAATTTTTATACAACTTCCAGAAATATCTTTCTTCAATGAACAATTCAAGATATAAACTTTGACTTAAATTTCAATAGGAATTCTTATTGGCTAAACAGTCGGTCATTTCTGAATGGCTGGAATGAGGTATTTGGTGCAAAGTTAAACATTAGCTACAGTGTGATACATGTATCCAGATATCTGTTGTTTTGTTTGGTATGTTTAATTAAATAATCAAAAGCTGTGAAAAAAATTTCCATTTCATAAAAATGAACTTTATCTTTACTGGTAAGACCACAGTATTTTTGTACCAGTTTTCACGGCATGATTAATTTTATGGTGACGTCATGCGACATTTCGCCATAGAAAGTGTTTCGAAGAGCAACTTTGAAATATCCCAAATATCAATACATGTACAGTTTAGGGCAACAGGTTTTAATGAAGTTTTTTTGTTTTTTTTTACTAGAAAAATAATAAAATATTTGTTCCTTCGATTTTTAGTGCTAAACTTTCCGCGCACAAAAATGGGCGAGGGGAAAATCCCGGGACCCGGGACGCCCGGGATCCTATTAAACATATAGGGAAACAATAAACAGTGTTGGTTTTGATATTTGTCGTAATTTGTGGCAATAAAAAAGTTACATTATTTGATTTTTGTGATAATGAAATAAACAAATGTTTATTCAAAACCTATTTTGCTTAGATATTTTTTTTAAATTACCACGTACTTTTGGTAATGCTTTATAAAGAATTTCAGTACACAAAAAACTACACATGTTATTACGATATTAAAATGCTAATATAATAATACAAAGAATGTCGCAACTTTATTCAATATAAAAAAATAAAATCCACCAACGATAAAATAAATTTACTGAAAAAAAAAAAAGAATTTCACGCCTATACTATACATGCTTATCTATAACAAATGGCAAGCGATAATTTATCGATGACACCTATGGCAGGTGGTGTATTCCGGGTATTACTATACAGCGATTTTTTTCCTTCTATGTTCGGTACCGGTAAACGGACCCGTTCCCAATCGAAAATAGCTCCCATTTTTCCAAATCTCCAACCTAAAATTCCCAAACTGCTCGATTGAAATAACTGCATACAGCACTTTCGTTACTTCTTCGTTACACACTGGTAAACAAGGTGTTTATCCTCTAGGTCTTAGTAACGGGTTCTTACTGTCACTCGGCAAATGGACCAACAACCTATCTTTAGTTAATGTTAATGCCGACAAATCTGATTTAAAAAAAAAATCCAAGAATTTCATCAGAAAATTTTTTAAAAAAATTCTATAATTTCCTCAGAAAAAAAGAATCATAAGCGGTTTGTAGTTGATGTAAGCGACCAGAAGTTTACAAATAAGGTGAAGGTTATGTGTGATTGGCTGTGGAACATTGCAGTTTGCCTGGTTTATTAATTAACATGACATTTTGAATAGGTATTGAGTTGAAAGTGGCTTGTTTGTTGATCAGTTTAGACGATTATCAGCTAATAATTGATGTATTAATTGATAAGGCCGCTGTTTTTTACACGTTAAACTTCATAAAAGCATGCCTGCAAACACGATGTTATCGGAGCAACTTTATCTTATTACTTCTGAATCTCAAACATGTACATAACTCGTAACATGTAAGTTTTTACCAACAGAGTGATAAAACAACTTCAAAATTCAGTGCTTTTTAATATACAGTTGTATGTGTTATAACCTGCGTACAGTTTTTAAATTTTAAAGAACCAACAGAGAATTAATACTGTTGTTGTTATTACTGAAAATTCTCAACTTGGAGAAAAACGACGCAATTTTTCCCAATTCCACTGGTACCGGACCCTTTCCCAAAATGGCAAAAAAAATCGCTGCTATATGTTTAATACGATCCCGGATCCCGGCTTTTCTAAAGACGATCCCGGCATTTTCCCCTCGCCACAAAAATGACAGTTAAAATTTGTCGTAACAGTTTGGCAATAATTTAAAAAAAAAAAGTCAATAAAATGGGTCAAACCGTCAACAGTCAACACCAAATTAATTATGCTAAGCCTCAATCACTACACTAAACTCTTCTGTATCATGTATGATTATGAACGTGTCAGTAAAGACCACTGGTAAATGGAATGGCATGAATGGTAATACATCGTGTTTTTATTTCAGTCAACTTTTCGCAACCGTTCTTTTTTCACCTGCAGAAAGACAAAAGCTATATGTTTTACCTCATGAAATGAATAAACAGCGTCCTAAGCATCCAAGGTAAACAATTTTTATTCTCGTTAGGTTAGATAAACAACGAGAAGTACCTGTTTATCCGGTATATTCTAAATTTCTTACCTGCTGTACGCATATATTATTGTAATCTTAATTGTATATTGTAAAACTTATATTATACTGACATTAACTTATCTATTTGCCATCAGTGCAAAACTTCTCATATGTGCTTATGAATGAATACACATCAAAATCGGAGCAGCTTGTTTAGAGAAGTATCATTAAAGAAAATAAAATGTTAATTTTGATAGAGTTGAGACAATGTAGGACTAGAAGGACGGATTATACGAGCAGGACAATTATTAAGATCTGTATGCTCAATACTGAATATGGCTGCTTTGAGCTGCTAGGTCAAACGACTTGAGATCGACAACAGTGATAGGCAGGGGTTAGTTTTAGGAAAGAAAAAAATGCTGGTCCATTGCAGATGTGATCGAACTCGTAATCAATAGGTCGATGCTAAGGCTTGGCGTGAGAGGTCAGAGAAACATTTATTGGTTAGCTTAGGATGAATCAGATAGAAGAGTGATAACCTAGCATATGTATACCTGAGACAGTATTGAAAATGAGCCTCTCCTAGTTTGTTCTAGCTGTAATCTATTGTAAGTTCGTTAGGTGTCATGTAAATGAATTGAAACAAAACTATATACAGTGCGTGTACGTGTTTGTTTGTTTGTTTTCTATTTTTTCCAGTTGTTCAAATAATTTATTTCTGAAGCGGGCATCTAACCCCCTCCTCCTTTCTCAGTAAACACATACAAGTTTTTTGTCCCCCCACCACATAGTACGATCCGTTTCTTATGTGCGCAAATCCTCCTACACTCATGGATGAATTGGAACCAAGCTCGCACGCATGATAGACCATGTTAAGTTGTTGTGCAAGAAATAAAGATTTTTTTTGCTCGGATTAGTTTTCACTGGATTATTGCCATTTTTTGCACATGCCATATATCGTTAATCTTTTGTGCGCAACTCCTCCTACACCCATAGGTGGATAAAAAAAACTCGCACATATAATAGACCACGATGCGTAGTTGTGCAAGAAGTAAAGATTTTTGTTCTCAGATCAGTTTTCACTGGATTACAGCCTTTTGTTGGTTTTTTTCATACATGTTATATGTAGTAAATCTTGTGTGCGCAATTTCTCCTACACCCATGTGAGGATTGAGACCAAACTTGCACACATAATAGACTACGATGTGTAATTGTGCAAAAAGTAAAGATTTTTTTGTCTGATCAGTTTTCACTGGATTATTGCCCTTAGTTTTTCATACATGCCATATATAGTAAATCTTGTGTGCACAACTCCTCCTACATCCATGTTTAAATTTTTGCATACTAATTCAATGCCTTCTCGGTCTTAAAAGTTGTAATCCAACGGAAACTGATTAATGTATTGAATATTTCACTGAAAAGCATTCTTTTTCTAAAAAAAAAAGAATAAATAATTAAAATTACTTTATATTTAGAGCAAAAAAAAAAAACATATCTGAAAATGCTGTCTTACCTGATAAATAAGATTGTTCCTACAGTAAGGAAATAGGGAGAAAGATTTCCTTGACGAATCAGTAACAAACTTTCATATTTTCTTTCCAAAACAATGTCAGTTTTGATAGAGTTGTTTGTCTTTGCTTTATTGACATTAATAAGTAGTTGATATTAGAATGAGCAAGGGCTCTTACAGAAATATAGTTTAATATTTTCACATGTAATTTACAGAAAATGGAAAAAAAAACTGAAATTCGGCATACACAAAGTACGATGTTTATAGCCAAGAATGGCACGAAAATATAGTTAACATGAAAAAGTCTGCTAAAATGGTAGACATATACAAATTTCTTTATGACATAAAATATATTAAAGCAAACTTTTCTTATCACAGCCACTTTTATATGGCAATCGTTTAATATAAATTGTAATGTTAACAGAGTATGACATTTACATAATAATTGCGTATAGCCAGTGATGACAGGCATCAGAAAATATAAGATTATAAATACATAGATTGAGAACATAAGCACTGAAAACTCAGCTTTGTTTATCCAGAACTCTTTCTGATCGCAGAATATATGAATGTAGCTAAGTTAATCAGACATGATAAAAATAATAAAAAACTCATCACGTAACTTATTATATTCAGCGAAAACCTAAAGTGTTTTCAGTCAACGTCTTCACATAATGAACAGAAAGTTTAAAACTTCAGTCTAAACTAATTAAAGTCTTGGTTGTGATTCATGTATCTAAATAAATTTAAGAAATAGAAAAACTAAAATGTAAGACAATATATGAAAATGTTAAAAAATAAGAAGTTAAGAAGTTGAATACCATGTCATCACTCTGCAGTGCCATTAGCTTTTTATGTTTTATATGTTTGTGTGCTTTTGCATATAACATTGTCGAATTGATTGTTGGGTTCAAATTATTTCACCAAGACAAATCGTACTTGTTTGTTCTTATGCGACCCTGTTGTGGAAAGCGTAAACCTAGTTAAAACCTTCCACCGCCCCACACAACCCAGTGGCAAATGTTTGCCCAGCGGGTTCTCGTTTTCGTTAATAGTTTGTTGTAACTATCTTTAATTGATATGTATATAAAATTATGCTCTCTTTTCCTTCCTAGGTTTTGACTGTGTAGGGAGGTTGTGTTTTTCTGACTGTAGTTTTTACTGTTTTTACTTTTTTTTATCTTATTTAAAAGGTCAGAGAAATTGGTGTTATGTCAAGACCAGTGTTAATCATACATGTAAATTCTGCTTAAGGTTCAGTTTGCAGTAGACAGGTTCCCATCCGTAATTTGAAAATTTGAAGAGAAAGAGACGAATAGGAGACCAGTTTATGTTTTGCAGCTTCACTTGCTTGTGTTAAAAGACGTGGGGTTAATTCGATAACTTATGGGTACTTTGTAGTAAACAAACAAACGGGTAAGGACGAAAGGTTGATACTTTCTTAGATAAAATAAATATTTAGGCAAAGCAAATGTTTTTTTAAGCAGTCGATATTGATAAAACGTCTTTTAGAGACCTATCGAATAAAGAACATGTTTTCGCGACGTAAGACAGAAGTATGCTAAGTTTTGAAAGTCTGCCACCTGTGCACACATCTAGATGATCGTAGATAGGCTTATCAGACACCAGTCAATTGTCCTGATTGGTACCAGGCTCTGAGTCCATCTCAGTATCCTAAGGTGTCCCTCAGGGCTCAGTTCTAGGACCTGTCCATTTTCTGTTTCTTAAGCTAAAGACTTATACAAATACTCTTTCAAAATATAAACTCCAAAGTTCGCCTGTTTGAAGATGATATTGCAGTATACCATGCTGTGACATCTGTGAGCTGGTTACTGTCCAAAATGATCTAAATCAGTTGGAATAGTTGGAGTAGGTTAATTGATTTCAACGCATCAATTATCAAGTTATCCACATCATAAAAAAGACACATCCTAACTCACTAAATAATTCCTACATGCACAGAAGCTTGAAATTGTAATTTTAGTCATTTCAAGAGTCGAACCTCTATACCTAGAGTCTTTCCTGTATACAGAGTTTTTGTACACAGAAAAAAAGTTAGGGATACAATTTCGACATTTGAATGACTAAAACATATGATATCAAGCTGCTCCATGAAAGCCAACTAGAATCAGTCAGGTCTGCTAAATACCTTAGCATGGATATCACATATAACCTTAACTATGGTGCCCATATTTATAGGTCAATCTAATTTAAAGCTTATCAAACATAAGCCAAGTGTTATGGACACGCTCCACACCCTCGATTTCCTGTCAGACCAGTGACTCAATCTCAGGCATATACATTATAGCTTGCACTATAGGTATATTTTCCATTTAACTCTGCTGACAGATGAAAGAATATCTTTGACATTTATTTGAGTACTTTGATTCAGACAGTGTTGACCGAAATTAGAGGTGTTGAAAAGTTTCGTATGCCTCTATCATTGATACCAAATGTATAAAACAGAGAGTATTTGTAGAAAAGGAACATTGCTAACTTTGAATTGACCAATGACACAGGATAAAGGGCACTGGGACATAATTTTTTGAAAATGACCTTTTTACTAGTTTTGAACAAATGATATCCCAGCGTTATTGTCTGAAATTTTCAGCTTCCTGCATAGAACACATATGATATTCTTTCATGTTGAAGAGGAGTATGACATGCAAAATTGATATTCCTTTAAAAAAACGTCACATACCCAAATTTGACGTCAGATTCTATTCAAGTCCCGGCTTGTAGCAAATCAATATGATAGATTTTATGTATTTGAATTTTAAATGTCATGTGACACGAATTTTTGACCTCGAAATTTTCATATGAGCGAAAAATATATATCTAACTATGACTGTTTTACAAAATTCCGCAGGTAATTTTCATCTTAAAGATGTTTTTATAGCAAATTAAAATCCATATTTTACGCACTTTGTTGCGCGCACCTGTCACGAGCGAAACCGGAAGTGACGCACATTTATCTCTTGCCACTTTACACAGCTGCCTAGATTGTTAGCAAAAACTTTAAAATTATGATGGAAAGTGAAAATGTAGACTGAATATAGTAAAAAAACAAAATTGAACGAGTTAAGCTAACTTCATGTATATACATTGAAGATTTTTTAAATAAATAATTTGAAAATTTGATGGAATTACGAAGCCAATGAGCAATATCATACAGAGGCTAGTTTAATCAGGGTTATAGAATTAAAAGATACATCAGTGAAAATATCTAGACTAAGAGATATTTTTCAAATAACTGATCCAAAAAGATGCTTATTTTTATCCGATGCAGTTTGTTGGAAGAATTGATTAACTAACTACAATCGAGAGATTTTTTTCCATAAAAAAACATTCTCCTTACAGTGATGTGTTGCATTTTTGTCTGTGGTATATTTTGCCTGAGGGACGTGTAAGTAATCTTTGACTAGATCTATGATTTTTTTTCATTATAAATGCATATCTTTTTTCTTCTGCATTTCTTGAAAATAAAACAATAATGATCAAAGAACAAATAATATAAAGAAGCCCTAAAAGCTGTGTCAAAATCATAACACACACATTTTTTTTTTTTTTTTTTTTTTTTTTTTTATAATTTGTTCACATTTAGAAGTCGAATGATTTTTATTTTCATCATCAATAGATCCATTATATTTAATTATCTATTTAAAATATGTATCTGCATGGAAGCTTCTTAACTAAAAATCATTCAGACATGTTAATTGGAACAAGCTATTACATAATGTTTTCACAAGTGTGACTGATCAAAAGTAATACAATCAATTTGTAAGATCAAAGCTAATAAACTTTGCTATTTGTCTCAACTTTTTCATTGATTGGGTCATAAAAAAGTTAATTGCTATGTTTTGACAGCTATGCAGAATATACAAGGGTCCCATTTGGGCAGGTTAATTTGCATAAATCCCACAGTATAAGGCGTGATTTATGGATCTTTGATATTTCATTGGATATTAATTTAAAAGCTGACAGAAATTTCTACTTGATGGACATCCCATATAATTATTTTTCAAACAATATCCCAACGTGATAATACACTGTAGTGTGAATTTCCATTCCTGTGAAACAAATGTTAACACATTAGATCACCTAAATTCACTTCAATTTTACTACACTTAAATGAAAAAGAACTTGTTTATGACGTAAACATTAAGTGAGGAAGTGTTACGCAGCATGTAAAAACGTGGAGGAGATAGTTTTATTTATAACCATAACATGGAAGAAATTGGAATATTTATTAAGGTAAAATTACAACCCGTTCTCCCGGCAAAAGTTTGAATTTACTTATAAAAATCGAGAAGTAATCACATTATTTTATTGACAGTTTATAGCATGTTATCTTTATAAGCGTGCCTTTATCGTGTTTCTTGCACTTGTGGTTTAATGTTATTTTTTCATTTAAAAACGGATGTGTTATGAGCAGTGTAATTCTGCACTACTGCCTGGCACAGTAGGGATAAATCTACGTCACAACCAAAAATTGCGGCGGAAACTACCGATGTCGAAACGGAAATAGCCGATCATCAAAAACACGTTTTTTCTTATCAAAAGCAATATTTTCATAATTTCGCAGTTAAACCATTTTAATCATTACATTATGATTATTTTGAATTGACAAAGTTGCTATAGTCGTGTCACATGACCTTTAACGATTTTATTGTAAAATTCTATGCCTTTTCAATGTATCCCACCTTTTTTATAAAATTTTAAATGTTATCTTTCAACGTTGCATTTTATTCAGGTAATATCCTTTTAACATAAGTAAAAGCTGTCTCCAAATACCGTGCCATGGTAACAGCAATCAAGAGATTTTATACAAGATACACATTTTTATGAAGGACACTATTCAGGCTATCAATTTTTTAATTCATCTTTGTTTTTGAAGAGAACGAGAAATTTGTCGTTTTTTGCTGATTTTCAGTTCAGATTATTTCAATAGTAAAACAAATGTCTGAGTGCCCTTTTCCCCATGTCGTCGGTCAATTAATTTACAGCAGAACTGCTCATCACCTACCTGACATCTTGTTTATTACATTAAATTGCTGCGCTTTACATATTTTCAAATCTAAGCCGTGCTGCACTTGTGTTAGTCCCATCACAAATGAACTACAAATGACAAGAAATTGCAAGAAGGTAATGATTTTAACTGTCAAAATATAAAAAATGTGTAAGCAAAACACTACAAGTGTCAGCTGCAACAGCAAAGGAAGCACAAAACTTACAGCTGTACTGTAGGTGATAGGTTATTCCGCTATCTACAAGATTCATTACTGACTGGTTGCCATCCCTGTAGAAGAATACCTGGTCCCTGTATCCTGAATGTTATGACTAGGCCATTCCCTGAGCTACATGTTATTTATAGTAACCTCCAACTACTAAACATATAATAATGTTCTCTTTTCTTAGGACTGTATATCATTGCAACTAGTAATTACTGATTGTTGCCTATCTCTTATCTGCAGAGCAGTTCAGTGTAACCATATCTAGCATTGAGCATTTCTCACTGTTGACCATCCGCTTGATTTTATCAAAATTAACTTTTCTTATTTTGTATCATCTTTTTAGTTCACCTTAAGTGCTCAAATGTGAGCTGTTGTGATCATCCATTGTCCGTCATCTCTCTGTCGTGTAGCATCTGTTGTTTTTTCCTCCGTCCTCTGTCCACATTTATCTTGTGAACTTTCCAGAGGTTATATGTAACATTTCCTATCCAATTATCATGATACTTTGTCAAATAGAACCTGATTGGTGCATAAATGATGATTTTGCAATTATTAAATGGGGAAAAAAAGTCCATAGAAATATGTAAATAGAAAGTATGGGCATGCCTTTGTAGTCCAAAATATTGAGATAAACTTTTCCCTGCTTGTGCACTTGGTGTGTGTCACAGCTTTCAGGCTAAAATGTTTTAAAAATAAGTTAAACTTACTAGTCACTGACCAGTAAGGAAATATTAAGTAAATTTTATATCTTGGCGTTATCTCCACACATGCAATGCAGCAAGACAATCACATTTCCTATAGAGGCATCAAATCTAAGATTTCCATGTACCAGTTTGCAGTAAGGATTTTGGATAATTAATTTATTGAACCATTGGTTTAAAACCAATTAATTCTTATTCCAGATGCAATGATAGACACCATACAAGAATGACTGAAAAGAGTTACGCTAGAAGTATTTGCTTACCCAATGAGAATGTGTTTCGTAATCTTCAGACTGCAAGGAGATTTGCAATAGATGTAGGTAAGTTGATTAATTAATTTTCTTGTGTAACAAGTATTTTGGATAGAGCACTGATGCTTGACCAACAAAATGGAGTATGAATTTGGAGAAGTTCAACTAGGCCTTTCAGAACTGAATATCATGTATATGAATCTGTACAGAGGTCAAGGTGTAAGATTACTAAATTGCAAGCAGGTTTGATTACCAAGTGCTAGTGGAATATAGTTATTTGGTTCATTCTGAAAATTTGATAAATTTTAGTTCAGTTGGTTGAGTGTCGGACTTGAGAAGTCTGATGAGAGCTGGACGTCATGTGTTCAAGTCCTTGGTAAGGTGAAATTTCTCAGTGGTGATTTTAATTAAAGAAATTGCATTTAAATGCAATTCACTTCACACCTCTTGAACATGTAGGAAAGTTGTAAACGCTTGTTAGATAAACTGACCAACCATCAGTTATATTATAGTATAGCCTGTATATTAATAGCTTGAAATGGGTTTAAAACCTCAAGCAAACAAACAAGCAAACATATATGAATATCAGTTCACTAAACAAATTCCAATGAATATCTCAACTTACTGTCAAAAAAAAAAACAACTCACTGTTTTGTTGTATGTTCAAAAGGTTGTAAATGAATTATGCCATGGATCATCAGCACCAAGTTAATTCTTTACAAAATTTTTGGAGCAAATGCTCCTACCTCAAACTGCTCAGATTACTGTATCAAGGCAGTATCTGGCGGGGAGGGGGTATTCATCACATTTAGTGAAAGCTCATGTATTTTAGTGGTTTGTTGTACAAACATGATGAGATAGAAGTCAAAGTTCGTACATTTATACACATGCAGGTGGCTCACTGGCAAAGTTGGCCTACACAGCAACAGTTCAGAGGAAGACATCACTGGTATCAGATGACCCAGAGGTTCAGGTATGTATACAGTATTTTATATGTTTCTCATCGGGGGGGGGGGGGGGGACAGGTTTTTTTAGGCGCATTTGAAACATCTTCAGGCTTGATAATTATGTCCATTATTAATGAGAAAATTACTAAAGAGCTAAGTACAATGTAAATTGTATTGTTAACAGAGTATGGCATTTACATAATAACTGCGTATAGCCAGTGATGACAGGCATCAGAAAATATAAGATTATAAATACATAGATTGAGAACATAAGCACTGAAAACTCAGCTTGTTTATCCAGAACTCTTTCTGATCGCAGAATATATGAATGTAGCTAAGTTAATCAGACATGATAAAAATAATAAAAAACTCATCACGTAACTTATCATATTCAGCGAAAACCTAAAGTGTTTTCAGTCAACGTCTTCACATAATGGACAGAAAGTTTAAAACTTCAGTCTAAACTAATTAAAGTCTTGGTTGTGATTCATATATCTAAATAAATTTAAGAAATAAAAAAACTAAAATGTAAGACAATATATGAAAATGTTAAAAAATAAGGTTGATTAAAAGATACGATAATTTAAGCATTTGCTTCGAAGTTGAATACCATGCCATCACTCTGCAGTGCCATTAGCTTTTTATGTTTTATATGTTTGTGTGCTTTTGCATATAACATTGTCGAATTGATTGTTGGGTTCAAATTATTTCACCAAGACAAATCGTACTTGTTTGTTCTTATGCAACCCTGTTGTGGAAAGCGTGCGTTGGTGGCAAGGGGAAAATCCCGGGATCGTCTTTAGAAAAGCCGGGATCCGGGATCGTATTAAACATATAGTAATACCGGGAATACACCACCTGCCATAGGTGTCATCGATAAATTATCGATTATCGCTTGCCTTTTGTTATAGATAAGCATGTATAGTATAGGCGTGAAAATCTTTTTTTTTTCAGTAAATTAATTTTATCGTTGATGGATTTTATCTTTTATATTGGATATAGTTGCGACATTCTTTTTATTATTATATTAGCATTTTAATATCGTACTAACATGTGTACTGAAATTCTTTATAAAGCATTACCAAAAGTACATGGTAATTTAAAAAAATATATAAAAGCAAAATAGGTTTAGAATAAATATTTGTTTATTTTATTATCACAAAAAAATCATAAACGGAGGATTTTCTATTTGGAGGTTCGTCGATAGGCTACGTATGTTTAACAACTCGCCAGAAATATAAAGTAATTGTTAAATATTGAATACATTCCTGAAGAGCATGCAGAATAAGTTAAAATTATATTAAATAGTTAAAATACAACCTGGTATAGCTCTACTGATAATTTAACCTTAATTTTAAGTCAACATAATGGTCTATTTATATGATATAATCAAATAATGTAACTTTTTTATTGCCACAAATTACCACAAATATCAAAACCAACACTGTTTATTGGTTCCCTATATGTTTAATACGATCCCGGATACCGGGCGTCCCGGGTCCCGGATCCCGGGATTTTCCCCTCGCCGCGGTTGGTGCACCTAAAACCTAGTTTAAACCTTCCACCGCCCCACCCAACCCAGTGGCAAATGTTTGCCCAGCGGGTTCTCGTTTTCGTTATTAGTTTGTTGTGACTATCTTTAATTGATATGTATATAAAATTATGCTCTCTTTTCCTTCCTAGATTTTGCTTGTGTAGGGAGGTTGTGTTTTTCTGACTGTAGTTTTTACTGTTACGCATTTTTTACTTTTTTTTTTTTATCTTATTTAAACGGTCAGAGAAATTGGTGTAATGTCAAAAACAGTGTTAATCATAATGTCAATTCTGCTTAAGGTTTAGTTTGCAGTAGACAGGTTCCCATCCGTAATTTAAAAATTTGAAGAGAAAGAGACGAATAGGAGACCAGTTTATGTTTTGCAGCTTCACTTGCTTGTGTTAAAAGACGTGGGGTTAATTCAATAACTTATGGGTACTTTATAGTAAACAAACAAACGGGTAAGGACGAAAGGTTGATACTTTCTTAGATAAATAAATATTTAGTCAAAGAAAATGTTTTTTTAAGCATTCGATATTGATAAAACGTCTTTTAGAGACCTATTGAATAAAGAACATGTTTTCGCGACGTAAGACTGAAGTATGCTAATTTTGAAAGTCTGCCACCTGTGCACACATCCTAGATGATCGTAGATAGGCCTATCAGACACCAGTCAATTGTCCTGATTGGTACCAGGCTCTGAGTCCATCTCAGTATCCTAAGGTGTCCCTCAGTGCTCAGTTCTAGGACCTGTCCATTTTCTGTTTCTTAAGCTAAAGACTTATACAAATACTCTTTCAAAATATGAACTCCAAAGTTCGCCTGTTTGAAGATGATATTGCAGTATACCATGCTGTGACATCTGTGAGCTGGTTACCGTCCCAAATGATCTAAATCAGTTTGAATAGTTGGAGTAGGTTAATTGATTTCAACGCATCAATTATCAAGTTATCCACATCCTAAAAAAGACACATCCTAACCCCACTAAATAATTCCTACATGCACGGAAGCTTGAAATTGTAATTTTAGTCATTTCAAGAGTCGAAACTCTATACCTAGATTCTTTCCCAGTGTTTTTGTACACAGAAAAAAAGTTAGGGATACAATTTCGATGTTTGAATGATTAAAATATATGATATCAAGCTGCTCAATGGAAGCCAACTAGAATCAGTCAGGTCTGCTAAATACCTTAACATGGATATCACATATAACCTTAACTGTGGTGCCCATATTTATAGGTCAATCTAATTTAAAGATAGTCAATCATAAGCCAAGTGTTATGGACACGCTCCACACCCTCGATCTCAAGTCAGACCAGTGACTCGATCTCAGGCATATACATTATAGCTTGCACTATATGTATATTTTCCATTTAACTCTGCTGACAGATGAAAGAATATCTTTGACATTTATTTGAGTACTTTGATTCAGACAGTGTTGACCGAAATAAGAGGTGTTGAAAAGTTTCGTATGCCTCTATCATTGATACCAAATGTATAAAACAGAGAGTATTTGTAGAAAAGGAACATTGCTAACTATGAATTGACCAATGACACAGGAAAAAGGGCACTGGGACATAATTTTTTGAAAATGACCTTTTTACTAGTTTTGAACAAATGATATCCCAGAGTTATTGTCTGAAATTTTCAGCTTCCTGCATAGAACACATATGATATTCTTTCATGTTGAAGAGGAGCGCCATGACATGCAAAATTGATATTCCTTTAAAAAAAAGTCACATACCCAAATTTGACGTCAGATTCTATTCAAGTCCCGGCTGGCTTGTAGCAAATCAATATGATAGATTTTATATATTTGAATTTTAACGATTTTATTGTAAAATTCTATGCCTTTTCAATGTATCCCACTTTTTTTATAAAATTTTAAATGTTATCTTTCAACGTTGCATTTTATTCAGGTAATATCCTTTTAACATAAGTAAAAACTGTCTCCAAAAACTGTTGCCATGGTAACAGCAATCAAGAGATTTTATACAAGATACACATTTTTATGAAGGACACTATTCAGGCTATCAATTTTTTACTTCATCTTTGTTTTTGAAGAGAACAAGAAATTTGTCGTTTTTTGCTGATTTTCAGTTCAGTTTATTTCAATAGTAAAACAAATGTCTGAGTGCACTTTTCCCCATGTCGTTGGTCAATTAATTTACAGCAAAACTGCTCATCACCTACCTGACATCTTGTTTATTACATTAAATTGCTGCGCTTTACATATTTTCAAATCTTTAAGCCGTGCTGCACTTGTGTTAGTCCCATCACAAATGAACTACAAATGACAAGAAATTGCAAGAAGGTAATGATTTTAACTGTCAAAATATAGAAAATGTGTAAGCAAAACACTACAAGTGTCAACTGCAATAGCAAAGGAAGCACAAAACTTACAGCTGTACTGTAGGTGATAGGTTATTCCGCTATCTACAAGATTCATTACTGACTGGTTGCCATCCCTGTAGAAGAATACCTGGTCCCTGTATCCTGAATGTTATGACTAGGCCATTCCCTGAGCTACATGTTATTTATAGTAACCTCCAACTACTAAACATATAATAATGTTCTCCTTCTTTCTTAGGACTGTATATCATTGCAACTAGTAATTACTGATTGTTGCCTATCTCTTATCTGCAGAGCAGTTCAGTGTAACCATATCTAGCATTGAACATTTCTCACTGTTGACCATCTGCTTGATTTTATCAACATAAACTTTTCATATTTTGTATCATCTTTTTAGTTCACCTTAAGTGCTCAAATGTGAGCTGTTGTGATCATCCATCGTCTGTTGTCTCTCTGTCGTGTAGCATCTGTTGTTTTTTCCTCTGTCCTCTGTCATCTGTCCACATTTGTCTTGTGAACACTCCAGAGGTTATATGTAACATTTCCTATCCAATTATCATGATACTTTGTCAGAATGACAAATAGAACCTGATAAGTGATGATTTTGCAATTATTAAATGTGGAAAAAAGTCCATAGAAATATGTAAATAGAAAGTATGGGCATGCCTTTGCAGTGCAAAATATTGAGATAAACTTTTCACTGCTTGTGCACTTGGTGTGTGTCACAACTTTCAGGCTAAAATGTTTTAAAAATAAGTTAAACTTACTAGTCACTGACCAGTAAGGAAATATCAAGTAAATTTTATATCTTGGCGGTACACATTTCCTATAGAGGCATCAAATCTAAGATTTCCATGTACCAGTTTGCAGTAAGGATTTTGGATAATTAATTTATTGAACCATTGGATTAAAACCAATTAATTCTTATTCCAGATGCAATGATAGACACCATACAAGAATGACTGAAAAGAGTTACGCTAGAAGTATTTGCTTACCCAATGAGAATGTGTTTCGTAATCTTCAGACTGCAAGGAGATTTGCAATAGATGTAGGTAAGTTGATTAATTAATTTTCTTGTGTAACAAGTATTTTGGATAGAGCACTGATGCTTGACCAACAAAATGGAGTATGAATTTGGAGAAGTTCAACTAGGCCTTTCAGAACTGAATATCATGTATATGAATCTGTACAGAGGTCAAGGTGTAAGATTACTAAATTGCAAGCAGGTTTGATTACCAAGTGCTAGTGGAATATAGTTATTTGGTTCATTCTGAAAATTTGATAAATTTTAGTTCAGTTGGTTGAGTGTCGGACTTGAGAAGTCTGATGAGAGCTGGACGTCATGTGTTCAAGTCCTTGGTAAGGTGAAATTTCTCAGTGGTGATTTTAATTAAAGAAATTGCATTTAAATGCAATTCACTTCACACCTCTTGAACATGTAGGAAAGTTGTAAATGCTTGTTAGATAAACTGACCAACCATCAGTTATATTATAGTATAGCCTGTATATTAATAGCTTGAAATGGGTTTAAAACCTCAAGCAAACAAACAAGCAAACATATATGAATATCAGTTCACTAAACAAATTCCAATGAATATCTCAACTTACTGTCAAAAAAAAAACAACTCACTGTTTTGTTGTATGTTCAAAAGGTTGTAAATGAATTATGCCATGGATCATCAGCACCAAGTTAATTCTTTACAAAATTTTTGGAGCAAATGCTCCTACCTCAAACTGCTCAGATTACTGTATCAAGGCAGTATCTGGCGGGGAGGGGGTATTCATCACATTTAGTGAAAGCTCATGTATTTTAGTGGTTTGTTGTACAAACATGATGAGATAGAAGTCAAAGTTCGTACATTTATACACATGCAGGTGGCTCACTGGCAAAGTTGGCCTACACAGCAACAGTTCAGAGGAAGACATCACTGGTATCAGATGACCCAGAGGTTCAGGTATGTATACAGTATTTTATATGTTTCTCATCGGGGGGGGACAGGTTTTTTTAGGCGCATTTGAAACATCTTCAGGCTTGATAATTATGTCCATTATTAATGAGAAAATTACTAAAGAGCTAAGTACAGTAATCTGTTTGTGAACTAATGGAATTTTTTGTTGCATGATTCCTTAAATACGATTTGTGCAGCAAATACCCATTGATTTTGTTAATAAATAACCTGTGCTTTTCTTGTTAATGAAACTTTGAGCTTTTACTTTGTACTGTGACGTAGTGATGTAAAGATAATCAAGTTAAATTGAATAATCTTCCACAGCCATGTTATGTACTGTTTTGTAAAATTTGTTCAGAAACTTGCTTTATGAAAAACAGTGGACTTCATTGTACACAGGGCTTGATTGTACTATTAAACACAAAACTTAACTACATGTATCTATATCACTTCATTTCACAATTATATACCTTTTTTTTTTTTTACTGACAGAGCATAATTATATGGTTTCAGATTCTGTTTGACTGAATCTTGATTATTTCTAGGAGGATGGTCCTATATACCAGGTATCAGACACCAATGAAACCATAGTGAGGCTATATTTTGTTAAGTTTGAGACAAAGTTTATAGAAACATGCCTGGACTTTATACAAAACCACTGTAAAGACTGGAGACCAGTGCGAGAAAGGTGTATCAAAGTGACAGGGGGTGGTGGCTATAAATATACTGACCTTATATCCCAGAAGTTAGGGGTGTGGTAAGTACAACACCTCATTGATCAATGAATATAGACTTTTAACTCCTTTTTTCAAGAATTTTAAGTAGTTTTTAGTAATTTTTTTCCATTTGCTTGGGTCATTATGAGAGCATACCCCATTTATTTGCCTTGTCATAGATGACATGAGGTTCATGCCATTGTTATGTTATTCATGTCTGTGTCAGATTACTTTTGTCATCTGCTATGTTTAAATGAAAAGAATGCGACTTGGACCCCTGTGACTGATGGAGAGTTTTAAGTTATTGGCTTTGCAGAGAAATACAATACTGTCTGACTTTAGTAGAGTAATATGATGTCACTCCATAGGAAGAACAAGTAAATATAATCTTAGTGCAAAATGTAGGACAAACAGAAATGAATATGGTGTGTTTTAAAATAAACATCTACAAGTTCAAGCGACTTATGAGGCTAGAATCAAGAAAAGGCACAGAAGTCATTACTAGCTTCTTATATCACACAAACTAAGCAAGAGATTATGTATATTACTTATTGTAATCATGAAGTGATAACAAGGATATAGTACTTACTGAAATTTTTTTTTTTTTTTGTACCAAATGCCTCTCTATTAATTGTTTGTCTTCACTATATATATTTTCTTTTGTTGCTACAAATGTCAAGTATTTATACAACATGCATTACGTTTTTATTTACCTGAATCTGTAACAGTCAGTGGTCATTCATATTGTATGATAGCAAAAAAGAATCTGTGCAACGTCTCTTATTGTTTGTTTGATAAGATAGCAACAATTGCTATCATTCAGGTATGTTGGTTTAATTTTTTGTTCACCCTTGACTGTGATTACAGTGTGGACAGAGAGGATGAGATTTCCTGTCTTATCAAGGGTTGTAACTTCCTGCTGAAGAATATTCCTGATGAAGTGTTCATTTACCAGCGGCATGAAGTACCTGAATACAAGTTTCAAGGGGTCGATCATAATATCTTCCCATACCTTCTTGTCAATATTGGCTCTGGTGTCAGTCTTGTAAAGGTTTGAGAAAGATTGTTTAGAATTATTTGATAAGTATTTAGTATGAATCAGGTCTTAGTTTTCTTCCACTTTATTATAAACCATTTGGCTTGTTTCAGTTGCATGAATACCTTTTTGTTGTGGTTTTTATGCTCCCGAAGGGAGGCATATGGTTTTTAAACTATCCGTCCGTCAGTCAGTCCGTCCATCCAAAAACTTTAACATTGGCCATAACTACCTTATTGGTAAGTGGAGTTATTTCATACTTGGACACAACACCCATTTGTACAAGACCTTTACAATGACCTATACTTATTTGACCTTGACCCCTGATTGACCTTTACCTTGAAGATCCAATTGTCCAAAAACTTTAACATTGGCAATAACTTCTTTATTAGTAAGTGGATTTACTTAATGCTTGGACACAACACCCCTTTGGACAAGGCCTTCCCACTGACCTATATTTGTTTGACCTTGACCCCTGAATGACCTTCACTTTGAAGATCCAATTGTCCAAAAACTTTAACATTGCCCATAACTTCCTTATTAGTAAGTGGATTTACTTCATACTTGGACACAACCCCCTTATTCATTTCACCTTGACCCCTGAACGACAGGATGTCAGCTCAAATGTCAAAGCACCATTTTCGAAGGCATTGTTATCTTACAGTGACAGTTCTTGTTTGCAAAGTATCTTTTTTGAAGGTGTAGAGAATAATATGTTACATGTTCTGTTTCTGATTGAAGTTGTTTTAGTTTTATTTCAGTTTAGTCAAAAGCTATTCATTTTATATTGATTGGCAAACAAGTTCTTTAAACTTATGCTAATCTTTTTGATGACTGCTTCCTGGGTTCAAACTAATACATTGAGGGAATGGTGAAATGTTGTTAGTCACTGAAGACTGTCACCTCTAATGACAAAAGAAGCAGCAACCTCTGGGTCTAGGGTTTGGGCTGTGCCACTGCTGTCCACAGTTATTTCAATTTTTTAGTTTATACTGAGTTCATAGACTCTGGTCTTCTTTATTTATGCTGTCTTACAGTATAATAGAATACAATATTACAAATTTTTATGCCCCCAAAGGGAGGCATATAGTTTTTGAACTGTCCGTCCATCATTCAGTCTGTCCGCAAACTTTAACATTGTCCATAACTTCCTTATCAGTAAGTGGATTTACTTCATACTTGGACACAACATCCCTTTGGACAAGACCTTCCCACTGACTTATATTTATTTGAGCTTGACCCCTGAATGACCTTCACCTTGAAGGTCCAATTGTCAAAAAACTTTGACATTGACCATAACTTTTTTATTAGTAAGTTGATTTACTTCATACTTGGACACAACACCCCTTTGGACAAGACTTTCCCATTGACCTATATTTATTTGACATTGACCCCTGAATGACCTTTACCTTGAAGATCCAAATGTCCAAAAACTTTAACATTGGCCATAATCTCCTTATTAAAAAGTTGATTTACTTCATACTTGGACATAACGACCCTGTGGACAGGACCTTCCCACTTACCTATATTTATTTGACCTTGACCCTTGAATGACTGATTCTCAGCCCAAAGTCAAAGCACCAGTTCGGGGGCATTGTCATCTTACAGTGACAGTTTTGTTGGATCTGTCATTGTACCAAATAAACTTTTATTTGTTACACTTTCTTACTTTTTAGAGGTTAACATTTACCTTATTTTCAATGTTTTAAAGCAAATGGTTGTAATTTGTTCCAGTATACACATGATAATCAATGGCAAATTATGCTTGAAATATGGTACAGTGTGTGTGTATCTGAGAAATGTATTAATTTAGGTAGAGTCGGAGGACAAGTTTGAACGTATTGGTGGTACAGCTACAGGGGGTGGCACTTTCTGGGGGCTCGGATCTCTACTTACGAAAGCTAAGGTAATTTATACTATGTAAAAGAAATTTTCTGTATTTTGTATCTCGTTATGATACACTTCTTCAAAGCAAACTCCTGCTTACAGAGACAGATGTTTATTTGGACTTAATTTGGGTTATTTTAGATTAATTCTACAGGCAGCTGATGGTGGTCTGACTAGTACTCATGCTGAACGTAAAAATAAAAGATAAAAAAAAAATTAATAGGTTAATTTTCTTACTAAAATAACCTCAGCAGATTTTCAGAAAATAAGTTAAGCACCCTTGATCATTATTAGTAAGCCTTTTGGCTTTAAGGTAGTTTAGAGAGTAAACCACCGAGAGTTTGTTTGTGTTGAGTAGCTAATGTTGTTAATTTTAATCTCAGTGATTGTTGCTCCTGGGTTGAGTTCATCTTACAGTATATATTCAGAAGAAATGTAAGTTACATATAAACTGTACTGGTATAGGGAATGATCTAGAACCCCAAAAAGGGCAGGGTGCTGCAAAATTAGGGCAGGGTGCTAAGGTGTAGGGGCAGAACATTATTGCGCGCGTTCCGACTTGAAAGCATTGTTATGTCTGCATATTTTCAGGTACTAGTGTAGGTTTTGTGCTGTATTTAACAAAAAGAAAGAGAATATTCAATAACTTATATATTTCATATGATATGAAATGTTTAATTTCATTATTTAGTGAGAATGTACAGGCACTGAAGATCTGCAAAAAAATAATTACTGTTCCTGTAACTTTAAACACACATTCAATTCTCAGAGAATAGGAAACTTTTCCAATGAAAAACTGGCACTAACAATAAAATAATGACCACTTATCTAAATCAATTAATTGAATGTTGTACGTTTGTCATATAAAAATTCTCCAAAACACTGTTTTCTATTAATATTAAAATACGATGGGGTCGCGAAAATATATGACAAACGGAATTTATCTGAGATTTTCACTCGCTGCTTCATGTTTAATGATCTAAATATTTACTGAAATTGGTTTCATTCAAATTGCTAGATCTATCTGACTTTTCCTACAAATAAATCCGAGAACTTAAACAAATAAAAGCAGGAAGTTTTTGGCGACAATTTTGCCCAGGTCGCCCGCTCGTAAGAGTCCTGCTCAGGTCAAGAAGGATTCCTTTTTTTTTTTCATTCTGGGGCCAGTTCTGCCATTTTACATTTTTTGACGGCACGTTTGTTAGCAGTGAAAAGGTGATAAGAAATTTTCATATTTCTAACTTAAACGCATAAACTGATTATTTTTTCATTTCTCTTGATTTACTCGTAACAGCATTTAGAGTTTTAATGATATGGGCAGAACTGACAACTTACTGAAGATGTTCTAACACCTGTCACATTTAATCTTCACCATAATTTTAGGTATCGCAGTTTGCTTAATCCCTGTACACCACACGGTGTTAATTGGATGACTGTTGTCAACTAAATAAACAAACAATCAAGCGACGCACATGATAAGGCGTGTGCAGATTAATCATATATCAATCAATTTAACAAATTAAAAAAGCAGTGGGCAGGACATAATTAAACTAGGCCAATGCAAAAGGCGAATGGGCGGTCCTTAAAAGGCATAAGGGCGCTGGAGGAGGGGCAGCGTGGTGTTCAACATTTGGCAAAGGGGCGCCGTCAATAAGGGGCGTGGCACCGCGCCCCGCTAACACGCTCTAGATTATTCCCTATCTGGTAAACAGCAGGTACAGCTGATGATCATTTATTAGATTATGTATTATTAAAGCAGTGGTGAAAGTCTCCCCTTGTTTATTGCCATGTTTATATTTCTCAGAAATGAACAGTGAGGTATTTAAATCTATTCACCATCATTTTTGCAGACATTTGATGATTTGTTACTTCTAGCAGAGAAGGGTGATCATCGCAATGTTGATATGTTGGTGCGTGACATTTATGGTGGAGCATACTCTACGTTAGGGCTGAAGGAGGATATTATAGCAAGCAGCTTTGGCAAAGCAGCAAGGTCACCAAAACCTAAACAGTCTGGTAGGTATATAAAAATGATTACTATGATACTTACAGTGTCTAAGATTATATTTCCACACAGGGCCATGCAGATACGATATGCTGGTGAGGTGGAAGTTTGTTGAAGAATGGTTTCTGATTACCTGTCAGGTGCCTGTAATATAGCTTATGTATCTTGTCTGTAATATAGCTTATGTGTCTTGGACTATTTGAATAAAGATGTTCTGAAAATGAGGACCAACCTCAATAGAATTTGTACAATACAAAAAATAACTTATTAATTTTTTTTTTTTCACATGACAGACATTTTTTGTAATACAATACAAATGTAACTTATTTCTTTGTATTTATCATGCATAAAACAATAGCAAACAGAACAGAGTACATTTATATCTGGCTATAAATTAATAGTTCTATTTACTGTAACTTTCTAAATCTGTTATGATGTACATTCTGTTTCAAATAATTATATTCTTTTTCAGTTTTATCTGAAAAATTTATACATTTTATTGAAACAATTTTCTTGGTGGATGTTTTGTATTAGCATCTTGTGTCTGTGTAGTAAAACTGATTATAGCTATGCTTTGCTGTCTGGACAGCCAGCTAACCAAATCACAAAGATAATCAACTGCTCAGATTTTATTCTCGTTCCAACTTTATATGTGAGAGAGTGATAAAAGTCTGAAAATATAAACATTACAATCTGTCAAATTTCTGAAGTTACCCAAACATTTTATCTAAATATGGTCAATCTACAACATTTGAAAATCATTAGTTTAAAAGAATTCCAGTTCGAACAGGCTAAACAACAACAGAATATGAATGTTTTTTCTTCTATTTGTATACTCCCCTAATGTGCCCCCCTGACCTCTTTCTTTTGTCCTCTTCCATTATCTGGAATGAACCAAACATGTTTTTATTCACAAACAATTTGTTTTTAATTTCAATATAGATATTTTAGACACTTATCATAATCACACAAAATTAAGTTATATCTTGGATTTCTCTTCATTGTCTTGGATACTGGACAGACACACGCCTAAGAGACTATTTATTTGAAGACACTGTAGTTTAAATTTCTGAATCAAGAGAAAAGATGGCTGCCATATTTTTTTGTAAATGAAACAATGAGAATGAGTATCCAATCAGAAATTGATGAAATGTCGAGGCTCTCTAGGGAAAACCATTGCTCATGGTATATATGGGTTTTGCTCATGGTATATACTGCTTCGTATACAGGTGGTCTTAATCAGTCAGATGTCATCAGATTTATCTGTGGTATTTTAACACATATAATATCATTTTAAAGCAACATTAGAAAAATAAAAGAAGAGCTATTGAATGGGTCAAAACTTTCAATATTTTTCAGAAGACCATAGTTTCAAAGAAGAGGACCTTGCCAGAAGTTTGCTGTTGTCTATAAGTAATGACATTGGGCAGATTGCCTGCCTACATGCTGAACTACATTCATTAAAGAAGATATATTTTGGAGGATTTTTTATCCGTGGACATCCTCTTACTATGCATACTATCACTTACGCAATTAACTTCTGGTCCAAGGTAAGATCTAAGTAATTAGCATATTATTAAAACAAGTCTATAGGTGTCTGCTATCATTTCAACACTGTAATCATTCCTGTACCAGTTTAGTTGTATCTTCTTTGATTGTAAAAAATGTTTTTCCAACTTGCGTAACAATGCCTTGTGAAGGCTTCCTGGGTTCAGATTTTTGAGGGATTGTGAAAGTTGAAGTCAAAAGTCCCCATAACACAATTTGAACTGCAGTTAAAAACACAGGTGCTAGGTTTAGATGAGGTAAAGATCTTTAAAAACTGTGCATGTTTTTCTAATCAAGAAGAAATTGGTTAATTAAATCATTGAAAGGTTCTGAATTCTGCTAAATTTCTGTTACCTCCCCTTGAATGATGAAACTTTAGTTACCTGGCATTGTAACTTTTTATATTCAGTGTGTTTGTGTGTGTGTGGGTGGGGGAGTAACTTTCAAAATAATAAAAAAAAAATCAAGAAAAAGATAGAATCTGAAAATGAAACATGCATATATGTTGGTCTTTCAGACTAGGGAGTTAACTGGTGTTATATGAAAGTAAATAAAAATAAAAAGAAAAATGCAAAAAAGAAAAGGGATGTTAAAAAAAGAGAAAAAAATTGGGTTTTTCTTCCCATATGACACATAATTTTATTATCCTTCAAAATCATATTATTTCAGGGAGAAATTCAGCCATTATTCTTGAGGCATGAAGGTTACTTAGGGGCTATTGGAGCCTTTCTGAAGGGTGCAGAGGAAGAAGGTATGTTACTAATAGGGGCATTTAAATAGACTATGTGCTCAAGGTGAGCTATTGAGATCACCCTGTGGTTTCTGTTTTTTTTTTTTTTTTTTTTTTTTTTTTTTTAATTCCATCACGAACTCTGGTTGCTTAGCAACAGAAAGGAAGACCTTTGAAAATCTTCATTTCTGAAATGACAAGGTGACAAGGCCCAAGTTTGTTCAAATTATGCCCCTAGGGTCAAATTTGGCCCTGCCCCATGGTTAAATTGATTTTACATTGGCTTATATAGAGGAAACTTTGAAAATCTTCTTGTCTGAAATAACAAGGCCCTGACACTTAAGATTTGGTATGTAGCAATGTCTAGTGGAGCTTTACCAAGTTTGTTCAAATTATGCCCCTGGGGTCAATTTGGCCCCGCCCCGGGGGTCAATTGATTTTACTTATATAGGCAAAACTTACAAGAATCTTCTCTTCTGAAACCACAAAGCCTAGAACTTAGATATTTTTTTAATAGAGCATCAGCTCGAGGTCTTCTGCCAAGTTTGTTCAAATTGTGCCCCTTAAGTGAAAATTGGCTCTACCCTGGAGGTCACTTGAATTCATATAGATTTATATAGGGAGAATCTTAAAAAAGCTTCTGATGTTTGCTCAACAGCAGACCCAAAGGCAAAGTATTCAGATGTGCGATGTAGGGCCATCATGGCCCTCTTGTTTTTAGTTCTAAAAGGGAAAAAAAAGAAATTTTGCACAGATGACATAGATTGAATGTTGTTTGTAGAATGGCAGACAACTATGATCTTGTCAAGAATAATATTCACTATTCAGTATGCATAGAATGAAAATGCTTGAAATGTTTCAGTTTTTCTTTAATGAAGTGTAATCACATACTTCTAAAAATTACCTATCCATTTTTTTTCTTCCACAAACCTTATTATCTGTACTAAATATTTTTAAAATAATTTTGAAACATTTTCTAAGATTTACTTTCATATTTATGTCAGACACAGAATGCTTGTACTATTTATAGTACTTTTAAGTGAACAGAAATAAGTTTATCATTTTGTTTTTACCTTTATTTATAAAGCAAGAAACATTATACAACAGGTAACAGACAAAGGTACTTATAATTAAGTAGAATAAAATTACTGTACATGATCAGTGAACTTGACTTACTTTTATAAAAGTATGAATACTTTGTGGCATACAGTGGTAAGAGCTGTGGTATTTAGTAAAATATCATAGTATAATGTGCAATGTCTGAATGGCAAACATATTCAGATATTGACCACAAACAGTTCAGATATTGATCACAAACAGTTCAGATATTGATCACAAACAGTTCAGATGTTGATCACAAACAGTTCAGATATTGATCACAAACAGTTCAGATATTGATCACAAACAGTTCAGATGTTGATCAGACTTCACGCATATGCTGGCTAGGCATCATCTGAGCTGGCACATGCAGTTACTAGCAGGGTGATGGTTAGAAGTTTCAGTTGTTGAAATACAGCATTTTTATGGAGAGAGAAACTATATTTGAATTGATGTGAAAAAAAATTATAAAAGTTTTTCTAAAAAATTATATTTGTTCATCATCTCATATACATTGTGCAAATGTCAAATGCTTGCAAGAAATAATTATTTGAAGTTTTATCCTTGTAGATGTTATGAAACTTAACAATACCTGTTTGTAGTCTTTTGAAGTCAGTATTTTGAATTCTTGTTTCATAGATGCAGAGTTGTATTCATGGGAAGAGAACTTTGCTGGAAGCTCTGGTCTGGCTGATCCAAAACCCTCCCCACTTATTATACAGAAGCAAAATTCTGAGGTAATGTTTCTCACTATTTTTTCTTTTATATATATGCAGAGAGGATATAGAGCAGAAGAGTTCCTTTATTTAAAGTTCTGTTTTAAAGAGAAACTGTAAAGATTGTATAAAAATATTAAAAGGCTATTTAAACCAGAAAACAAGAAAAGGAAGCCATTTTCAAGTTTTTCATACCCCTACAATATACAGTGTAGTACTTGATTTTTTTAATGCAAATTGTTTTAACAGAAAGATGACCTTGTACTTTTTATACAGTTTTTGGGTACTGGTATATCTTTTCAGCATTTCAAATACAAAACATGTAACTTCTTAGTTTAAAGTTTGTTTTTCTTAACTCAAAATGTTTCTAATCATTCTGATGAAAAAGTGTCTTTTCTTTCCATAATAGTTTGACATGTTGGAGTTGGACAGACTAGAGAAAGCCTTGTTACCCTGTCCACTATTGTATGACCCGGACAGTTACCTCCCCGATACTGTTGATCTTACACAAGATTCTCAGGCCAGGGAATACTGGTTACAGTGCTTCGTTGATAGTATAGAGAAGGTACTGCCTAGTTTATATCTGTTTAGTTTACTTTTGTTCAGCCACTAAAGTTTTTCTTAAGGTTCGACTGCAAGGGTTTGTATTTTATTTTTGCAACTTGATTTAATAGTCCTTAAATATCAAAAAAGTACAGTCTCAAACAATAAGTATTCCATTATAAAGCATTAGAAATTGAAATTCTTTCTTATCTGTTGACTTGAGATGATGAAATAGAAAAGAAATTTAACATGACCCTGTTGTGCATAAGTACTTGTAATTGTGTATGAAGATGATAAGGAAGAATAAAAAGTTTTTAACTGACAGTGCACAATGGTATAACTTTTTACATGAGAAGTAAGAAAAATGATGAAAAAATTACATTTTTATGGACATTATTGATGAGAGAATGGTCATAGGTCAGAACAGGAATGGTTATGTCTTTATTAAAATCATGTTTATCTTGGCTAATTCCGAAATGCAATGGCAAATAAAGCTTTTATAGGCCAAATACGATAGTTTGTGTTAATCTTTTAATCTCACTTAAACTTAATAAGGGAGAGTAATGTGTATGTTACTTTAATCTACATGTAGGAGTTGTCTTTATAAATCACTGTTACTGATCTCCCCTTGGAATTCTTAGTATTGTGTTTTTTATAGAAGCCAAACAAAGTGTATTTCCTCAGTATATACTCCATTAGAACATTTACGTTTTGGTCTCTTAATATTAAAAGTATCATGCAAGTCCAAAGCAAATAGATAGAAACACCATGCTTAAACAATTCTTACAATGCTTTGTGAAAGCCAGAATGGCTTATCAGCCTTTTTTCTAAAGCTGATGATGGTATTAAGTCCAATTTCCATAAAAAAATAGTATTACATGACTTGTAAAATACATAACATATAAATGAATAAGAAGTAAACACATAACACACAGTTCAAGATTTGTCTGTTACATATCATAAAACATTCACACACCACACCACTAAATATAAGTACTGTAAGATGCATCACTACATACATACATGTACAATGTACATACATTAGCAACTATGAACAATGTAGATAGACAGTCCACACAAACATTCAAACATTATCTCTTAGTCTCTTAGGAGAGTTTTATCAGCTTTGTAAGCTGCTAACCACCCCCACACACACCTTGCACCCCTTGCCCTTTCCTACTTGATTTTTGTACGGGGCTTAACTCAAAAACAATTTGAGATATCAGCTTGAAACTTCATAGATGGTGGTTCTCATTGAGGAAAAGTGCAGTGCCCAAGAACCATAACTCTTTTGGAATTATTGCCCTTTGAAATTTTTCATACTTGATTCTGGTCCGAGGCATAAAGTAACATGTTCCCATATATTAGTGCGGCATGCGGGGAGTACTTTTGCCAAGACAGTGGCAGTTCTAGCTTTTAAACACAGAGAAGTAGTGTGAACCTCTTAAGTAATTTTCTGACACTAGGATACAAGAGTTTTGCCTGTCATAACAGATGGATTTTGGACTTGGACCCACTGGAAGTGACACCAGGTTGTTCTGTAAGACATTTTTTCCATCTTTGTCTACTTCAATGACTTTGTCTTTTAAAAAGTTTGTAACAAGGACATTTCCATCATTTGTCACACATACACCATATGCTCCTTCAGTGTCCTCTGTTTCCAGTGTAGATAAAACTTGACCATTCATATCTAGAGTTATTAAACCTTTCTCCATATCAGTAAGGTAAATTTTGTCAACGTCCTTACTTACTGCAATATTTCTGACCATTTTAAATACATTTCTGCCAGAGTCTGTTTGTATTTTCTGAATGCAGTTTCCTCTGATGTTGTAAATGTAAACTGAGGAGGCATGATCAGTGATGTAATATCTTTTGTTGAAGTATGCCAGGCCTCTGCAAGGATGACTGAACTGCAAGCCCAGATTTTGTACTTTGGTAATTTCACCATCTATTGCAAACACCTCCAGCTTATTTGTCAGACTTATAGCAACTTGTTTCGCTTCTATGACACATAGGGCAGTAGGTGGTCCCATCAGGTCAGTTTGACCTTTCAACTTGTAAGATTGGGAAAGCCACTTCAAATAGAAATGGGAGGAGTCAATGAATGCAAATGAACCATCTTCAAGTTGAACTATACCTTCAATATTGCAGTCTAATTGTGAGAAATTTGTCTTAGAATAGATACAAAGTAGGTTGTCTTTACATTCAATATGATATCTGCAGCTAACTTGACCAAATGTTACAATTTCTTGTAGCAACTGATCAGTGTTAATGTTTAATTCAAACTGAATTCCATCATTTACATATGCATCTTCATAGCTTGCCTGCATTTCTACCATTGCTTTTTGAGCCTTCTCTTCAATATTTTCAGCTTTTATCATATCAACAAAAACTTGACATTCATCTTTGTCCCCTGCATTTTCAAGTTTCTCTGTTAACTGGTCCATTTCTCCCCTCAGATTGTCACAGAGAGTTATTTCTTCCCTTACATTTTCATTTAGTGTTCTTCCAAAGTGAGTGAGCCCTAATGTGACCCTTTCTTTCATTTCATCAATGACCAAGTTCATACAGCTTCTCATATCCTCTACTTGTTGTAGGAATAAATGTTGTTTAGAATCTTGTTCTTGTAAAAAATTTTCATTTATACCTTTATATTTGAGAGCCGTTTCACAGGATTATTTGAGTAGACCTTTGACATTTTGAAAATTTTCAGATCTTCTTACACCTATTCTGTCGCAGGTGCTGAAACACGTATTGCTCATATAAGTAGAATAGTTGTCATTTTAGAAAGGGAAAAAACTTCTTGTTTATGTATTGGTATGTCATTTTATTTATTTTATCCATTATTATTCATTTTATTAAAATAACAGTTCTGAAAATTAAGTTAAGTAGTACTTGCAAAATTTAAGAGAAATAGTGAAATATTACTCAAAAAAATGTTTATTAAAGGTGTCTTTTCCATTTTTTCTTCTGTATCATTTTACTGATATTTTGTAAAATTGAAATGCTATTTTGGGAAACCTCCAATTTCAGTGAAAATAAAATCATTTTATTTCATCACTCAGAAGAGGCTTAAGTTACTGACTTGTGGTCTAGTGAAATGCAAACAGGACAACATAGCTCATTGTGTGAATGACAGATGATGTTGATTGTTTCTGTTGGGTGCTTTGTACACTTTTCCATAAGTTGTTGACGTGGCAATCTCTGTCCCCATTTGTCTGCATCTGACTTCCTGTAAACTGTGTGGAGTTTCCTGAGTGTTCTGTGAGATGGCAAGCATTGGTCGCAGTAGTACTCATTACACTCAGGACAGTAACTGCATGCCTCCTTGATTGTACCACCATCTTTACATGGTGCACACTTGTATGTGATGACAGTCCTTGTATCAGCATCATCTGAAGCATTCTGCTGTCTTGTATTATCACAATTTGCTGCATTATTTCCAGTGGCCATGGTGAATTACTGAAAAATGGAAAATATATTGTTTACAGATTACGTGGATTGAGGTTTTTTATTTTTACAATCATAGCAGATATAAGTTAATAAAAGTTTGACTTAGTATTACATGTAACCAAATAAGTGTTTTGATATAGGGCCTGTGTTTTGTTTTTTATTTTGTTCGGTCAAACTGGTACCAAAGCTGAAAGGCCAAGTATCATTACAGCTATTTCAAGGTCAAATTATATTTTTCTTTAAGAATATTAGTAAACCAATAAACAATAGTATTAGTAGCAAGAACATGATGCTCTCATTGGGCTAAAGGGTGAAGTATCCATCAGTATTCATTTCAGATTTTTGTCACATTCTTAACACCATGTTTTACCATCTTCTATTACCTACTGGTTACAGTGAATGGAAACCTCTCGTGCCATGTGCATTTGTGCAGTTTTAGCTCCTCTGAGCAATGCTCAGATCTGTCATCTGTTGTGCGGCAAGCATCATGCCTTGTCAGTAATTTACCTTGTTATCACTCACACATGAGATCACATTTTTGATCAGGTTTAATGAAGCTTACTCAGAATGTTTGCCTTGAAGATAATTTGAACATGTGATGCGTTCAAAACTGGGTCATTTAAGATCAGAAACCATGTCACCCGGCTAGTCCTTCATAGAAAGACGTCACATATTCACAGTTAACATTTTACGTTACATTTCTTTTTTACATTTTATGTTTATTGGCAATGACCAATCACAAAAGTATTATAAAATCCACTGTTTACGTCTAAATATTTTGACTAGTCACCTGACCAGATCAAAGGAAAACCGTATTAGCACTCAACAGCTGCGTATTGAAAATTCAGATATCATTGCTTTGATAGAAATATTTGTCTTGGTGATTTCTAAGTCGATTTTAAATATTGGTCATCTGATGTCAAAAACTAGGTCACTAGCTTAAATCCAAGGAAAATGTTAACTCTCCAGAGACCACAATTGTGAATTTCAGACAAAAAGTTTGTGTTGATGATTTTCAGTTTGAATATTGGTTATATATTCGGATTGAAAACTAGGTCACTGGCTTAAATGTAATGATTATATTGTAGACACCCTAAGTGCCAAATCATAATTTTTTAGTCAAAACTTTTGTGTTGGTGATGTCTACATCAAGTAGAATTTTTAAGTTCCTTAATTTCATTTAAACAGATGAACATTGGCATGCCCTTTATTCATGATCAGAAGCTGCTGAAGGCAATTTTGGAGCTACTGGGCAGTTCCTATTAGGTCATGACCTGCTAGGTGTTCTGGGGTCCTTGAGATTTTGTTTGCCAGTTGTACGCTAATTCTTTGTAAAACTGGATGTATCTCATTCCCTCCACACCAACCACTTAAAAGTATTGTGGATAACAATATGAATGTTACCCCCTTTAAAGTCTGTCTTCATGTGTGGCTGAAAAATTTCCTTTTGTTGATTTATGCTCAGGTTTTATTACATATTTGGTTTTGGTGCTTTATTGTATGCAATGCTTTGTAGCTCACTTGAGCTCATAGTGCCCATGTGACCTTGAAAAAAAGTTTTAAAAATCTTCTTGTATGTAACCACTAGGTCTAGTGTTAACATATTTGATGTAGACCTCTGTCAAATTTGTTCAAATCTTGGCCTTGCCCCTGGAGTCACCATGGCTAAAAAAAGACTTTCAACTTTTGTCATAGAGCCTTCATTTATTGACAGATATCTTAGATATTTAGTATATAAGCACCTTGCTGTAATCTCTGCCATTCATTGGCATCAAGGTCACTGAGGCTAAAAACATTTTTGTACCTTCCCGATAGAGTCGTTATTTATCTTCAAATAATTTAGATATTTTATATGTAGGTAACTTGCAAGGACCTCTATGCTAGATTGGGGTTTCTACTGTTGTTCATAAAGCCTTTGTTTATCGACTGACATTTTAGATATTTTATATATAGACATCTTTCATGAACCTCTACCATGAACTGGGGTGGGGGAGGGGGGTGGGAGGTCACCAAGGCTAAAAATAGACTTTTCTAGGCTTCAGTATTGACCTATATATTAGATATTTTGTATGTAGGTATACTTGCATTGACCTCTACTCTTAAGTGGGGTTTGATGTCAGTGGGTCAAGGTCACCAAAGCTAATAAAAGATTTTTTTTACTTTCTGTCAGAGAGCATTTATTTATTTTTCTGATAAGATATTTGGTTTTAAGGCACCTTCCAGGAACTTCTACTGCCATTCACCACAGTCAAGGTCAAATTCAGCAAGGTTTCTACTTTTTTTTTTGGAGCCTTCATTTATCGACTGATATATCAGACATTAGGTTTGTAGGCACCTTGCATGGACTTCTACTACTGGGTGGAGTTTGAGGTCACTGGGGTCCACGTCAAGGTCACTGAGGATAAAAATAGATTTTTTTTACCTTGCATTATAGTGTTATACTCCCATTAGATTCAGTTTCAACAAAACTGTCACAGCATTTATTAACAAAAGATCTCCTTTCTTTTCTTGAACCAATCTGATCTCATCATTGGTTCCAGAGGTTTGGGAGTCAAAAGAGGCATATTTCGCAATTATGTCTGCATGATAATGATTTCACAACTTTAATAGTTTTACAAACCACTGGCTGAGTCTTCATTTATTGACTGATATCTTAGATATTTTGCATGTATGAACCATGGACACCTCCTCTTCAGTTGGATTTCAGGACACTTTGGTCAAGGCAGGCTTTCTACCAGTCCCTAATTTTCCCTTCTTTTTCCTACTTTTTTTTCTTAACCCTATTTTTCCCTACTTTTATCAAAAATAGCCCTGTTATCCCTACTTTTTCATTTTGCAAGTAAAAAAAAATGTAAAATGAAGGCTAACATTCTTCTTTAGATATTTTGCAGAAATTCAATTCCTTATGAATCTATTGTGATGAGTATAGTTCAGTTGTGTTTGGGGGATCACCTTGTGATGTCCATCCTTGACTGGGCAGAACAAGGGATTCTCACAACATCAGATGGACTAGGATGTGCATCAATTTAATAGTAATTCCAGCTGAAAAATGGTAATTATTTTCTTATTTAGCCCTACTTTTTTACAGTAAAAACCCTACTTTGCCCTACTTTTTGATAAAATCTTGCCCTACTTTGCCCTACTTTTTGATAAAATCTTGCCCTACGTTTGCCCTAGATTTTTGTCAAGGTCACCAAAGCTTAAAAACAGAATTGGCCCCACCCCAGGGGTCACTTGGTTTTACTTAGACTGATACAGGTAAAAAAACTCTGGAGTTCTTGAGGCCTAGAGTTTAGATATTTGGTGTGTAAATGAATGTTGTTGCAGTTTTCCTTAAGTGAGCAATCAAAGAGCCATTATGGCCCTCTTGTAGTGATATTTGTGCTGATGATGTCTAGGTCAAGTTTGAATTTGGATGATATGGGATCAAAAACAAAATTACTCACTTAAAACAAAAGAAATGCTCTGGAAGCCACATTTTTAAGTTGCATCATTACAATTTTTAACACAAGCTCAAGGTGAACTTTAATGATTTCCTTGTGTCCAGTGTCAGTATGTGTCCATTGTGCTTCAACATTTTATTTCAAATGCTATCTCCTTACAAACTGCGAAGACATTTTCCATCAAACCTTACAGGAATGTTTCTACTATTAGTCTTTTCTAAATCTGCTCAAATAATTCTACTTTGTTGCATATAAGGGCTGAATCAGCTGTAAATAAAAGATAATTCAAACAGTATCACCAGTCCTACTAAACTGCAAAGTCTTTCCCACCAAATTTTAAAGAAATGTTTCTTATATAGCTAGCTCTCTATTAAAATTGCTCAAGTGGTTATACTTTATTGAAGAAATGGCAAGGAGAGCTAAAGTTAGATTTTCTTTAACCTTTGGCTTCAAATAACATCTCCTCACAAACAGCTCTACCATTTTTCATCAAACATTACAGAAATTTTCTTTATTATTGCCTTTTTTTTAAATTTGCTCAAATGGTTATGCTCCATTGCTCATAAGGGCTGCAAAAGCTAAAAAAAATGAAAACAAATTTAAATGCCATCTCTTAAACAGCAAGGTCTTTTCCCAACAGATTGTACAGAAATGTTTCTCATATAGCCCTCTATTGAAATTGTTCAAGATTCTTTGCTCTGTTTAACATGATGGCCTCCAGGCTTAAAATATCAGACTTTACAGAAATGTTACATATAAAGCTCTTTGCTAAATTTTGCTTAAATGTTTCTGCTCCATTTCATTAAAAGGTGGCAACAGCTAAAAATATAAAGAAAAGCAAACAGCATCTCCTCCTAAATTGCAAGGTCTTTTTTCATCAATTTCTCAAACATGTTCCTTTAATAGCCCTCTATCAAAATATCTAAAATTGCACAAAATGGCTGCTACAGCTAAAAAAAAATATACAAACTTAAAGCATTTCCACTCCATTTATGAGCTGCAAGAGTTAAAAGTAAAACAGAAAAAAAGCCTAATAAAGATTTGGTATGTAGCATTGTACAGTTGACCTCTTCAAAGATTGTTCAAATTATTTCCCTAATGTAAAAATTGACCCCACCCTGGGTCACCTTCTTTTAAATTGAATTTCGTAGGAAAAACTTTAAACCTTCTTGTCTGAAACTGTATGGCTTAGAGCTTAAATATTTTGTATGCTGCATTTTTCTAGTAGACTTTCAAGAAATTTGCTCAGATTATGTCCCAGGGTCAAAATTGGCCCATCCCCAGGGGTCCAATTTGGAACTATATTTGCTTAAACGCAGACATACAGTCAAAGTACTCAGGTGAGCAATCCATGGCCATCATGGCCTTCTTGTTTAAGAAAATTTTTTCAAGTTTAGCATCTTTTGCATTTTAATACAATCTAAAAATGACATAAACAGGTGTTTGATGATGCTTCCTTTTTGATAAATTCCAACATTTTTACATTTGTTGTTCATATTTTGTGATGTAGTTACGGCGACAAAAACTGTTAGGAAAGATACAATACAGTCACAACTTTATCTGCTGTGTAGTTAACAGCATACATAACATTGACTGTCAGAGGTAGAGTTTAACTGTACACATTTGTAAATATGTTAAGGAATGTTTTGCACACAGGCTCTAGAATAAACATTAAGTACATTAATAGCAGTTACAGTTTAAATCATACATGCAATATTGTTTTGATAAATGACTTTTGATCATTTAAAGATGTTAAGTTTGTGAGAAAACAAACACGACTGGCATAAAAATATATTAAATCAGAAATTTTACTTCGATAAAGCAGTAGGTATCAGTACTTTTTAGAGCGTCTCAGACTTATAAACCAACAGGACAAAATAATAAACAGTCTTGAGTCAGTCTGTCATCTAAAACCACTTCTTATTAAGTTCTAGGGAAAAATTTGTCACTGCGAAATGACAACCAGTATCCTCTAGAGTTTTTTGATTTTCAGCCGGAAAAGTGAATAATAAATTATATGTTATTTTTTATATCAGCAAGTGCCACTTCCATTGTAATTAATTGCTGTATTTTTTAAAATTCAGAAGCATGATACCTGTCATGGTAGAATAGTTAGTAAAATATTCAAACATATGAAAATTTCCTAACCCACAAAGAGATAGAGTGATGTATCAGTCAGTATGAATATCCTGTATCATAAGATGTTAAAGGGGCTGTGCTCCAGATGACAAAAAAAGAAAGTTTTCTTGTATGATAAATTTCTTGTAATATTTATGATTAATGCTTAAAAAATAACCTACTGACAAAAAATAAGTCAAATAATTACATTATAAATTGATTTTTTTCCCTTTCAAAGTGCTATACTGTAATGCGACGGTATAACTATATCGTATAAGATTTAAAGTAAGTATCTGTAATATCGTATGCGGCGATAGTGGTGGCAGTAAAAGCATTGGAAATATTTTGTTAACATGAGGGTCCAGAGTTCACATCAGGCTGGAGCGAAAATATTTTTTTTATTCTATTTTGACTTTTATAATTAGTTTTGAAGTAAAATATTATGTTGTTATAATCTCACGGCATCTAAATATATAATTTATGAATTTTTTTTTTTATGTCAAATCTAGAGTACTTTAAATCTTTAAGCATTTAAGTTTACATGAAGTAGAAATTCATAGGATGTATACTTAAACACTTGATGTACTGCTTGTGTTAATGTCATATGTGTGTGTCTGATGCATCATATTATTTGAATAATAAAGTTTAATTTGACAGATATGAAAGGAAAAAAATGTGTATAGTGTAAAATGCTATCCTACTCAACCTGGCATCGGTGTCCGCGTCCAGATTTCTGATGCGGGTTTTATGCATTAAAATATTTTTACTATAAGTACTTTATTTTGTTAGGGATTTACTTCAAACTTCAAATTTATGTTCCTTATCATCACCCACATCATATGTGGTAAGGTTTCATATCTCTAGCACCAATATTTCCAGAATTATCTCCCCTTTAAACTTAGAATTTTCCTTAAAAATTGTAATATTTTACTATAACTTCTTTGTTTCTAGAGGGATTTACTTCAGACTTTAAATATATGTTCCTTATCATCACCAACATCATATGTGGTAAGGTTTATATCTCTAGCACCCATTTTTCCAGAAATATTTCCTTTTAAACTTAGAATTTTAATAGTACAATTATTTTATGTATATTTCTGCAATTTTCTTATCAATGTTAATGATTAAATAATAAATATTATATGATATTTCACCTACTGTGGAGAAGATCTTTAGATCTTGAATTAAATTAAATTTTTAATAGTTGTCCCTTTCTTAACTATCAAGTACTTAAATAGGCAAGCGTTCTGTCTCCACAGACAGCTCTTGTTTCTGGTTATCTGATACTCTTCTAATCCAAAAACTGTTTAAATCCAAACATTTTTTATGGTCCAGCTAAGTTTAGATAAGACGGGTTCCATTGTACTATGAAAAAGATATGTTTGTGTGTGTTTGCCAAGTTGTGCATTCTCCCTAACCTATTTTTTACTTGTTTTTTTTTTTATTTTTTTTATTTTGAACATCAACTTTCTCTGCATTATGAATCAGCTTCACTAGCATAATATTTATGCCCCCACTTCAAAGAAGAGGGGGTATATTGCTTTGCATTTGTCTGTCTGTCGGTCGGTCCGTCGATCCGTCGGTCCGTAGACCAAATGGTTTCCGACCAATAACTAAAGAATGCTTAGGCCTAGGAACTTCAAACTTGGTAGGATGATTGTCCATCACCAGAAGATAACCCCTATTGATTTTGGGGTCAATGGGTCAAAGGTCAAGGTCACATTGACCTTGTTGGTAGAAACGGTTTCCGACCAATAACTAAAGAACGCTTAGGCCTAGGAACTTCAAACTTGGTAGGATGATTGTCTATCACCAGTAGATGACCCCTATTGATTTTAGGGTCAAGGGGTCAAAGGTCAAGGTCACATTGAGCTTGTAAGTATAAACGGTTTCCGACCAATAACTAGAGAACTCTATGACCAAGGTTCACCAAACTTAGTATGCTGGTTGGTCATCACCAGTAGATGACCCCTATTGATTTTGAGGTCATTAGGTCAAAGGTCAAGCTCACAGGGACCTTCATCCTAAAAACGGTTTCCGATCAATAACTAGAGAATGCTTTGACCTAGGTTCACCAAACTTGGTATGCTGGTTGGTCATCACCAGTAGATGACCCCTATTGACTTTGAGGTCATTAGGTCAAAGGTCAAGATCACAGAGACTTTCATCCTTAAAACAGTTTCCGATCAATAACTAGAGAACGCTTTGACCTAGGTTCACCAAACTTGGTTTGCTGGTTGGTCATCACCAGTAGATGACCCCTATTGATTTTGAGGTCATTAGGTCAAAGGTCAAGATCACAGAGACCTTCATCTTAAAAACGGTTTCTGATCAATAACTAGAGAACGCTTTGACCTAGGTTCACCAAACTTGGTTTGCTGGTTGGTCATCACCAGTAGATGACCCCCTATTGATTTTGAGGTCATTAGGTCAAAGGTCAAGCTGACAGGGACCTTCGTCCTAAAAACGGTTTCCGATCAATAACTAGAGAATGCTTTGACCTAGGTTCACCAAACTTGGTATGCTGGTTGGTCATGACCAGTTAATGGCCCCTATTGATTTTGAAATCATTAGGTTAAAGGTCAAGGCCACAGGGACCTTGATCCTAAAAACGGTTCCTGGTCAATAACTAGAGAACGCTTTAGCCCAACCACAAACAATTAGGTGCTGCCCGGGGGGCATTTATGTTTTACAAACATTTCTTGTAATTATGCAGTGGTTAAAATGGCAGTAAAATTTCATGGTATCCCCAATTTTCTAAATATAACACAAATGCATATTGGAAAAAGTGGTTAAATTGTCAGTGAACCTACTTACTTGTTTTTTTGGCAGTCCCCTATAAACATCAATACAACTTTGTGTGAAATCTGTAAGGCCTTATTTCAACACTTCTACATTTCCAAAATTCTAGTTTTCCTTCCACGTCACTAACGGTTGCTGCAAAACAAATTTATGCAAGTTGGTCATGCGTTACATTTTGTGCAGTTGTGAAATCCAGTCAACAGATGGTAAAATAAACCGGTGAAAATTATTGAATGCTACTGGAGTACAGGGCCCTGATGATTTGCAGAATTAATGTGAATTTGAAAACCCATGTAACAGTGATGTTTTAAGCTCAAATGGGCATATGTTCAAGGTGAGCTTTTGGGTTTGCCCTATGTCTGGCATGCAATGTGCATCTCACCTCGTCAATTTTTACGTTAAAGCAACATCTCCTAAATCCATCAAGTTAAAGTTGATTAAACTTTGCTAGGATGTTCCATGCATGAAACTCTACTTAAGTTTTTCAAAGAATTGAATTCCATCAAGCACTCTGGTTGCTATGGCAACAGAAGGGAAAAATATTGAAAGTCTTCTTGTCTGATAGCACAAGACCTAGAGCTGAGATATTTACATACAGATTCACCTAGGGGCTAGAGGTTATCTACAGAGATTATCCATATTATGCCCCCGGGGTCATGAATAGTTTCCTTTTGGGTCAGTTGGTTTTACATAGGCTTGTATAGGGAAGACTTGAAAATCTTATTTTGTCGAACCACAAGGTTAAGATATTTTGCATGGAGCATCATCTAAAGGTCCTCTACTAAGATTGTTCTAATTATGCCCCAAGGATTATTAATAGCCCAGCCCTAAGGTCAATTATTTTACAAAGGCTTATAAAGGGAAGACTTAAAACATCTTCTTGGCTGAAACCTTGAGCTTAAATATTTTGGGGTTTTATTTTTGCATTGTCTAGTGGACCTCTACCAAGTTGATTAAAATCAAATCGCCTGGGGTCAACATTGGCCCCCGCCCCAGAGGTCACTTGATTTAATATAGACTTACACTGGGAAAAACAAACACTTTTTTATTAGAGAAAAAATTGCCACTGTTTCACTGCTTTTTGGAGAATTAATGAAAATCTAAGAAGAAAAATCATGTAAGCAACTTATTTTGTATTTTGTTGTCATCCCCTATTTTAATAGCTCACCTGAGCCTTTGGTTTATGGTGAGCTATTGTGACCGGACTTTGTCCGGCGTCCGGCAACAATTTCATTCAAAGGACATCTTCTCTGAAACCTCTGGGCCAAATTGGGACGTTCCTTGCATGAAGCTCTCCCAAAGATGTTCAAAGAATTCAATTCCATCAAGAACTGTGGTTGCTATGGCAACTTAAAGGAAAAACTTTGAAAATCTTCTTGTCTGAAACCACAAGGCCCTGAGCCTTAAGATTTTGTATGTAGCATTGTCTAGTGGACCTCTATCAAGTTTGTTCAAATAATGCCCCTGGGGTCAAATTTGGCCCCACCCCGGGGGTCAATTGATTTTACATAGGCTTATATAGTGAAACTTTAAAAATCTTCTTGTCTGAAACCACAAGGTCCTGAGCCTTAAGATTTGGTATGGGACATTGTCTAGTGAACCTCTACCAAGTTTGTTCAAATTATGACCCTGGGGTCAAATTCTGCCCAGCCCCGGGGGTCAACTGATTTAACATAGTGAAACTTTAAAAATCTTCTTGTCTGAAACCACAGCCCTGAGCCTTAAGATTTGGTATGTAGCAATGTTGTGTGGACTTCTACCAAGTTTGTTCAAATTAAGCCCCTGGGGTCAAATTTGGCCCCTACCCGGGGGTCAGTGGATTTTACATAGGGAAAACTTTGAAAGTCTTCTTGTTTGTATAAAGTATGAGATCTTTGAATATCTTCAGTTAGAAAATGTAATGTTGCATCTGATGTTTGCTTAACGGTAGACCCTCAGGCAAAGTACTCAGGTGAGCGATCCAGGGCCATCATGGCCCTCTTGTTTTTTTTATATGATTATTTGTGTGAATAAAGGGGCGCTTTTTGTGCAGCTTTTGTTTTTTATAGAAAACTTCTTTTAGTAATTAATAAATCAGAGTAATTATTATATTCATTCCCGGTTTAATTGGATTCAATAAATTTGATAATCAGCATAAATTGCAGGCCTCACTACACTAAAAACTGAGACATTTAATTCTGAGTAATGTACTTAATGTCATATGATGCAATGGTGTTACACAATGTCATATTAATGTTTTGACATCATTTTTGTCAAAACAATGTCATTTACTGTAAGAGCTATTTCTGCTTGGCACAGCTCAATTTTTATGGGCATTGTTTCGTTATAGGTGAATATATCAAACTAATTTGTCATTCAGATTCGAAGTTTCAAGATCTGTATATAAGGTCGATAATACTTAGCAGCTTCTTTCCATTCCAGTCATTTGTATTATTTGGCAGGGGATTTCAATTCAACACATTTTCTCATTCAACTAGTTCCACTCTGTTGCCCAAAATGGCTGCAAGAGTTTGTCAGATTTTGAAGAAATATTCCTTACAGTGCCTTTTAAAATTACATAGGTGGTTCTTTTACACAAAAGGGCTGCAAAAGTTCAAAAAAGTAAAAGATTCAAATGCATTAAATGTCCTCCTTAACCATAAGTTTCTTTCCATCAAATGTCACAGAATTGTTCCTTACAAAGCCTTCTTTACAAACTGCTTCAGCAGTTCTTCTCCATTGCATTTAAGGGCTGAAAGAACTAAAGATAGAAGAAATTTCAAACAACATCTTAGTTTTTTAAACTGCAAGGTCTTTCTCCACCAGATTTCACAGAATGGTACAGCTATGTTGCATAAAATGGCCACCAGAGGTAAATTTCCAATGGTAACAACTCGGCCTTTTCCGACAACTTCGTATAAAGACCTTCTATGTAAGTGTATGAATACACCAAATGGTAATTCGCCCCGGCTTTAATAAAAATGTAAATAAACATGGCAGAACTCACGCAGTGTTTGTCTTATGCATCAGAAAAAAATGAAAATAAATGTTAACTTAAAGTAAAAACAGGTTGAGGCTTTAAGAAATGTTTTCAATTTAGCAGACAGCACCTGTATCATTAAAAAGTCCAAAATGGCGCCTACCACATTATTTCCGAGGTGACTTATTGAAGTCGCCCGAGGTGTTCCGAATGGTAAATTTCATCAATATTTAGCTGCATGTCCACACACACCAATATGTCGTTTTTCATCAAAATTTCTAAAATTGCATAAAAGGTTCTGCTTTATTGCATATAAGGGGTGCTATAGCTAAAAATAGAAAAAAATGAACCCCAAGGTCTTTTTGTACCAAAATTCACAAAAAATATTCCTATATTTTCTTTTTCTCAGTGTGCTCAAAAGGTTCCACTCCATTGTAGTATGTATGCACCACCAGGGCTTGAAATAGAAAAATACACAAATGACATTTGCTCTTGAACTTAATATCTTTATCCACCTATATTCACAGGAATTCTCTTGATATATATCCACCTTTGAAAATAATTTAAATGGCTAAAATGGCACAGCCATAATTAAAAACAGATTTTTAGCAACATTTTGCTTCAAATGATATCTCCTCACAGACCTCCAGATTATTTCCCAGGACAAAATTAGCTCAGCCTCATGAGTCTGTTTGTAAAAAATACAAGATCTTTGTAAACCTTAACAATACAGGAACTGTAATATTGCTTCAGATGTTTTCTCAACATCAGACCCACAGCCAAAGCACTCAGATGAGTGATCCAGGGCCATCATGACCCTCTTGTTTATTTTTGGTTTATGTGAATGTATTGTCAAAGTGTCCACTGGAAGTGGGGGGAAACAAGACAAAACAAAACATGCTAGTTGAAAGTGAAAACTGAAAAATGTGCATAATACTCCTGTCATTTGATTCACATATTCATAATCTGCTAAAACACTAGCATTCTAAAATCATTGATATTTTCCAGTTTTATATAATTATCCAACAATAGCACCACTTGGGATTTTGTTTGTACCTATGACGAAAAAATAAAAACTTGAATGTTTTGGTTTTTTTTTTTTCTTTTTTCTATTTTCAGGTAAGTTTGTAAACCAATATATATTAAAGTTATAATACTGCTCATGAACAAAAGTATAATGTTATCGCCAGTTTAGTCAAATTTTCACATGAATGCATACAGGCTTTGCTAGAATGAAAAAATATTTCTTAATTTCACTTATATCATGACTGACTTTGCGGATGTCAACGGATATAAAAATGTCAACTTTCGTTTTCTGTTACTTCACCGCCATTCCTCGGATGCGTCCTCATTTAGGTGGATGCTAATTTGTATACCAGTACAAAAGGTATTATTTTAAACAAAACAAAGCACTGAAAAGCTCATCTGTAAGTGAAATGTATTGAAAATCTCTTTTTTTGTCAATGAACTTCGTAGATGATATTGTATGAATTTGAAAAGTAAATCTATATTGTTTTAATCTGCTAAAACCCAAAAGCAAACCATGACTGACATGTTAATGCCCTATCGTTTGTCTCTGATTATAAGATTCTCTGTAAGATTCGAGCAACCACGTTTCCCAGATTGTTTTGGTTGATCCGCCAGTGTTATTTATATCGTATATTCAAATTTGATCACATGACATTGACGGCTTGTTTTACAGAAATTGGCAAAGTGTTTGGCATTTTCAAAGCGTATCCAAGCTGCTGGGTCATAAAATAATTTGATAATTTTATCCTTCTGTATCTCGAACACATCTTGCCATCCACGAAAAATAATCATGCAGATTGGGTCTTGATAATGTTTTTAAACATACCATTGTTCTTATTTTGTTTATTTTTCATGACGATTATTGGCAGTATTATATCATTAAAGTAGTAGCCTTTTTGTAATGTATACATTTGGGGGAAAAAAACACTTTTATATCTAAATTTTGATAAAAGAGATTTTTTGCAGAAATAATTTATTATTACTATTACAGCAAGAAGAGCAGGCCGTGAAGTCACAAGCCTCTATTGATCAAGCAGATGCACGGTGTAGGGCAGCACAGTTTAAACAGAAATACCTGGATAGACTGGAAAATCTGAAGAGGAACCCTTGGTAGGAAGGGTTAACTTTAAAATGACTAAACATGTGATCAGTCTATATTATTTATTATGCTCCTGGGAAAATTTTTCCTGCTTTGTCTGTCTGTCCTTTCATCCTTCTGTCATTTTGTCACGTTTTTGCTTGTCCATGCTGAAATTAACTTAAATGGCCTTTGTTGGAGGGATTTCGTTATTACTTTGCACAAGTATTCACCTCAATGAGCATGCATGAACCAGGTCTGTAGCTCAAAGGTCAAGGTCACATTAAGAGGTCAGTTGACTTGGCCTAAGTTGGAGGGATTTCAAAATCACTGGATACAACTGTTCACCTTAATGAGAGGATGTGTCAGATACATTAACCAGGTTGGTAGCTCAAAGATCAAGGTCACTCATAAAGGTCAAAGGTCATGTTTAATTACAATATATTTGGCTGGCATGAATATCCGTCAGTTATTTAAACATAATTTTATTTGTCGAATTTCTCCAACTTGTTTCCATTCACTTTTTCTTGGCAGTGTTTTCTAGTTGTGTCAAAGCAGAGTTAGGGAGCATCCATTGCTATCACTGATAATCTTGTGAACTTATGTTACAAATTTTAAGTACAAGAAGTTTAAATAGCTTTGCAACAAGTTCTATTAGTGAAATTATGTCTCCCCCCAAAAATGGGAGAGACATATTTTTTTTCCCCTGGTTGTCCGTCCGTCCGTCCGTCTGTCTATCCGTCACAAAATCGTGTCCGCTCTGTATCTTCCAAAGCCCTTGAAGGATTTTTATGAAACTTGGGTCAGATGTTCACCTCATCAAGGCGACGTGCAGAACCCACTTTGCGAGTGTGGTGTCTCAAGGGCAAGGTCACACTTGGGATTAAATGTCAAATGCCACAAAATCGTGTCCGCTCTGTATCTTCCAAAGCCCTTGAAGGATTTTTATGAAACTTGGGTCAGATGTTCACCTCATCAAGGTGACTTGCAGAACACACTTTGTGGGTGTGGTGTCTGAAGGTCAAGGTCACACTTGGAGGTTAAATGTCAAATGCCACAAAATTGTGTCCGCTCTGTATCTTCAAAAGCCCTTGAAGGATTTTTATGAAACTTGGGTCAGATGTTCACCTCATCAAGGCGACATGCAGAATCCACTTTGCGGGTGTGGTGTCTCAAGGTCAAGGTCACACTTGGAGGTTAAATGTCAAATGCCACAAAATTGTGTCCGCTCTGTATCTTCAATAGCCCTTGAAGGATTTTTATGAAACTTGGGTCAGATGTTCACCTCATCAAGGTGACGTGCAGAACCCACTTTGCGGGTGCGGTGTCTCAAGGTCAAGGTCGCACTTGGAGCTTAAATGTCAAATTTTACAATCGTCTGACTCAATACTACCTGCAGCAACTGGCTGGGGGGAGACATATGTTTTTGTTCAATCAAAAACCCATTTCTAGTTTACTGATTTAGTACTTAAGGGGACGGTGTTTTGAGTTTACATCTTATGTCCATATGAAAGGAGATCAGATATATTAGTGAAATGGCCCTGATTTCATAAAAATTATTGGGTAAGTCATTTAGCTGATTTTGCTATGTATTCAGATGATTAACCGATTGTCAGAATCATACTTGCGCAGGCAGATACTACCGCTTACAAAACTGATTAGAGTTTACAATGTTAGATAAAGAACGAGACTCCTCAGTACACCTGTCAGTAATCAGTTAAAGTGCCGCCTAATGTGTTTCTTTCAAACTCTGCCTTTTAACTGTCAATAGTGTCATTCTAGTGTCTTCCACTGCTCTAAACAGCATCCCAAAGAAATTCAAACGTAAACAAAATCGCTTTCCAGCTCAGTTGACATCTTACAAAAGAGCTGTGTAGATGTATGCAATTTTGAAATATGACATGTGATGGGTTGACTTAGTAACACATTAGCAACGCAGTGACAGTTACCACACAGCAACTTTGGTGCCACCCAGGCACACTTTTCTGGCTGCGGGTAGATTGCAAGACGCAGTTTTGTTGACAGGTATACCTGAGAAAACTGCCTCGCTGTGATTGGATGATCAGTAAAGGGACAGTTTAAGCTACTGAAATAAACATCATAACGTCACTTTTTACCGCATTCCAAATACGTGAAACTCTATTCAGTTTTGCAAGTGGTAGTAATTCTCATTAAAAATGACTAACAGCTTCAGAAAGGTTTATTTTATAACCTGAAATGTTTTTTTTTCAAATGAATTCTCTCTAAACAAATTTTTTCTGTTTAACTGCATGATATTGCTATCATGCAAATTTTATATCCTCACAAACAAGTTTGGGGAGGTATATAGAAATGTCAGTCGGTCCACTTTTCGTTGGGGCTATAACTTTGTAATGCATGAAGAGATTGTGAAATAATTTGGCACAAATGTTGCCCACATGATAACAATGTGTCACACGTAAACTTCAGGTGCCTATCTTAAAGTTCAAGGTCATACTTAGCAGAAATAAAAAGATATGTACAACTTATATTTCAGTCATAGTCTTGTCTTGTCCTGGCTATAACTTTGTCATGCCTGAAGGGATTTCGAAGTTGGCACAAATGTGAACCACAATATGTATATGTATATTTAAAAATGTATTGTTATTGAAGAAAGCGAAGTCTTTTTCACTATTTTGTGAATCTCATGTGATAATCTTATGTGTGAAAAGTTACACTATGACTAATATTTTCAGTGCATATGGTTCGCTAAATGTGCGAGGACTTCTGGACATGAGAAGTCACTGTCTCAAAGAATTTGACTTCACTGATCCTTATTCTCAGGTACAGTTTGAAACTAAAATTTTTGCTTTCTGTACCTTATTATACCACCACAAATGAAGTTTAGGGCGGATATCGGAGTAACCTTGTCGGTCGGTCGGTCAGTATATTCATGGTTTCCAGATGATAACTGTTGAAGGAGTCAGTTGACTGTAATAATTTTTAGTACACATCATAAAATACAGGTCAAGTTCGAATTCGGGTTCAGACTACTAAACTTTTACAGAGTTATGGTGGCTTTTCATCTTCATTTTGCACACACAAAAATGGTTACCAGATGATAACTCTTTAAGGAGTCATTGGATTGTAATAATTGTTTTGGTACACATGTATAACATCTTAGAATACAGGTCAAGTTGGAATTTGGGTTCAGACCACTAAATTTTTACAGAGTTATGGCCCCTTTTCATCTTAAGTTTTGCAGAAAAAATCATTTCAATATGATAACTGTTAAGGAGTCTATGGATTGAAAGTATTTTGGGTACACAGGTGTAACATCATTAAATACAGATTGAGTTCGAATTTGGGTTCAGACCACTAAATTTTTACATAGTTATGGCTCCTTTTCATCTTCAATTTTGCACACACACAAAAAATGGTTTACACATGATAATCCTTTATTGAAATTATTTTTGGTACACAGATGAAACAACATAAAGTGCAGGTCGAGTTTGAATTCGGATGCGGACCACTAAATATTTACATACTTATTTTCATCTGTTATTTTGCAAAGTGATGGTTTCCAGATGATAACTCTTTAAGGAGTCACTGGATTGTAATTATATTTTGTACTCAAATGTAACATCATTAAATGTAGGTTGATTTCAAATTAGGGCACAAACCACTAAATGTTTACATAGTTTTGGTTTCTTTTCATTTTACCAGTTTCAAACTTGTTTTGATAATGTAAAATCTTACTTGATACAATTAATTATCTGTATGTTGTCTTTCTTTTCACTAGAGATAATTTCATTTTACATGTTTCTTTTTGCCACAAAAGTAATTCCTGTCTGCATCAAGGACATCAGTGGGGTATTAATCGCATTCAGTGATAGCTCTAGTTATGAAGTGGCTTGGGGACATACTGATTTTGTCCATGTATGCCCATCTGTCTGTCTGTCCATCTGTCTGTCTGTCACAGACTTTTTCAGGGCAACTCCTCCTGCATGTATGATTGGGTTTTGATTAAACCTCACAGAAACCTTCAGTACCTAGTGTAGTTGTGCATATTATCACAATTTTATGCATGACTGATTGCAGAGGGGACTTTATAGATTTAATCTTTGTATGTGGAGGGAGCTGTTGCACTCATCCTTAGGTTGGCATCTGCGATGTCACACCTTGGTTAAGGTTTTACATATTATCATGCATATATTTCAGTAACCAGCAATGCTAAAAGATTTAATACTTCACTTAATATGTCTTCACAGGCATTTAGCAAACAAGTAAGATATAAGTAAGACCAAACTTAAGGCATATTATGACCCCTTCTTTTACTTGGAGATCTTGGTTAAAGTTTACATGTGACATTCTATCATGCTTATTTCTCTGCAGTCATTAATTGCGTTGACTAGAAACTTTATACACTCGGACCCCGTTACTACGCGCCCCGTTACAACGCTAACCTCAGTATAACGCTCAAGGGTCATGGCTCCCAAAAAATTTTTTAAAAAAAAACCTATTTTTTACCGACCATAATTATTTTACATGCATATCTTACGTGCTGTATCCATAACAACGCTTGTTAAATGTGTCAGCGAAGTACAATTAACTACGTAATTAGGACACTCTAGGGCGGGAAAAGTGTGAAAAACATGCAAAGTCTGGCGTTAATCCGCTTCTTTGTTCGTTGTGATCGATGATCAGTCAGGTGTCAAACTGTTATGAAAACCTCAAATTTGAAGCTCTGACGCGCAAATATCGATGAACTGAGTAACAAACACAAGCCGAAAATATGTTTAAAAACCTTGCGTTTTCTATCGAGCGGCACTCAGTTCGTTGTATCTCATTAAAATATTACTGGACTGCAAAGAACTTCAAAGCGCGGCACCGTATCTTAAGTGCTGTGTATCTATAACAACGCTTGTTTAATGTGTCAGCGAAGTACAATTAACTACGTAATTAGGACGCTCTAGGGCGGGAAAAGTGTGAAAAGCATGCAAAGTCTGGCGTTAATCCGCTTCTTTGTTCGTTGTGATAGATGATCAGTCAGGTTTCAAACTGTTATGAAAACCTCAAATCCGAAGCTCTGACGCGCAAACATCGATGAACTGAGTAACAAACACAAGCCGAAAATCTGTTTTCTATCGAACGGTACAAAGTTCGTTGTATCTCACGAAGATATTACAGGACTGCAAAGAACTTCAAAGCGCGGCACCGAATCTAAAGTTCAGTCAGTATGAAATCTATACAATGATGCCAGGATGGATGCGAGACACAAGTCAGTGCAGCGAAAGATGACTGAATTCTTCAGCAGAGAAAACAGGAACGACGGGTAGATACATCAAAATAGGCACAATGAGTTACGTGCAGCATTACACATTGTAACTTACCGATTTTCACGGTTTTCCTTTCGTAACGCTTACGCCGCGGTTTTCCCGGGAATCGCATATGTTTACATTTTTTTTTTGCGATTTTATCTGTTGTTTTTTTTTTAAACAAAGTAGGTAATATTTTACCAAATAATAATTTTCTCTATACAAAATGTATCTTGAGTGGTTAACAAACAAATTTGGTTATGTTTGAACTTTAACATAATGATACAGTTACATGTTGGTGGGTGGGGTAATACTAGCAAATTTACTATACGATCTCGGTAGGCGCGTTATATATCGGAACCCCGTTTATATCGCGGTCTGAAACCTTGGACCCCAACTAGAGCGCTATAACGGGGTCCCAGTGTATAGGTGTTAAAGAACATCAGTTCTCCAAGAAAGATAACTCTTGGCAGAATTTATAGTAAATTTTTGCCCCTTGTAAACTGAGAAATTTGGTTCAAGGAATCCGAAAGTTAACAAATTCAACTGGCACCATAATAAAGTTTGTGCATTTATTGTTATGTTTTGAAAATTCTAAGAATATTAAAAGAATATCTACTTAGAAACGCCTACCCAAAATAAGTGATTTTTAAGACATCGGCCAACTGATGGAATGCACCATCTTGTCACATGACATTTTGGTGGTGCCTGCTACAAAGTAGCATAGACATATAGAGATCACTTCTCCATCGTCTGTCTGTGCGTCTGTCTGTCCGTCCGTCACAAAACTTGTCCGTACTACTCCCCAGAAACTACTGGTGCAATTTCATCCAAACTTTACAAGAATGATCAGTACCAAGTCTAGTTATGCATATCATCCGCTTTTTCCAGTTCAGTGAAAGGCATTTTGGCCTGTTAATGATTTTTCTGTTGCCTGCTTTACAGTAGCTGCGACATGCTACAAAGTAGCCATGACATAAAGGGATCACTTCTCCATCATCTGTCCATCCGTATGTCTGTCCATCCATCAAAAAACTTGTCTGGACTACTCCTCAGAAACTACTGGTGCAATTTCATCCAAACTTTACAGGAATGATCAGTACCAAGTCTTGTTATGCATATTTTCGGCATTTTCCAGTTCAATGATTTTGTCAGAGTAATGGCCCTTTAACGATTTTTATTTTTAAAGTTTGTCTGCACTTCTTCTCTTATACTACTAAAACAATTTGAATGAAATGTTACAGGATTGATCCTCAAGTACTTGCGCATATTTAACAGGTTTTTCAGTTGAATAATTTTTGGCTGAGTTATGGCCCTTGAATAAAAAAAGGCATTTTAGCTAACAAACTGTCCAATCACTTCTTAATACAACTGCTTAATTGGCTATCATCAGGTGACACGTGATCACTGATCGCCCTTGTTCATACGATGGAAATGACACTTGGCAGAGATAGTAATTAGGCAATGAAGATGTGAAAGAGATATTTCTGATGCATTCCTAGCCAGGCACAATTATTGCCTTTGAACTTAGAATTTTTGTCACATTTCACATACCGTGTGGCACAAACTCCTCCATCAGTTTTAAACAGATTGAACTGAAACTTGCCAGGCATAGTCAATACACAGTGAAGATGTGTAAGTAACAATATTTAATTCATTCAAGACATCCCAGAATTATCTCACATTGAACTTACATCATTTTTACATGCAGATTTAAGTCAACTTGTAGCTTGTGGGGCAAGCTTGTTTTTCAGTTTTCTTTGTATACTGGCATCATAGCTTTATGAGAGTTCAGATTTGCTTCTGCTGTTGAGTAAGTGTGCAGTTATGGGGGGTATTTGTCATCTTCAATGACTGTTCTAGTTCTTAGTTCTGGATGAAGCTATAAATATTTATTAACAATATACCTCTGATTACATACTTGACATGAGAGCAGACTGTTAATCAATTCAAAATTTATATTTGCAGTACCTTTCATCATCTATATATACTGCAGTCCCATTCAGATAATAGGAAACAAATTGTGCACTTTGGCAAGATTGAAATTCTACTATTGCCATTATCAATGAATGAAACTGTGACGTCACGAGAGTCTCGGTTAATCTTGATATGTATTTCTGCAACAATGGCACTGCCCATTAATCGTAAATTTTGACTTGAAAAAATAATTTTAAATGCGTTTGCAGGCTGAAGATGTGCCTTTCATTTTGGAATATGAAATAAGTTGGCAAGATAGTTAAAATTATTCAATGACTTTGGTATGCTTTAAGGTTTTGCATGCAAAAAAATGATTGCAGCCGTGCATGAATTTACCTTCACAGTGGTGCTTATATCATCATGAGCAACTATGATCATTGTTGTATTACTTCACTAAGGTCCTGTGAGGCATTGAACAACAAGCTCAAATTTGTTGCAAAATACGACCCCTGTTTTTTCACTGGGAAATTTAGGTTAAAAGCCTCCTGATAGCATATATCTTAGAAATCATCAATGATTATCGTAGCCCCCACAAATTTGTTATGGGTTATACTGGAATTTGTTTGTCCATCTGTCTGTCCATCCGTAGACACAATCTTTTCCAGACCATGTATTGCTCTCCTTATCATCTACCTGAATGAACATTACACATGTACTTCCACCCAATCAAGGATGATTCCTTTTGATTTTGGAGTCAAACTGTCAAAGATCTAAGTCACAGTGCCACAAAATAAGGAAAGCATTTACAGACCATAGCTTGCTTTTCTTATCTTGTACCTACAAGAAAACTTACTGATGGACTTCAGTCACATCAGGAATAATCCCTTTTGACTTTAGGGTTAAAGGTCAAGGTCACAGTGAAACAACATAAGAAAATAGTTTCCAGTTCATAACTTGCTTTTCTTATCATCTGCCTTCATGGCAACTAATGCATGGACTTACCCCAAATCAAGGATGAATTAATCAAAAGGTCATTGTCACAGTGCTAAGAAATAAAAAAATGGTTTCTGAACAGAAACTTACTATCCTGATCATCTACCTGCATTAAAACTAAAACATGGACTTGCCCCACATCAAAAATGATTCCTATTGCTTTTGGGATCAAAAGGTCAAAGGTCAAGACATTAAAGAATGGTTCCTGGGCCGTAAGTTTATCTCTTGCCATATCATCAATCTGCATGAAAACATGGACTCTAACTTCATCAGTGATGATCTCTGTAGCTTTTAAGCTCAAAGGTCAATGTACAAAGTGGCATGCTGAGGCTGTTGATCACATTCATTGATAGCTCTAGTTGATTTAATGATTCATGAGAGACTTCGGGAGCATTACATACTGATAATTGGTCCTGTATAAAAGCTTGGTGTTTAACTGAATGTTGTAAACAGTGTTTGCTATATGTTTCACAAGCAACTTTAAACTAATAAGCTTCAAATGGTCGAGCATGCTGCCTCATGGACAGCTCTTGTGTACTTTTTTCAATGCATCTCCTACATTCATCATCAGATTTCAATGAAACCTTATAGAAGCGTTAAAAGTACCTAGCATATTGTCATAGTTTATCCAGTTGACTGACTTTTGCAGGAGTTATGGGTATTGATAGATTTTGATTTTTATTTTTTGTCAGTGCAACTAGAACATCTGTCATCAGACTTTAATGAAACCTTACAGAAAAGTTCAGTAACTAGTGTTGTCATGCAACCCTTGACTGGTTTTGGCAGGAGTAATGGGATTTTAAAAAATACACAGCTTCTTCATGCATGGTTGAAAACTAATGAAACCTTACAGAAATGTTCTCTGTATTGTGCAAGTCTGTATCTTTCCAGGATTTTCAGCTTGGCTGATTTTTGCAGGAGTTTGGGAACTCATTGACATTGTGGTGGCAGACAAGCATTTTTTTCGGTGTCTTTTTTTTTAAACACATCAAATTTGTATTGTAAAACTTTTTACATCATTCTTGAGACCAGCATGAGAGCACAGCTTTCTTAAGATCAGTACTTAAATTGTTTGTGGTTATTCTGATATATTTTGAAAAGTTGATCATTAAGAACATTATCACATCTTTCCACAATCCATTAACAAGAAACTTGTTTACAGAATGTTTTAACAGCATTGATATGAGGTTATGCATGAGTGAAATTGCAGGAGACAACACACAGGAATGATAAGTCTTTAACAGGATTGATACAGAAGGATTGATGAGGCTTTAAGGAAAACTGTCATTAAAGGGCAATAAAGCCTGTATCTTTAAGAAGTATGTGATAACAAATTGAATAAGTTACTTCCCCTGTTGTATCTGTAACCACAACTTAATTTTTGCTGATAATGAGCACATGACATTGTGTAAACTATTTTCAGAAATGTTTTTCCTTATTCCTTTCTTTTATTGATTTGATTTCTAAGATGCCTTGATATTACAAAATGAAAAAGATCAACTTGAAGAACTAAGTTAATATTTTGTTTATCATCGTAACCATCATCAGATGACATGCATGGTGGCAGTGATAGTGATATGTGTACTGTAAGGGGAAGTTACTGCTTGGAGTTTTATAAGATGTGCTAATTTATAAAAATGTTTATATTTCAGCAAAAACAGTTTGAAAATGAGAATGCTTTAAAGTATTTACCAAGTCGTTTACAACATCTAGATGATATAGGAGAGGCACAGGACCTTCATCTAGAACTAGCTAAAGGTTTACTGGCAGGCAATGTGTTTGATTGGGGAGCTAAGGAAGTGGCAGAGATCATGGAAAAAGGTGTATTTAGGTTTGAAGATGCACAGGCAAAGTTACAAGGTAGATAAGTCAGTAATAGAAAAAAAAATGTTGCTGCATTTCAAGTTCTTGGTATGACTCTTTTTAGATTTTAAGGTCAATATGATAGAGGTATGTAAGAATGCAATTTTCAAAGTAATCTGTGAGCAGACCATTGGTTCAGTTGGATCTAATGGGTGATACATACATACCCTGGTTGTAAATGTGAGACCTTTTACAGTGTCTATGAAAGATATTGATGTGTAGTACTCAAGTTGTATTCATTAAACATTTTTAGGGAGTAGAAGGTCTTATGCAGAACCAACCTCTTCCCTGAAAAATAGTCATCTGCATAAATTTGTTGGCTAGACACCTTTCTGCTAAAAATCATGGAATTGATTTCCACTGGAGCCTATTTTTAGCTCCCTTTTTCGAAGGAAAAAAGTGGAGCTTTTGTCATGACCCTCTCATCAGTGTTAAGGTCCATTTCTCTGAAACTGACGAAGCTGTTTACTTCAAATTAAGAATACTTGTTCACTATCAAAATGCAACACCATTTCTCAAGGGCAGATAACCCTCAAATTTATTTTTGCAAAGTAATGCCCCTTTTTTAGAATTCCTTGGTTAACCTTTTTGTTAATGTCCATTTCTCAAAATTTGTCAAAGATATTCCCTCTAAACTTGGAAAACTTGATCACCAGCAAGACCCCTACAAAGATTGTTGGTACCCATGTCCCTGGGGTCAAAATTAGCCCCACCCCAGGAGTTACTTGATTTTGCTTATGCTTATATAAAGGAAAACAAATCTTAAGCCTAGAAATAAACTACTTACTTACATGGGATGGGTAACTATTTCCCCTCACCCACTACCCTGCATGGGAGCACCCCACCCCCCATGCCAAAAAAAAAAAAAAAATTTTTTTTCATCTTACATGAGTTGGCACTGCATGAAGCTTGCTGTCCGTGGACAGGTCTTGTTTTAGATATATCAACATGTAAAAAGCTTGTATAATACTGACACAAAATACTTTGGGATGGGGGAGGGGATTCAAAAATGAAATAGAAAGGGAAACTATTGTGTTTATAATTGTCTGCAGATGTCTGCTTTATTTGTTGTATTGTTCAAGCTTGATGGTGACTGCTTAAAGAAAGTTTTAAATAAATGATTGATGGTTAGTGCTAGGAACAAATTGTTAGTGGATTAAAAAAAAAATGTTCCAGATCTGTTTATCTATTTAAGTCTATCTGTTATAATACTAGTGCCTCAGATGAGTGTTGTTTATTCAGCTTTAAAGAATATTGTAGACTGCACATTTTTAGCATTACATTTTTATGCCCCCATGAAAGATAAGGGGGTATATTGTTTTGCAAATGTCAGTCAGTTGGTACGTCAGTCAGTCCGATCAATATCTAGAGCATCCTTGGACCCACCAACCTCAAACTTGGTGTGTAGGTGGGTCATGGCCAGTAAATGACCCCAATAGTTTTCGGGTCATTAGGTCAAAGGCCAATGTCACAGTGACCTTGAAAAGCAGTTTCCGAACAATAACTAGAGAATCCTTGCACCAAAGTTCCTTAAACTTGATATGTAGGTTGTTCATCACCTGTAGATGACCCCTGTAGTTTTTAGGTCACTAGGTCAAAGGCTAAAGTCACAGTGACCTTGAATAGCAAAACAGTTTCCAATTAATAACTATTGAAGCTTTGGTCCAGGCTCCCGTTAACTTCTTTGGCAGGTTGATCATGGCCAGTAGATAACCCCTTTAGTTTTTTGGGGTCATTAGGTCAAAGGCCGATGTCACAGTGACCCTGAAAAGTGAAAGCTTTTCTGATAAATATCTAGAGATGGCTTGTGCCCAAGTTCTTCAAACTTGATTTGTAGGTCCTTGTTGCCTCAAAACTTCCTACCTACCCTCCCACCTACTTGCCTACCCATGCAGTTCCTGTACTCTTTAGTGTTCTCCAGTAATTGAACTTTTTACATTTTATAAATAAAGTATCATTGATGTAACCTACAGTTCCCCTCATTCATCTAAATGCCATGGCCAATAGCTTTTGATATCAGAAGCCCCTGGCATCCTCCACTTAGTATATTGACACAAGACCCTGTCCTTCTACCTTCGTATACTTCTATGGCTGCTTGGTGTGATAAGACGCTAGGGGAGCATGTATGTTTTACAAACATCTCTTGTCTGTTATTAGCTTGTTTTGAGTCATGTGACTTTGTGCTATGCTTTCATCCAAATCTCTCTGTTATGTTGATAATGAATAAACTTTACCTGATTTCTCTATTTCAGTCCGACCCTGGTTGATGGACAACTTTGATAACTGGGTAGATAAAAGACTAAACTCTAATAATTATAAATGTGCGGTAATTTTCTGTGATAACAGTGGAGCAGATATCATACTGGGGGTTTTCCCTTTTGCGAGGGATTTGCTCAAATCTGGTACTAAGGTAATTGTCTCAGAGGAAATTAGTATAATCCTTTGCAGTTATTGCTCAGTTTTAACAACTAAATCTGATTTGTCTAACAATATGAGTACTTCAAAAATTATACACAAAGAACTACAGAAACTCAATAAAAAGGATCATGTTTGTACTGTCTTGTTAGGTAAAAGGTAAGAAATGATGCTGTCTGTATCACTAAACCACGTGTCATTCCAGCAAAACATATATCCCACCCAGAAAACACACTGAAAATGGATCAACCCCCTATAGAAATTGATTTGACAAGAAAAGACCTTTCTGGGGTGGGATACGTTTTACTTGAATGGTCCCAATGAATAAAAAAAATTGTATCAGTGTGTTAAGAATTTCATGTGAAAAAAGAATTAAGCTGTTGCAACAGCCTCTTATCAAGTTAAAAGTTTTTTCAACATTAGGACCCTTTTCTTAGCATTGGTTCTCAAGAACATGACAAAAAGGACGATTGACAAGATTTTTAAAATTTTATTCAGGTGATCTTGTGTGCCAACTCCAAACCAACTTTAAATGATGTAACATATCAGGAACTGACTATACTTGTGAAACGAGTGTCACAGATCTGCCCTCTTATTCGGCAGGCCACTGAAAAAGGGCAACTGGTTGTCATGGAGTCAGGTCAAGGGTCGCCATGTCTAGATCTCAGGTAATGCAGGGTTTGGTGGTAATGGTAGCCACACTGTTATGATATGAATTATAAATATAAATCAAGAGTCATTTTATTACATCTATAGAAACATTGCATATTTTTATGTTTCCTACATTTTATTTTTGCCCTGTCCTATGGTCTGTTCCTGTTCAATAACTTAGGTACCATTTGACCCACAGCCTTCAAACTTCATAGGATGATTGCTCTTATTGTGTAGATTAAAATGTATTGTTTTTGGGGTCAGTTTGTCAAAGGTTAAGGTCACAGTGACCTTTAATGTGAAAAAGGTTGCTTCTCAGTAACCTGAATACAATTTGACCCAGAGCGTTAAAACTTCATAGAATAATTGGCCGTAATGAGTTAAGAAACATACTATTTTTGGAGTCAGTAAGTCAAAGGTCAAGGTCACAGTGACCTTTAATGTAATAACAGAATCCACTCAATACCTGGAGTGCCAATTGACCCAGAGCCTTCAGACTTCATGGGATGATTGCCTTTATTGAGTAGAACTTCAAGAACCTTATTGTTTTTGGCCGTGTTTTTTTTTGTTTTGTTTTTTTTTTACAAAAAAACATCTAGTTTTATGTTGAAAGTAAAAAATATTTGTATATAGCTGATATATACAGAAGTGTAGTATTTTAAAGATCACAGTTTTCTATCTATAGATGTTTTCATTGTGTAATTGAAATTTCAAGTACAACAAAGATGTAATTTTTTAAAAGAAATAGCTGTGTAAGTACATTGTAATTTTATTGAAAGAAGTATTATAAAGTATTTTAGCAGAAGTGGAAAGCCAGGGAAGTTTTGGTTGAAGTTTTGTACTGTTTTATTTCATGACTAGGTTGATCGATAATGACTTAGTCCTCAGAATGAAGACAGAGGGTACAGATTTGATTGTTATTGAAGGAATGGGACGTGCAATTCATACAAACTTTGAGGCATTGTTCAGGTGTGATGCTTTAAAAGTTGCTGTGTTAAAGAACCGATGGTTAGCTCAGAGACTTGGTGGAGATATGTTCAGTGTTGTATTCAAGTTTGAACAAGGACAGAAATGTTGGAAAACTGACGGAAGTTGATGTGAAATCGTGCATTTGTTACACAGCTTGTTAAGTACAGTGGAACTTCCGAAAACCGGACCTTCTAAAAACCGGAAACTTCTGAAAACTGAACGATTTTCTCAGTCCCGAAATTTCTCCTTCTGTTTTCTATGTAAATCATACTTCTGAAATCCGGAACTTCCGAATTCTGAATTCCGGACGATTTTTCCGTAAAATTTAGTTTAAATCAATGCAATTTTTCTTCCAAATACCGGAAAAATAAAAAAAGTTCAAAAGACAGACAGACCTAAGATCGCAAACCCTACGGCAAAAATTTCACGTCTCTATCTATTGTTTACCAATTAGCGGTGATCGTTTATTTTGACATGCGTTAGAATAACAAGTTGTCAATTTGAAATTGACATGCAGCCGAATATATCGATAATAAGATAGCTGTAAATAATCAAAGCGATGATTAGTGGATTAATAACAGGCGTTTGCTACAAGCAACTTTAACGATTAAATTGTAATTGGGTAACTTAAAAAGCGGAATTAGTTAAACAACATCGGCCAGTATGTTGGTTATTCTAATTGGCGATTTCTTTTAAAACTATTTTAAACGTATACAAAATGTAGCTTTGTTCTGACATATAGAAATGTGTTTGCACGTAATATAGTATACAAGTATACGTATTTGAAAACATATGACATTTTTTCTAATAAAATATCAATGTGTTGAATGTTTTCATTAATTCTGATTTTGCATTATGTTTCTCATGTTACAAATGCTACTGACTGCATTCACTATCATAAAGAACCACTGGTGTTTGGCACCTGTACTTGTCCAGATCATTCGTACTTCTGAATTCCGGAAACTTCCAAAATCCGAACTTTTTGGCCGGTCCCATGGGTGTTCGGTTTTCGGAAGTTCCACTGTAACTATGTCTTGCCTTTGTTATTTGTTGAATTTTTACATTACATTTGTTACAATCTTATGATTTTTGATTGTGAATTAGGGGATTTTGATGATAGTTCTTCATCTTTTACATTTATTCAACATTTTAATGAACAGCAATCAGGATTGGGGGTAATCACAAACAGTAATTGTAATCACCTGTAATTGAACTTAACTACAAGTAATCAGATTATTGGATTACTGATATGTGTCAGAGTACATAATATTTAATTTAGTTAACAACAGCTTCAGATTTTGCATGTTATCATGAACACATCAGCTAGAACTAATGACACATTATAGTATTGTAACTCAGCAAAGGATTTTTTTCTGTATAATCTTTATAGTTATACTCTTCTAGGTTGTGGCCAAGAAATAAGAGTTAAAACTTAGCAGCCACATATTCAGTCAGGAAAATTTGTCATGAAAATATAATTTTGCCAAAAATGGTGAAAATAGGTGTCATTTTCAAAAAATTTAGTAGCCATTTGCTGTTCTTGTTACTGTTATGCTAACATATCTCAGTGCCTTGTGAAATCCAAGCTTTAAGGTCTGTTGTTTCTGAGCTTAAGAAAGGAATAGAAACTGAAGTTTAAAAACTGAAGTACAGTCCCATCGCGCTGCTACGAATCGCAGTATAACAAAATAACAGTGTACTACGAAAAAATTGACCGGTCCCATCATTTTTCTTCTTTATTCAATTAAGATTAAATGCAATTTAACGAAATGTGATTTAATGAAAAATGCAATGGAGGGAACAATTATCACGGTCCCACAATGTAATTAACAGTGAAATAAAGATACAATATGGCAAATCGCCGTCAGACAGATGTTTCCACACCTCTTTGAGTGATTGATCACGCAGATTGCCTTGTGTTTACTGTCATTAGGCAATTATCGCCTCAAGCAACTGTGGCACAGTATGCTGCAACATACAACAAGTGGGTTTGTATGATTGCTACACAAAACTTGTTGAGTGATAACATGTCAAAAGTTTCAAACGGTATGAAATCTGAACAAGTTGTATCGCTTGAAATGTGTGATACAAAACTACCATAGGCTTTAAACTTGTGTAAACCTTGTGCAACGGTTGTGCACTTATTCAGTGTGTAACATTAGTGCATGCATATCTATTCTGTGCTACCTTTCTATGACATTATGTCAATGTACATTTGTTTAGTATATGCATTTATGTTGTATTGATTAATAACATTTAAATATTCAATGAAAATGACATCAAATTTTCCATTCTTCCTTATTATTCAAGTCTTTATTGACTCCAACATATCACGACAACAATATATAACGACATTGACAGTTTACGATAGTATCAACAACATGTATGAATAAAAAATGCGACTCTACGAAAATTCTTCATGGTCTGATGCATATTCGTAACATCGCGAATGGACTGTAAATTGTTTTATTGTTTTGGTCTTTGTTTATCAGTGGCTATTTACCTGGCACAAAGTATCTATAAAAATGTCTTGGCCTACTTGGGATAGATGGATGCCATCTTTCTTGAAAAAAAACAAACATGAAGGTTGAAGTATCATTGTCCATTTGTATGATATGATGTATGTTAGGGGTATGTTTTTAACTTGTTTGTGTCATAATTGGTTAAGTCTTTTTCTCTTCCTTTCAAGAGCTGCCTTTTTGCAGGTGTCTGTTTCCCAGTTAAATTGCTGTAAAATATATACCCCATGTTAAGACCGAGTCTGAAAATACTCTTTTGATGTATTCTATGCCTTCTTGAATCATTTTGGATATGAATTGAAATGAATTACTTTGTACGTCATTAACACCTAGATTATTAACTACTGCCTTAGTTGGATTCTGGAACAGCACAGGTATCTGGATATGATGGATGAAGCTGCCCCAACCTTGACGTCGTAGCACCATCCAGGCAACACAATGTATGTCAGGTAGATTTAAGTTGGTGTGTTCCTTGTGCAAGCCCTTTTGACAGACCATGTAGGGGATTGAATCAACCAGAATCTAAATGTCTCTGTCAATTATGTGGTCTTCTGGCAAACTATGCTGTTGCCTTTAATTGGACTGGCTCCCATGCTCCTCTTGGCATCTATGCCACTCTTTCCCTACCTAGCATTTTGATTATGAAAGCTGTGTCCTAATTTGTTAGTTTTTAGGTGAAGGAGGAATATTAACGACAGTATTTATTATATACATGTAGCATTGCTTATAATGTCCGAAATTAAACATAATTTTTGTAGTTTTTTTTTGATGAACATGAATTAGACATATGTAGGACAGGCCGTATTAGCATTTAGGTGATGAAGCGGCATGGATTAAATATAAAAAAATAATCCCAATTATTGACAATACCAACTGCTTACACTTCACAGATTCCTTGTGTCTTTTGATGTTTGAAACTACTTTGAAAGCATTATTTTTCATTGTATTTAAGAAAACTGACAATAATTAAGTTTCAGAAGTATACCTAGAGATTTAATTCTCTCAGTCATGGGGTATGGTCTAGTCATTATATATTTATTGATAGTAATTAGATGTAATTATGATTAATTGAGTAGATGCAATGTTATTATTCATTCAATTACTTCAAATAAGTTAATTGTAATCCATTGTAATTGTAATATTAAAGTATTTGTAATGTAATATATTTATAATGTTTTGTTAGCCTTTGTTCTAATTGCAAATTTAGTATATATTAGTATATATTAAATCTGCTTTCTAAGCATTGATAGCTTTAAATTAGCACAGATATTTTCTGGGGAAGGTATTCTTTCTCTGTACAAACAAGTCTAGAGCTTTGCCTTTTCCCACGGTTGGTCTCAGGAAACCATTTTGGAAGTATAGAACTTTCTTGTAATATTTACTGTAGTTCTTAACAGTGATATAGCGATCCAATGATATACACTGAAGGCACTTATGACAATATAAGTTGTATTTAAAACTGAAGCATTTGACAGTATTAAAGCAGACTTTTAAGATATAAAATGTAGTTTTAGCTTTTTTATATTGATTGTTGAGACCCTCACTCCTGTACATCCAGATTTGGGAGTCCTTTACTGTGCTCCCTCACTCCTGTTCATACAGGTTGAGAGCCCCACACTGTACCCCCTCCGTCATGTTTATCCAGATTATCAGTCCTTTACTGTGCTCCCTCACTCCTGTTCATACAGGTTGAGAGCCCCACACTGTACCCCCCTCTGTCATGTTTATCCAGATTATCAGTCCTTTACTGTGCTCCCTCACTCCTGTTCATACAGGTTGAGAGCCTCACACTGTACCCCCTCTGTCATGTTTATCCAGATTATCAGTCCTTTACTGTGCTCCCTCACTCCTGTTCATACAGGTAGAGAGCCTCACACTGTACCCACTCCGTCATGTTTATCCAGATTATCAGTCCTTTACTGTGCTCCCTCACTCCTGTTCATACAGGTTGAGAGCCCCACAATGTACCCCCTCCGTCATGTTTATCCAGATTATCAGTCCTTTACTGTGCTCCCTCACTCCTGTTCATACAGGTTGAGAGCCCCACAATGTACCCCCTCCGTCATGTTTATCCAGATTATCAGTCCTTTACTGTGCTCCCTCACTCCTGTTCATACAGGTTGAGAGCCCCACACTGTACCCCCTCCGTCATGTTTATCCAGATTATCAGTCCTTTACTGTCCCCTCTCACTCCTGTTCATACAGGTTGGGAGTCCCACACTGTACCCCCTCCGTCATGTTTATCCAGATTATCAGTCCTTTACTGTCCCCTCTTACTCCTGTTCATACAGGTTGAGAGCCCAACACTGTACCCCCTCTGTCATGTTTATCCAGATTATCAGTCTTTTACTGTCCCCTCTCACTCCTGTTCATACAGGTTGAAAGCCCCACACTGTACCCCCTCCATCATGTTTATCCAGATTATCAGTCCTTTACTGTGCTCCCTCACTCCTGTTCATACAGGTTGAGAGCCCCACACTGTACCCCCTCTGTCATGTTTATCCAGATTATCAGTCCTTTACTGTGCTCCCTCACTCCTGTTCATACAGGTTGAGAGCCCAACACTGTACCCCCTCAGTCATGTTTATCCAGATTATCAGTCCTTTACTGTCCCCTCTCACTCCTGTTCATACAGGTTGAGAGCCCAACACTGTACCCCCTCCGTCATGTTTATCCAGATTATCAGTCCTTTACTGTCCCCTCTCACTCCTGTTCATACAGGTTGAGAGCCTCACACTGTACCCCCTCCGTCATGTTTATCCAGATTATCAGTCCTTTACTGTCCCCTCTCACTCCTGTTCATACAGGTTGGGAGTCCCACACTGTACCCCCTCCATCATGTTTATCCAGATTATCAGTCCTTTATTGTCCCCTCTCACTCCTATTTGTTCAGGTTAGGCATCCACTACTCTGCCCCCTCACTCCTTTGCATCCAGATTGGGAGTCAAACACTTGACCTTCTCACTCCTGTGTCAAGGTTGAGAGTGCTTTACCTTTCATTCCTGAGCATACAGGTTGGGGGCTGTACACTATGCTCTCTCTCCTGTGCATCCAGAATGGGAGTCCCACACTATGACCCTCACTTCTGTTTGTCCAGATTTGGAGTCCAAACTGTGACCCTCCTACTGTTTGTCAAGATTGGAGGTCCCACACTGTGACCCTGCTTTAGTTTTATATTACCCTGCTAGTGATAGGGGCAAAAGGAGATGTAGGGGCTCTAGAAAAGGGGGTAAAACTTATCAAACAGTTTTGTACTGAAAAACTGGGACAACAGAAACTAAACCAAGTTAACTTTCTTCATTTATCCTAATATCTAGTGTTCATATGCAGAGTATGTCATTTTATGTTTTTATTGTTTGAAGTAGTAATTACATATGCTTAAATGTCTAAAATTATCCTTCAACTTCCCATTTGTGGGAAAATAGTAACACCTTTATAATCAGTATTTTAAATCATATCAGTGGATAGTTGTAAAGTCTTTTATCATTCATTTCTAACAGACATGGTTCATGGTTCTTACCATCTGTGTTATTATTTTATCATGGTTTGGTGTAAAATACATTCAGCTCTGCACAACAGAATGAAAAATTGTGAAATATATTTTCGATTTATGGGCCAATCATAACTTTACTTAGCTTTGTTCCACTAATACTGCTTTTATAAGTTTTAGCGGTATCTTTATTTATTATGAATACCAATGTTGTTTTAGATACCCAGTTTCTATATATGTATTTATTTTCTTACACCCAAACATTTGTTGTACCAATGAACTTCTTAACCTTTCAGCAATACATATAATTTTTGTATTGTGCTCAGAGAAAATATGCATGTAACGTGCATGCAGTATCTATGCAAATTTATGCAGTGCACAAAAAGGCAAAATTTATATTAAAGAAAACCAGTTAAATTGCATTCTTAGTAAAATATTTTTTATTTCTAACAAGTTGACTTAAGATGAAGTTTCAAGTGTAGCTAGCTAATCTGAATGGATTTAGTATCAGACAATGTAGGCAATATGGTCAAATTTTCATTTTATAAATGTTTCAATACCTCATGAATTATGGAATGTAAATGCTCCAGCAAGCTGTCAACACACAAATCCAAGAATATTTGGAATATAGAAATGTAAGTATTTGTGTGCAAAGTTCAAGATTACTTGCACTCGTTTATGAATTTTTTTTTTACACATTTAAAATTTGTAGCAGAGATTTTTCTCCAACTATCAGTTTTTATGTGCAGATGTAGAGGTTTTACTTAAAAGGCATGAGAGAAGGGCACACTAGTCTCAGTCTATTGCTGTTATTTGTCTCCTGTATTTTACTGAATCAGCTAATTAAAAGATAACACACTGTCAATATTGTGTTGCCTGTTACCTTTAATGATGTGGATATTTTAATGTAAACAAAGGCAAATTTGACTAATTCATATCTCCCGCCAAATAATGCAAATTTAGTCACACACCGCAGAGCAGCACCAACACTCATCAGTCTTTTTATCGAAAGCGAGCTTGCAAGTACCTATCCATCCAACAAACAACAGGGCCATGATGGCCCTACAACGCTCACCTGAATACTTCGCCTTTGGGTCTGCTGTTGATTTTTAAAGATTCTCCCTATATAAATCTATATGAATTCAAGTGACCCCCAGGGTAGAGCCAATTTTCACTCAAGGGGCATAATTTGAACAAACTTGATAGATGACCTCTAGCTGATGCTCCATTAAAAATATATAAGTTCTAGGCTTTGTGGTTTCAGACAAGAAGTTTTTTAAAGCTTTCCCCATATAAACCTAGTATATAAAATCAACTGACCTCTGGGGCAGGGCCAAATTTGACCTCAGGGGCATAATCTGAACAAACTTGGTAGAGGTCCACTAGAAATTTTCATGACATTTGGAAAGAAAATGTAGCCTCTTGAGTGTTAACAAATTGTTTTTTTGTTTTGACCCTGTGACCTAGTTTTTGACCCATAATGACCCATCTTCAAACCTGACTTAGATATTTTCAAGACAAAAATTCTGAAAAGTTTTCTTGTCATTTGCACTAAAAGTGTGACCTGAAATGTTTACAAGGTTTTCCTTTGATTTTGCCTTGTGACCTAGGTTTCAGTCTGACATGACCCATATTAGAACTTGTCCAAGACTTTATTAAGACAATCATTCTGATCAAGTTTCATGATAATTAGGCCAAAAATATAACCACTAAAGGGTTAATGAACCAATTGTGGACAACAGACATCTGACATTCAACGGTCCTTTTAAAAGCTCAACGAGCTGTGCTCAGGTGAGCTAAACAAGAGGGCCATGATGGCCCTAGATCGCTCACCTAAATACTTTGCCTTTGGGTCTACTGTTGAGCTAACATCAAAAGCTTTTTTGAGAATCTCCCTATATAAATCTATATGAATACAAGTGACCCCAGGGGAGGGCCAAATTTCACTCAAGGGGCATAATTCGTACAATTTTGGTAGATGACCTCTAACTGATGCTCCATTAGAAATATCTAAGTTCTAGGCTTTTCTTTCAGTTGCCATAGCAACCAGAATTCTTGATGGAATAAAATTCTTTGGTAGAGCTTCATGCAAGGAATATCCCAGGCATGTTTCGCCAAAGTTGGCTTAGCCGCTTAGGAGGAGATGTCGTCCAAGTCAATTTGCTGACGACGCATGACGCACACCAACGGAAGCCAGACAATCAAAGATCCCAAAAGCTCACTCTGAGCTGTGCTCAGGTGAGCTAAAAACCCTCAGTGCTGTAAAATAAAGAAGCACACGGCACTTTTTTGCAGTCACCTGTCAAAGCTCTTTTCAATGTTTTACCTGAAAATTAAATTTATTGACTGTACTTTCAACAGTTTTCTTTCTAGGATATCACTTGCTTTTTATTCATACTGAGGCAATAAGGTAGCACTAAGAAATGAAGTAGAGTAATTTTCAATTCGGACCAAAATATTTAGTCACCTAAATTTTTTCAGAATCTGTAAAATTACACTTAATATCCAATTTTATTTTTTAGCAGTAAATAAATGGTAAAAACTGCTACTTTTGATTACAATGAAGCAATGAAGTTTGAATTCAGCTTTCAGTGTTCTGAGTTACAGTTTAACATAAAAATTAGAGTGGGCAAAATATAACTGCAGTTAATAACAAAATGAAAAATTTGTAAAATATATATTGCTATCTGCAAAAATTTCAAGTAAAAATTTCAAGATGAAAAATATACAAGATACTTACAAAGACAATATGAAGTTTGAAAAAAAAAAAATCTCTAAATTTCGATCACAGATGTATCATAAGTTAACTTGAAAACTCCCGATAATTATGTTACTGACATGTAAAATAAAACAAACAAAAAAACAAGAGATGTTTGTAAAACATATATGCCCCCTAGCGTCTTATCCCTAGAGGCAGCCATGAAGTTTTGTGGAGACGGGGCCAAGCATTCTATACTTATTGATCGGAAACCGTTTTGCCTTTGACCTGTTGAAGTAAAAACTATAAGGGATCATATACTGGTCATGACCAACTTACATAGTAAGTTTGAATAACCTGGGCCAAGCATTCTACAGTTATTGATCGGAAACCATTTTGCTATACAAGGTCACTGTGACATTGACCTGGTGACCTGAAAAACTATTGGTGTCATCTACTAGTCATGACTAACCTACATACCAAGTCTGAGGAAGGTGGGTCTAAGGATTCTCTAGATATTGATTGGAAACCAAAGTGTTTACCGACCAACCAACTGACTGACATTTGCAAAACACTATGCCCCCTCATCTTTGATGGGGGTCATAAAATATGATACTGCTGCTACTTTGCATTATGTTTAAAATACATGTGCTCTTTATTCTAAAGTAATGCACTAGTATAAACAGACTACATCATATCAAAATATGACATCCTGTCGGGTTAATCGTACACAATCTACAAGCAAACCCTTACATTAAAAGAAGTTCCAAAAGTTGGAGCAACTTGAATATATGAATCTTAGATATTATAAGTAACAACTATCTTCTAAAATAATAAAGAAATACTCCATCAATTGGTTTTAACTTGGGATGTAAGTGAACGTTCAATAATTTGCACCCAATCCCTAACATACTTAAGTATTTTTACATTTTAAAACTCTACTTGTTCTGTTTTTGTTTCATAAAAAAAATCATAAAGTACTGAGTGTTGTAAGCTGGTGAATTAGCACCTGTTGTTGCTTTGACAATTATCTTCACACCTTTGGACAGACGACTGAAAGAATGAACTGTCTAATGTCAGTGGCCTATGTTTTAGCAAGTGTCACCTACAATGGGTAAGACTAGAAGATACTGGTGTGTCCATGTCCATTTAGAGGTCAAACTAGGAGACAGAATGATAGTGCTACAGAAAGAAAACAGATACAAAAATTTGTCAGTTATTGGCAGTAACCCCGATTTTACTTTATATATGCCCATTTTTTGGTTTGATTTATTCTCTCACAGAATTCTCGAACAATTAATATCTATATTGCTTATAAAGAATATAGAATGTAAATAATACTAGCCATATTCTGCACTTGATCTCCATTTGTTTTTCTTTTTGACCCAAATATAAATTTAAATCAAAAAGGGAATTACCTAATAAGGAAACTGGATACCAAGAAATACACCTAGTGTCCATGAATTGAAAACACCTGGATCTTAACATGGTAACATCATTAAGTTCAGTGAAAATTCTGTGTGATTTTTAAGTTATACCATTCCAATACAGAATGATCTGAATATTCAGATGCTAAAATGAACGAATTTTTGCCATCCCTGATTTTAACAGTACTTGCAAAGTAAGTTTCTGTTACTCCTATTTACAACTCTCTACTGCTTCCTTTATTTCTGACCAGTACTCACTCTGAAAGGACAGATGGTGTTGGCCATGGTGGCATGGCTATATTTTCTGATGAGATCTGAACCTATCCTGTCTGCTGTGGAAACCTGTATCATACCCTTTTAGCACTTTACTTCTAAATATATTCCTATATGCATCTAGTAACATGTATTGCACACTTGTGAATTATGTAAACAATTCTGGTAACAAGAGCTAGAAACAGCTTTTAGACTAGAATGAAATTTTGCTAATAACATATCAATTATATGAAAAAATCAAGAAATGTACGACTCAGTTAAAGAAACTGCAGCACTGTAAGAACAAAGAAAAACTACATTACTTGACAAGAGGGCCATGATGAATCTGTATTGCTCACCTGATTACCCTTTTTGCCTAATGACCATGAAGATGAAAACAAGGTTTGTCTATGTTTCAACTCTGTGACCTAGTTTTTGACCTGAGATGACCCAAAGTCAATGTTTTTCTAGATTTCAACAAGACAAACATTTGACAAAATTTCAAAACATTAGAAAAGAGAATGTCTCTAGTGTGTTAACAAGTTTTTCTGTGTTTTCACCCCAAGACCTAGTTTTTGACCTGAGATGATACATAATAAAACCTGACCTAGATATCATCAAGACAAACATTCTGACAAATTTTCATGACATTTGGAGAAAAGATGTAGCCTTTTGAGTGATAACAAGTTTTACTTTGAATTGATCGAGTGACCTTTGTTTTCAGTCCGACATAAACATATTCAAAATTGTCAAAGATGTTATGGAGACAATTATTCTGACCAAGTTTCATGACAATTGGGGCAAAATGTGACTTCTAGCGTGTTAACAACTAACTGTGGATGACAGATGCCAGGCATTAGAAGATCCTAAAAGCTCACCCTGAGCTGTGCTCAGGTGAGTAAAAAGTTATTTACAATGTATTTTTCTTAAGAGCAAAGATCTGTACCCACAATACATGCTGTTGTTGTTGTCTTCCATACTGAGGGTGAATACAATAAAGTGCTATCTGTTTCTTTATTTCATAGCATTTAGAACATTTGTTTTGCATTCACTCCTCGATATAATTTCAATACAAGCTGACCTGACCAGCAGGTAAAGTCTTGCTTTAACAACTGGCAATAAAGGCACTAACAATATAAACTATACATAAAAGGACATTTTCAAAATTTCCATTATTCACTTTCAAGAAAGAATTGTTACACTACATCCTTCAGAAGAATCACATCTTTCAGAACTCTAGAACAGTCTAGGTGTTCAACAGCAAAGATAATATTAGTTCCTGAGTTGGTGAGAAGTTTTCGTACTCTCATTCTACAGATGTTCTGTAGAGACCGTATATCTATGTCTGGGTTCAATTTTGGCAGACCATCAAATGGTTTGGAGTTCCTGCACATTCCATGGACAAAAGCTAGTTTATATAAAAGTTGCTGTATCATTCTGTTGCATTGTATCAAGCTTGCACCCTCTAGAATAGGTCGTCTTGACTTGATGAAAGCATTTTTGCCAAAATTTCCCACTCGACCTGAAGCTTGTACTATAAGATGTAATATCTGAAGCGATCGTTTTGCTTTTTCAATTACATTGTGTTTTGCTGAGGCTAGCCCTGGGTTGTTTATCTGTGAATGTGCAGCAAGTAGAGCAAGATTGACATAGTCATTTATTCTTGAATATGACTGTCTGAATTCTGAAATTTTGCACTGAACATCCACACCACTTTTGAGCAACACCTCAACCATTTCTAATCGACATTTAACTATGGCAGTCTGTAGGGGAAAGCCATACTTCGATCCCATGTTGATATCACAGCCGTTCTGTATCAGTTCATCAAAGACTTTCTGGTGCCCTGCAAGTACTGAGAAATACAGGGCTGTTCGCTCCTTGCTGTCTTTTCCATTTATGTCTGCACCAGCTCCTATAACCTGCTTCAGCAGTGGAAGACAGGCATATGTGGCACAGACATGAACTGGTAGCAAACCGTCTTCATCAGCTATGTTTGGATCAGCCCCATTTTTGAGCAGAATTTCTGAAAGCCTGTGTCTATGTATTAATGACTTCAACAATGCTGTTCTGTGAACTGAGCTTTTTGCATTTATGTCAGCCTTGAATTTTAATAACAAATTTACCAGCTTCTCCAAACATTCTGGCTTATGATATGCAAGACACAAATTATCTTGAGCTTTGTAAAGAAGAATTTCAAGAAGCGGAGTATTTCCAAAATCATCTAATATGTTAGCATCTATACCAAATTCAAGCAAAAACTGTACACATTCCAGCTGGTGGTGAAACACTGCTGTATGTAGCAGTGTCTTTCCATCCTTTTTGATTACCTGGACCTCTGTAGTCAAACTGGTGTCTAAAAGTCGTCTCAGCTGATGCAAGTTTCCAGATTCTACAGCTCTGAACAGCTGATTGTTGTCTATATCTGCATTTTGTGAAGACTTTGTTAGCACTTGACCCATGGCAGCATCAAATATACATGTCAAACTGTATCATATTAATCTGAAAAAGAATTTATACAATTAAAAAGGTCAAAAAATATAGTTACTAACAGATAATTGTGTACCAAAGTACTTTCAGACAGAAGATTAAACAACTAGAAATGGGTTCTTGATTGAACAAAAACATATGTCTCCCCCCAGCCAGTTGCTGCAGGCAGTCTTGAGTCAGACAATTGTAAAATTTGACATTTAACCTCCAAGTGTGACCTTGACCTTGAGACACCACACCCGCAAAGTGGTTTCTGCATGTCGCCTTGATGAGGTGAACATCTGACCCAAGTTTCATAAAAATCCTTCAAGGGCTTTTGAAGATACAGAGTGGACAAGATTTTGTGGCATTTGACATTCAACCTCCAAGTGTGACCTTGACCTTGAGACACCACACCCACAAAGTGGGTTCTGCACGTCGCCTTGATGAGGTGGACATCTGACCAAAGTTTCATAAAAATCCTTCAAGGGCTTTGGAAGATACAGAGCGGACACGATTTTGTGACGGACGGACGGACGGACAACCGGGGGAAAAACAATATGTCTCCCCCATTTTTGGGGGGGAGACATAATGACCAATGCTGAAGTTTACAGCCAGTCCACAAGCAAAAGAATACCTAACAAATTTTAGTGTAGCTCATATAGAGCTAATAAATATATTTCTAAAATAAGAACAATTTTGATGTTCATAAACATTTTTTTTATAAATTCATTGTAACCTCTCTTAGAACACTTTTGAGTGTTTCCTTTATAAAACTTGTATCTGAAATCATAAAAATGCAAAAGTGAAAAAACACATGTCAAAAAGGGTCTAAGAAGCCATGCAGCTTAGCATCTGGAGGAGGATGTTCCGGTCTCGAGAACAACTTAAACAACATAAATAAAACCAATTTTCCATATTTGTCATTTACCGAAACCTCCGCCACTCCGGTAACCAATGTTCTATTGTTATGTAGCCGGGCACAGGTTTATAGGTGATAAATGGATAAGGCAGAACCATGTGGCTTTGTAGCTCAGAGTGTCGGCCCTTTAGGCGGAAGGCCCTGAGTTCAAGTCCCAGTCGAGCCATGATTTTCCGCCACCTGTTATATTCAGCACCCAATGTAAATAAACTATTTTATAATTCAGCTACTACTTCAGCACCTCGAGAATGTGTTCACAATATTCTCAGTGACTGAGAATTCAAGACAAATTCTAAATTTGGAGGGGGTATGTGTAGCCGGGTACAGGTTTATAGGTGATAAATCGATAAGGCAGAACCATGTGACTTGGTAGCTCAGTTGGTAGAGTGTCCACCCTGTAAGTGGAAGGTCTTGGGTTCAAGTCACAGTCAAGCCAAAAATATTTCACCACCTGTTACATTAAATATTGATTGATATGGCTGGTAACTGAACAAATCGGTAACACAACAAATCGGTAACATGATTTTATGCAGTAAAAAAACAGAGAAATCGGTAACAAAAGAAATATTGTTTGTAATTTGATATAGTTGAGATCGTGATAGAGTAGGTGTGAATAAAACCTTTAATGACCGCGATCACTTTGTGTTTTTTTAGCAATTTATATAAATATATAGGTGTATTTAAATAGATATTAGTTATTGAAATATTGAGTATTGAAACCTTATGTGTTGCGGAATATTGTTAAAGTTTTATATATTTTAAATGTGTTTATATTTTAATACATTGCCGTTATTAGATTATAAACTGATTTAAATCAATGATCAAGCGGTAATCATTGAATTCATTACTACCTTCAATGTCGTTATCAGTGCAAAAAGTAACTATGATTATAATATTACAGAATAAATTTTAATAATGATAATTGCATGACAAACACAAATTATATAATTACCTGCTGAGACAAACCAGAGACATAGATAACATCTCTGGACAAACTAATAACTTCTTTAACGACCGACACATGTTGTTAGCACCTTTCTATGATGAGCAATGTACGCTAGCACGTCTTTTCACACCTACTTTATCACCTTTCTGGGTTCATATAATATTTCTATTGTTACCAGTTTCTCCTAAAATCATGTAACCAGTTTGTCTTGTTACCAATTTTGTCTTGTTACCGATCTGTCTTGTTACCAATTTGTCTTGTTGCCGATTTGTCGGTAAATCATATGGCTGCTGAAGGGGATGGCAGACATTTCACTCCCAGGACGTTTCACACCTAGACGATTCACTCCAATATTGGGAGTGAACCGTCCTGAAGACGTTTCACTCCCCAATAGAATACTATATATAAAATATGTCCATTTGTATGAAGAAAAATGATAACTTAAAGAAACTGTATATTGTACAGACAATGTAAATCATAACTTTTAATTATTTTTAGAAGTTTAGGCCATTCTTTGAAGTTTTTAAATTGTATTATAAAATATGACATGATTAATTTACTTTCCTTTAATTCCATTTGACTATATGTAATTATCATTTTATTTGTATTTTTAAAAAAATAATCAATTTTATTTCACTTAGATAAATCCAAACTGTTATCTGAAATTGACTTACAAATACTAATTAATTGTTGTTTGACCCGGGCCTAATGAGGGACATTGCTGATAACAAATTATCTCCCTTACTCAGATAACATCTAAGGTAGACCAAATTGCATTTTAGTCCTTTCAGTTGGAATCCTCTGACTTTATCCTTGTTTCTCTTTGTGAATGTCTTGACATTTAGCTGTGAAAATTGTTACTTATACTTTAAATAAAAAGTTAGGATTAACAAAAAACAATTAATATGGTATTAGCAAAACATGTTGCTAAAGTAAATGCTTAATCTGACTATCATTGTTGCAAATAATTAGGCTTAATTATCACCATACCAAAAGAGAAAATAGCGATGAAAACAGAGGAATCCAAATGGTTCCCCATTAAGACATTAACATTTTCTTCGACTGCAACCTCTGTGATGTATTGTTTGTATGTATTAAATAGATAATTATTATTAAATAAAAAATTATGTTGTAACAAACTAATGTTTTTGAGTAAAAAAAAGTACTTTAAAAGATAGAGGAAATTGATCCCACACTATTCAATAATTTCATATGGTCGAAAAAAAGAAATTTTCGTAACTTAATCATTATCGACATCTGCCAAAAAATGAGACATTAAACTAAAACTAAACATATACTACGTATTATAATGAAACTGTTTAATTATGACCAACATTAATGAATAAAATAAATATAAATTTGATGAATTTTCTCTTGAACATCTCATTAAAATTATATATAGGGAGTGAAACGTCTATACTTTTGATAAATTGGGAGTGAAACGTCTTGGTGTGAACCGTCTTGGGAGTGAAACGTCTTCAGTGTGAACCGTCTTGGGAGTGAAATGACTGACATTCGCTGAAGGTGGTGTGCTATCCAAAAAAAAAAAACGAATGAATTTCCACATGGTACATTTAAATCCATCACTTACAGTGTCTTATAGTGAAACTAATCAATTAATAACTAATGGCTTATGAGAATTTATTAACGAGGTTAAATCCCTTTAATAGGTTGAGGATGGAACGACAATAATTTCTGACTGCACACAATCTGCTTCAGTGTCTTCGCCGGTACGTAACATCTGCTGAAAGACAATGATGCAACCCTTGATGTATAAAACGATTTTAACCTTAAAATTACCTTATATTTGCAAGGAATGGTGTCTTCGAGAAATTGTTTTGACAACTACGATCGTCTGTGAGGAAAATAGCAGAATTACTCCAACTAAGCAAATAAAGGAAACTACCAGAAAGAAACAAAAAAACAAAAACAAAAAGACATCTTCTACTTCTACTTGATACTCCAGTCAATACTGACTATAACTGGGAGGGGCTTTGTCAGGAAAACTGTGTTAAAAAAGTATTATGTGCACTGTTAAAAGTTTAAAAGATAAAAGTTCACACAGTAAGAGAGTGCATGATTAAAAACAATAAGGGCGGGACTAGATGGTGACGGTCACCAGCCTATCATTGAAGATATTTAGGCTGGGACTGGATTTGACCTGGTATGGTAAGCTATTCCAATACCTTAAAGTTCTGGGAAAGTAGGAGCTGAGGTGATACTGGGTACGAGACTGGGGGATCGGGAAGTTCAAGTTTCTAGTTGGACTAAGGTGACTATGGTCGACAAACACAAGGTTGTACTGGATCTTATAGAGAAAAAGTAGGGAGGATTGGAGTCTGCGGCTTTCTAGGGTGGGCCATCTAAGTTCATTTAACATATTTGTTACACTACTTTGAAAATCATAATTATTACAAACATATCTAGCCTCAGCTCTTTCCCTGTACACTTTCAATTTTGTAGGTAAGTTGTTTCGGCCAAGGGTGCCATATTATTGAACAATATTCCAGTTGAGGTCTGACATAGGTGGTGTAGGCTTGAGTTTTGATTTGCCTATTTTGAGTTTTGATGTTTCTCTGGATAAATCTTAGGGTATTTTTTGCCTTGGAGGTAATGTTATTAAATGATTGGCCCAGTTCAAGTCTTTAGAGATGGTAAATCCAAGGTACTTGGCAGATTTAGTTGATTTGATAGTTTATTGTGTAGAGTGTATGGGAAGATGGTAGGGTTCTTTTTTCGGGTGATCCTTAGCACCCCACATTTGTCCGGATTGATCTCCATGGCCCAGTCCCTTTCCCAGTTTTCTAGTTTATGTAGGTCATCTTGCAGTCTGTCTGCGTCTGTCTGTCCCTTGATTGTCAGGTAAACTATAGTGTCATCCGCAAATAACCTTGATTTACTTTTGACAGATTCTGGCAAGTCATTGATATATGCCAGAAATAAACAGGGACCAATAACAAAACCCTGGGGGACTCCGGATGACACTGGTAGTTGATCAGAAGTTTGACCTTCAACTGCAACCCTTTGGCTGCGGTTGCTGAGAAATGACCTGATCCAGGTGGATACTTGTTGATTTACCCCTAAATTTTTTAATTTATGGACTAGCTTGTGATGGTCGACTTTGTCGAAGGCCTTTGAGAAATCCGTCACAATAACGTCCGTCTGTTGTCCATTGTCCAGATTGTCAAAGACTTCTTGGGTGAAACTCAGTAACTGACATCTTATCATTTAGATTATGATAGGAAATGACAAAGACCTAAAATGCAAGCTCTTTGGAAATTAAGTCCTTATTTCGAAACTGTTCCTTGAAAAATATAACAGAAGCTTTTACCGATTTAATTTATGAATTAAAATCAAATCTTACAGAAGACTGACCAACAAGTAAATTGAGAAAATAACACACGTCTCAAAAGGTGTTAAGTTCACAAATAGTAGAAAAAATGATTTTTAAAATGCCTTTTAACACAAAAAATAAAAGTGAAGCATTTTGAAAGGTTTTAAAATGAGATTAAAAAGGAATAGATGTCAGTTTTTGGAACTTATACAGCGCCATAAGCCATAAAATTTCAAGAAGTGTATCAAGTTTCAATTTAAAACGCAAAACATATGTCACGCCAGATTTGCTGCATGGAACTGCACTGCGCTACGCTGCACTGCACTGTACTGTACTCTGCACTGTACTGTAGTGTACTGTAGTGTACTGTACTGCACTGCACTGCACTGCACTGCACTGCACTGCACTGCACTGTACTGTACTGTACTGTACTGTACTGTACTGTACTGTACTGTACTCTGTATTGCACTGCATTGCAACTGCACTGCACTGCACTGCACTGCACTGCACTGCACTGCACTGCACTGCACTGTACTGTACTGTACTGTACTGTACTGTACTGTACATATCCAGTTACAAATGAAAAAGGCCATATTAAATCAAATCAAATCTTAATGGAATGCTACTGTAGACATTTCTCCATTGTTATTTTAGTCTATCTGGTTTAAATTTCCTCCCGTTTACTTTTTCAATTCCATTACGCTTTTCTTTGACTACTAATGCCGCCATCAATACAACAATCTTCATCTTCTACTCCTTGTTCTGTCTTCCGAATATTTGATGATGGAGGTGATGGTAATTGTGATGATGGGGAGGAGGAGGGGGGCCGTGACGATGGTTATGGTGGTAATGATGATGGCGACGATGATGGTGATGATAATTATGATATTTTCAATTCATTAAAAAGCACTAACAAGATACCATTCAAAATGCTTTTTAACATGGGAGCTCACTCGTCTGGGACTGTCCACCTGCATCAAAAGTAGTTGTGTTGTTGTGTAAGGTCATCTTACTGAAGTAGAAATAGGGAGAACGTGATTTTTAAAAGTCATGACACAGGATCAGTTTAGAGTTTCTTTAATGGAATAAATTGGCCGGAATTTGATCTTGAAAAATATATTTTGTTGTTGTGGTGGGACGGAGGCCGGAGAGAGCGGGGTGTCTTCTTTAGTCCTTTTCTTCGCTACCTAAGCTCAGATCATTCTTATGTTTCTTCATGTTTTCATCGATAACATTTGAGCTACGCTCCAGCAAAATTTATTCATTTAAAGTATCGTTGATAGAAGACAGATACGGATTTCCCAGTTCTGTGACAGCCTCTATGTAACTTATGATAACTCTGAAGATTATGGCTGTTATCAGCAAATTTTCTATGATCAATGTTTACCACCAAAACATGGGATCTCGGTTTAACGTCTCAACCGAAAGACAACTAGTAATATGTCAGTGGAGAAGCGGAAGATTGAGCTCACGACTCCTGGTTATCAACCCAGCACGTTCCTACTGGGCCACTGATACCTACTTGTCACTATTTGGGTTTATTTATCGTCGGTACCAGTTGTCCAGATGACTGATGCCCCTGCAGAGTCTAGTTATTCTAGGTTGAAGGGGGAAAGTGCAAGATACAGAACGCTTCCCGTTCAAGAGACACTCCTATTTTTTTCCATGCTCAGTGAATAGTACCGATACATGGGGCCTCAATTTAAAGTCTCACCCGAAAGTCAGCAATATCAGTGGAGATGCGGGAGGTCGTACACGCGACCCGTTGATTACTAGTCCAGGGCATTACCACTGGACCACAGATCCGCTCCGATCCCCACTACCTATCTCACACGCTCTTTCTGTCAGTCGGTCAATCAGTTGCCTGGTTGACTGATCGGTATTCAGTCGGTTGGTCAACAGATTACGGTTGGTCAGTTAGCCACAATTAAAGTCGGTTACCTCATTATACTATAAAAGCAACGACTTCCACTGCAGGGCAGTCGGTTGGTCGGCCGATCGGTCATTCTCGGTCGATACGTTAGTCGGTTTGTTCAGACCTAAAATATCATAATGTAATAATCTTTGTCATTATATATAATCTAAATATATGATTTTGAAGGTTTGCAGAAATACTGATTTCAAGTTAGGATGAAGACGTATCATATTTTCATCACCACATAGGGGCTTTCCATCTTGGCATAAAACTTCTTCAGGTCTTAGCCGAGTTTGATATGTATCCTTTTGTTGATAAATTATTTCATTTTTACCAGATGTAATATTTTTCATCAATTTTAAATTGTCTTTGAGATATTTAAGGCATACTGCAGACGATATTTTGTGAGATCTTGTCTAACTGCCGCGAGTTTTTGTGAGATTTGCACAAGTGGTCAGTCTTTGGTATATGTGGTATTTGGTTCGTCGTCCTTGTAAAAAACTTCATTTATAATCATTTAAAAACTGACAAAAATTGACATGTTAGAGAAACGGTTGGTTAGATAGATACGCATATATCTTAAAGACCAAATGTAATAGACAAGAAAACGTAATATTCCCGTATCTATTTCATGGTGCAGAAAGGGGAAATGTATGTCAAATTTAAGGGTATGAAAATCCGACTTAAGAAGAACAGCTGCACTTCAGTGTTGACAGTTGTAGTATAGTTTAATCCAAACATCTGTTCAGTGACAAATGTCGACTCGTCAGCGGATTAAACACCTTGTGATTAAAATATAAAACAAGCAAGATTAAATGTGTTTTAATATGCCAGTTAGCAGGTTAAGACAACTTTAACTATAGTTTTCGTTTCAACTTAACTTTGGAAAATAACTGTGAGGAACTTTTTTCTAATATTGCGTAAATTTAAACTTTACACAGGGGACAATGGTAAGAAAAACATGAGAAGACGGATTTTAAAGTTTGTTTTATATCAACATAACAATATCTAGGCATGAGTCAGACAGCTACAGAAAAAAAGGACGATATATATGAATTGTCCAAATACAAAAAGAGTTTGTTTTGTTTTTGACTTAAGAGAAGCTGTGCACATGCTGTTTTACAAATCAATGACTACAATGTATTTACATTCCTTCATGTATATATTCAATGACATACAAACCTTGGGTATAAGATAACAAACATTGTTGTGAAGTCTTTGAAATAATCGATTCCAGGAAAGGGATATTTTTAAAATGGTAAGTTTTTCATTGTTACTGCGACATCCTTCATAATACTTTATTTTCTTTGAACTCGATACTGTCGACATTGTAAAACAGCTTAGGCAGTCATATGTAATATTTATGAGTGTTACTGGATTGCCGAATAATGAAGATATTATAAAACAAAATATTTAATACACGGTAATTGTACATACAGCGATTTAAGTCAAACGAAATCATTTTTCAATATTAGCTTTTAAATCTAAAATTTACATTTTTTTTTCTATCAGCTAATAGCTGTGATACAACCGTTTGAAGATTTATATTTCAAACATACGTCATTGTCAGTAAAAGTAGTCTATTTTAAAATATTTGTTTAACTGCACATATCTTTGTCTGTTTTGTGAGGAATGATATGCAGGTTTAATTCATATTTTCGCTGTTTTTGTAATCTTTTTACTGTCAGTAATGATAAAGTCATCGTTTAAAATATACAATGGCAAAAACTCCGTCAGTGCAAACAATAATCTGATGTGCAAACAAGAGAGTTAAGGTGAAATAGTCAAGCCGCTAGGAAATAAGATAATTCGTAAACGATGCACGGTTTTGTATTTCAGCCGGAAGTTGAAAAAAATAGTAAATTTCATCTAAATGAAATTAAAACTTCTTCTGACATATGCTAACTTTAAGTGAGTAGATGAAGAATTTCCTATTGGATTAAACTGATGACGAAGTGCCAATTTATAATCTGCTGTACAACTTCAGAGTTCACTATACCACGCGTTCAGTAACTGCACGTGTTAACAAAAACTTTTAGTATTCATCCTATTACAGAGCTATGTCTGTTGCCCTGGTTTTCAAAAAATACTCGTCTTGTCGGTCAATTTTTTTTATCATGGTCTTGTAGGTCAGTTTGTTTATTTTATTATGGCCTTGTAGGTCAGTTTTTTTAATCATGGTCTTGTAGATCAGTTTGTTTATTTTATTATGGTCTTGTAGGTCAGTTTGTTTATTTTATTATGGTCTTGTAGGTCTGTTTGTTTATTTTATCATGGTCTTGTAGGTCAGTTTGTTTATGTTATCATGGTCTTGTAGGTCTGTTTGTTTATTTTATCATGGTCTTGTAGGTCAGTTTGTTTATGTTATCATGGTCTTGTAGGTCAGTTTGTTTATTAATTCTGGTCTTGGAGGTCAATTTGTTTATTTTATAATGGTCTTGTAGGTCAGTTTGTTTATGTTATCATGGTCTTGTAGGTCAGTTTGTTTATGTTATCATGGTCTTGTAGGTCTGTTTGTTTATTTTATCATGGTCTTGTAGATCCGTTTGTTTATTTTGGTATGGTCTTGTAGGTCAGTTTGTTTATTTTATTATGGTCTTGTAGGTCAGTTTGTTTAATTTATTATGGTCTTGTAGGTCAGTTTGTTTATTAATTCTGGTCTTGGAGGTCAGTTTGTTTATTTTATCATGGTCTTGTAGGTCAGTTTGTTTATTAATTCTGGTCTTGGAGGTCAGTTTGTTTATTTTATTATGGTCTTGTAGGTCAGTTTGTTTATTTTATAATGGTCTTGTAGGTCAGTTTGTTTATTGTATTATGGTCTTGTAGGTCAGTTTGTTTATTTTGTTATGGTCTTGTAGGTCAGTTTGTTTATTTTATTATGGTCTTGTAGGTAAGTTTGTTTATTTTGTTATGGTCTTGTAGGTCAGTTTGTTTATTTTATTATGGTCTTGTTGGTCAGTTTGTTTATTTTATTATGGTCTTGTAGGTCAGTTTGTTTATTTTATTATGGTCTTGTAGGTCAGTTTGTTTATTTTATTATGGTCTTGTTGGTCAGTTTGTCTATTAATTCTGGTCTTGTAGGTCAGTTTGTTTATTTTATTATGGTCTTGTTGGTCAGTTTGTTTATTTTATTATGGTCTTGTAGGTAAGTTTGTTTATTTTATTATGGTCTTGTAGGTAAGTTTGTTTATTTTATTATGGTCTTGTTGGTCAGTTTGTTTATTTTATTATGGTCTTGTTGGTCAGTTTGTTTATTTTATTATGGTCTTGTAGGTCAGTTTGTTTATTTTATTATGGTCTTGTTGGTCAGTTTGTCTATGAATTCTGGTCTTGTAGGTAAGTTTGTTTATTTTATTATGGTCTTGAAGGTAAGTTTGTTTATTTTATTATGGTCTTGTAGGTCAGTTTGTTTATTTTATTATGGTCTTGTAGGTCAGTTTGTTTATTTTATTATGGTCTTGTAGGTCAGTTTGTTTATTTTATTATGGTCTTGGAGGTCAGTTTGTTTATTAATTCTGGTCTTGGAGGTCAGTTTGATTATTTTATTATGGTCTTGTAGGTCAGTTTGATTATTTTATTATGGTCTTGTAGGTCAGTTTGTTTATTTTATTATGGTCTTGTAGGTCAGTTTGTTTATTTATCATGGTCGTGTAGGTCGGTTTGTTTATTCATCATGGTCGTGTAGGTCAGTTTGTTTATTTTTTTCTGGTCTTGTAGGTAAGTTTGTTTATTTTATTATGGTCTTGTAGGTCAGTTTGTTTATTTTATTATGGTCTTGAAGGTAAGTTTGTTTATTTTATTATGGTCTTGTTGGTCAGTTTGTTTATTTTATTATGGTCTTGTAGGTAAGTTTGTTTATTTTATTATGGTCTTGTAGGTCAGTTTGTTTATTTTATTATGGTCTTGTAGGTCAGTTTGTTTATTTTATTATGGTCTTGTAGGTAAGTTTGTTTATTTTATTATGGTCTTGTAGGTAAGTTTGTTTATTTTATTATGGTCTTGTTGGTCAGTTTGTTTATTTTATTATGGTCTTGTTGGTCAGTTTGTTTATTTTATTATGGTCTTGTTGGTCAGTTTGTTTATTTTATTATGGTCTTGTAGGTCAGTTTGTTTATTTTATTATGGTCTTGTAGGTAAGTTTGTTTATTTTATTATGGTCTTGTAGGTCAGTTTCTTTATTTTATTCTGGTCTTGTAGGTCAGTTTGTTTATTTTATTATGGTCTTGAAGGTAAGTTTGTTTATTTTATTATGGTCTTGTAGGTCAGTTTGTTTATTTTATTATGGTCTTGTAGGTCAGTTTGTTTATTTTATTATGGTCTTGTTGGTCAGTTTGTTTATTTTATTATGGTCTTGTAGGTCAGTTTGTTTATTTTATTATGGTCTTGTTGGTCAGTTTGTTTATTTTATTATGGTCTGGTAGGTAAGTTTGTTTATTTTATTATGGTCTTGTAGGTCAGTTTGTTTATTTTATTATGGTCTTGTTGGTCAGTTTGTTTATTTTATTATGGTCTTGTTGGTCAGTTTGTTTATTTTATTTTGGTCTTGTAGGTAAGTTTGTTTATTTTATTATGGTCTTGTTGGTCAGTTTGTTTATTTTATTATGGTCTTGTTGGTCAGTTTGTTTATTTTATTATGGTCTTGTAGGTCAGTTTGTTTATTTTATTATGGTCTTGGAGGTCAGTTTGTTTATTTTATTATGGTCTTGTTGGTCAGTTTGTTTATTTTATTATGGTCTTGTTGGTAAGTTTGTTTATTTTATTATGGTCTTGGAGGTCAGTTTGTTTATTTTATTATGGTCTTGTTGGTCAGTTTGTTTATTTTATTATGGTCTTGTAGGTCAGTTTGTTTATTTTATTATGGTCTTGTAGGTCAGTTTGTTTATTTTATTCTGGTCTTGTAGGTCAGTTTGTTTATTTTATTATGGTCTTGAAGGTAAGTTTGTTTATTTTATTGTGGTCTTGGAGGTCAGTTTGTTTATTAATTCTGGTCTTGGAGGTCAGTTTGATTATTTTATTATGGTCTTGTAGGTCAGTTTGATTATTTTATTATGGTCTTGTAGGTCAGTTTGTTTATTTTATTATGGTCTTGTAGGTCAGTTTGTTTATTTATCATGGTCGTGTAGGTCAGTTTGTTTATTTATCATGGTCGTGTAGGTCAGTTTGTTTATTTTTTTCTGGTCTTGTAGGTAAGTTTGTTTATTTTATTATGGTCTTGTAGGTCAGTTTGTTTATTTTATCATGGTCTTGTAGGTCAGTTTGTTTATGTTATTATTTCTTATCCGTTCGTATTTCTGTTTTTTTTTCTTCTGTTAATTTCAATAAGTTGAAGTTCCTGCAACTAAGGTTCTGGTGCATGACATATATATAATAAAAAAAAATGAACTGCCTCGCATAATGCAGGGCCATGCTCAAATAAAGATTCCCTCTTGTCCAGTTTTTTATTCTGATAAATAACAGTGAAAATATATCATTGTTTGTGCAGCTATATTTGGGATACTTTTTATCGAAAGGATACATCATGCATGTATAATTACTATCTTATTTTTTTCTTTACAAAAGAAAATACATATAGCCATACATACACATTATATATGTAGTCATGGCACCGAAAACTTCCCACAGTTTTGACAAGTTTTGTTACAATCAACTCAAATCATCAGACGTTTTGCGCGACGCATGCGCAGATTTTTAAATGGGCACCTGTTCTTGGCAGGCTGTTGCTTTCAATTGCTTACGACAAGGAGAGGCGTTCAAAAAGCCGTGAATGTTTGAATGGCACTTTTCTGAAGTCTTCCAATGACTTTTATAGCCTCATTATGATTGGAGGCTGGCATAGTTTCGAAAACATGAACTCTCCGAAATAAAACCACCATTAATGTCCGCCATTGTTGATACTAGTCTGCTCTAAGTGCCAGAAACTGGTCTACTTTCGTTGTTTTATTGTGGTAAAGGCGCGTCAAAGAAAACACCACCCACTTTGCCAAAAAGATAATGATGTTCTATTTCATTCCGGCCTTTAAATGTGGACATACCTTTTACTTCTCTTAACGAGGTCACTAACAGTCCCACTTATTGGCCGGGTTTAGTTTTGTAGGCTGACACCTGTTTCCAAGGAAATACACCGATCTGATGGCATTATTTAAAGTAAACCGAAGCTTGTAGACGGGACACCTTTAAGACGTTTAGGTGAAGGTTGTTATACTGTGAGGCAGTAACCAGGTGTTTGATTGTTAAGCTGATTTATATTAACGATAATGCATGTTCTGTTTTCTTATTATGAGTAAAAATTGATGTTGTAAAGGACAGTGTAAAAGGGTACACCTTTGACCTTAGCTTATATGCCTAGACATCGCGCACATGTACTCGCATTTACTATCATTAAACAACAGTATAGTCTGACCTAACCCTATCTGTATATATAGAAAATAGAAATGAAGTGAGAGACAGAAATCAAAATTTGCGTCACACATTGGCAAACGTTTTAGAAAATATTTCGATCGAATCAAAACTCTTGTTTGAACTGGTTGCCGATAGTCCTAATGTATTCATGTGTCTTAGTTTAGTTTGTGCATGAATATGCATATGTATATCCCCTGCTTGTTTTGTTAATCAGTGTTAATCAGTGTTTTCAGTGATCAAATCATGTAAAAAAAAGTATTCTTAATAAATGGAGGAATAAATGGTGCATGTATAAATTCATGTAGAAACGTTGTAGTATGGCTTTCATCGTTGCTTTCAGATGTAAAATAGTTGGAATGTTTGTAGTTCCGTTACCATGGCAAATATTTAACACACAATTTGCATAATTTCATGGACAATAACTACTAATGACCATGAAGTATAAAACTTGCATTCGTGTTGGAAGCAATATCCGCTTGATGAGTTCCCCACCTTGAAAATTGCGTTTTTACGACATTACTAAGGTTTCCGGCAGAATGAATGTCTATTTCTGTACACATCAGTACATTTATTTTTGCGGTACTCAAAATAACTTGCGGGTCAAAGTCACCTAAAAGGAATTCTCTGTTATGAGACATGTAAGAAATACTTTTTTTGCAAATACCGGACACGGAAGGCAACGTAAGCGAAAATACAGTTTGTGACTATTAACATTTTAGAGTTAATTACTAGAAATCTTTAAAGGAAGAAAACTCATAAAGGAAAAACAGACTTAACAAAAAACAAATGACAACAAATCGTTCAAAATGGCATGGCGTACTGGTATTAGCAAAGTTATGTTGACATTTAAATTCTTCTTTAGTGCAATAAGACTGGAATCCAAGGGATCGCAGGTTCAAATCTTTGCACAACCTCGGACGTTACTGGAGTACGAAAAGTGTTCGTCTTTTTTGAGATCGTACACCACGTTCCTTTGTAATAGTGGTAAACACTACGCATGAAAGATGGCCACGGGTGTCAATACAGTGGTGCACTTTCTGCATACTGGACAATCCACACATTCTTAAACCTTCGTTTGTGCATACTTCTACAAAGCAAAAATTAAATGCCTCTTTCACATGACTGTCGGGTCTTCTATCATCAACAATGTGGAACGCACTGGTCCAGTGACCTTAAACTCGACAGACAGGTTAGTTACGACCAGTTGGTGAACTCTAAAGATTTTGAAGATACTACGTCATAGGTCAAAAGGCGTCCAGTCAAGAAAATATTTCTAATTAACTTCTTAAAAACAATCGGATCTTGAACTTTCAGACTTGATAAGGACGTTACTAGTGATGGGCAGATAAACATACAGATTCTGTGTTCACTTTGTTAAAGGTGAAGGTCACAGGGACCTTCTTTTGTAAAGAGGTTTTCAATACCTCTAGAATGGTTTGACCGGTGGTCTTCAAGCTTCACAGAATTAGAAGTCAACAGTGTAAAAATATATTAACTTTCAAGAACATGTAATCTAAACAGCCCAAGTGTCAAAGTCGTGGTGACCATCAAATAACTGAGATATTTTCGATTTGAGAGGCGTCAATTATTGTCATTACAACAACTCTTGTCAATATGCACTATAGGTTGAATAGTTTATTCTCTTTTTTTATTCAGAACATTAAATAGAAACACAAAAGATCCAGATCTGTGTAAATTGTGTTCCAAAATCAATCGCCTGTATATGTTAAAAACACAACAATTTAAGGCATTTGGAAAATGAAAGAGTAGTAACCAGAAATTAGAAATAAAGAATGTGTTATGTTGATACAGTTATGGGTAATACAATAGTTCACACATCTTATTATATTTCAAAACTAAATTAGACAAATCGCTGCACTGTGCTTACAAATTGTTAGCAGGCGTGGCCCTTTGAAATATTAACTCTACAGAAATATGATGTTTGCTCACTTTAAGGATGTCAGAAACCGTTCAGTTAAAAATGATTGTGATATCAGCAGATAGAAAGCAGATTAGAAAGGTCTGTTTGATTTAATTGCCCTAAGGGCCAGTACCTTTAACTCTTACACATTTTAATTAAACAACAATCTTTATTAATAACAAATAGGTCCAGCTGACCCTATGCCAACGCAACTCGCCGAAAAAAAGTACAAGAAAATTCATTTCAATCCGGTAGTAAAGCAGTAAGATGGCGAATTTTATTGTTTGCCCTTTTTACTTTTTAATTTTGAACACGGAAGACAGAAGCAAGTGAATTAGAATCTCCTTTTCCTTTTTTTCAGACTTTTGCGTACGTTATTATAACAAATCATGTAAGTCATGTAGGTTAGCGTTGCAGTTAATAAAATAATAATGCTGAAATTAAACGAGCCACCTTCTTTGTCTTCCTGTTGAACGAGATTTTATAACAAAATTGAATGACTATATAAAAGTCATGTCTCATTTTGTTTGTTATGATTTGTAGTAACTTTATTATCTTACGTCCGTGATGTTCCATGAGTTCCCATTTCAAACTTGAATTTTGAATTGTCTGAACTCATGCTCTCATAATCGTGGCGGCGAATATTTCTCAGGTTATTTCAATATTTTAAACATATCTGTTGTATGAAATAATTAAGCCTGGATATTTCTGATAAGGTATTAATGATATTAGGCCAGAACCATTCAAAATAGAATTCCTTATTTAAAGTTGATTCACATATCCTAGATTGAAAAGACGGCCGTGCTCTCACCTGAAGACCTATCTGGTAAAAAACAACGTGTTCTCAGCTTTTCTGTTTTAAGTTTGAAGATTAGGTATTTGGTGGTTTCATGCCTCCCATTTCGACATTAGCATTTGTAGTGACAATTTAAAAGGATCATTTAATTTGAAATGATAACAACAAAAAAGGACTCGAATGTTAGATATCAGTGTGGATAACGTTGAAGAAAAACAATCTTCAGTAGTGACATGTCCAGAGATACTGTAAAAGCAAGCTTTAAAATGAAATGTCTATGTAAAAAAATTAAGTCGTATAAAAAAATCTTAAGCAAGTTTGAAATAAACCCTAACAAAGAATTAATGCGTGTATAACGGTACCATCGCAGTATAAAATATTTTGCGATGTGCACACAACAATAAACTTTTGAAATACCAAATGGAAAGACTCTCACATTAGCTGCCATGTCCTCGTCAGTGCCTGCATGTCAGAGTTCTGTCATTCCTCTGCATATCCGTTCTTAAATTTGAAATGAGATAAGCGTGAACGTAAAAATATCAAACTTTATTTTTAGCATAATTAGTTTTCTTAAGTCTCATAGATTGACAAGCTGTATAGAAAACGTCAGTTACAAACAATTGTCGCATTAATCTAACCGTTTCCGAGTGTGTTATATTACGCATAAAAAGTTTTTTTCCTGTCATAGTATGTCAGTTCCTTAACGCGAAATAAATAAGTCCAAGTATTAAGTAAATATTTCTCCGTAATATTATATCATGTGTTAAGAAGGTGCAATTGAAATGAGGTGGTGTAGTCATTAATTATATAACGTAACAAAAGGTACAGCCCCGAGCAGGTTTACTTCAATATTTGTTTTCCATTTAATGTGTCTAAAATCATTGGTAACTCTCTCATCACACTATGGTGTCTTTTTTATATATTTGTCTTCTACCTGTACAAAAGAATAAAGAACTAAACGTTTTGATGTCCGTTTAACAATGTGAAATTGGTTGTGTGGGCTGTTAACAAACACGATATGTTATTTATCTGATAAAAAAAGTTTGTAAAATTGAAATACCAGTGTGCGCGTGTTTCATTACTGTGTTGGACAAAACACTAAGATTCTATTTATTATTATGTGACCTATGAGAATTCGAAACTCCGGTTAGGCTTAGTGCTCTACTAAAACTCAACATGACACAGACTGTTGCCGTCATTTCTTGTCATATACAAGAGGAACAGCGAGTTTTGACCAAACAATTACTGGAGTCAAGTCCATGAAAGAGACGGAATCGGAGTCAATCAGTTTGGTGGTGTACTTTACTAGCAGTAAAAAGGTTTTGTTAATTTTCTTTGTTCGTAAGAAATGTAAGTATATACAGACAAGACTCTGGTTCATTTCAACTTTCGCTGAGCTCACATAGAAAACCGAAAATTCTTGGCACTGCAGCGATCTAAGAGTCCTATCTTCTTGGCACTGCACCGGTCTAAAGGTCCTATGGTTCTTGGCACTGCACCGGTCTAAAGGTCCTATGGTTCTTGGCACTGCACCGGTCTAAAGGTCCTATAATTCTTTGCACTGCACCGGTCTAAAGGTCCTACGGTTCTTGGCACTGCACCGGTCTAAAGGTCCTGTCTTCTTGGCATTGCATCGGTCTAAAGGTCCTATAGTTCTTGGCACTGCACCGGTCTAAAGGTCCTATAGTTCTTGGCACTGCATCGGTCTAAAGGTCCTATAGTTCTCTGCACTGCACCAGTCTAAAGGTCCATTCGTTCTTGGCACTGCACCGGTCTAAAGGTCCTATAGTTCTTGGCACTGCACCGATCTTAAGGTCCTATAGTTCTTGGCTATGCACCGGTCTAAAGGTCCTACAGTTCTTGGCACTGCACCGGTCAAAAGGTCGCTAGTTCTTGGCACGACACCGGTCTAAAGGTCCTATAGTTCTTGGCACTGCATCGGTCTAAAGGTCCTATAGTTCTTGGCACTGCACCGGTCTAAAGGTCCTGTCGTTCTTTGCACTGCACCGGTCTAAAGGTCCTATCGTTCTTGGCACTGCACCGGTCTAAAGGTCCTTTCGATCTTGGCACTGCACCAATAGGTCTAAATGTCCTTTAGTTCTTGGCACTGCATCGGTCTTAAGATCCTATCTTCTTGGCACTGCACCGGTCTGAAGGTCTTATAGTTCTTGGCACTGCACCGGTCTAAAGGTCCTGTCGTTCTTGGCGCTGCACCGGTCTAAAGGTCCTATCGTTCTTGGCACTGCACCGGTCTAAAGTTCCTTTCGATCTTGGCACTGCACCGGTAGGTCTAAATGTCCTTTAGTTCTTGGCACTGCACCGGTCTTAAGGTCCTATCTTCTTGGCACTGCACCGGTCTCAAGGTCCTGTCGTTCTTGGCACTGCACCGGTCTAAAGGTCCTATCGTTCTTGACACTGCACCAGTCTAAAGGTCCTATCGTTCTTGGCACTGCACCGGTCTAAAGGTCCTATCGTTCTTGGCACTGCACCGGTCTAAATGTACAATGAAATGTTAAAATAAAAACACATTGATTTAGTTTCTTTAATAATAAACGTAAGAAGATTTTAGCAACGTTAACAGGAAGAAACATATTGAACGATTTTAGCTAACGTCTTTTTCCTCAAAACTCGTCGAGCGAAATATTTATGGCATACATATTTGTTTATAAGTGTAAAATTATAGTTTTAGTGTAATTTGGGATATCATCTTTATAAAATCAGTACTATTATCATTCAGAAGTCTCATTCTTTCAAACTTTCGAAGTATGGCTGACTTTGGGATGGTAACAGTGATGTCGTAAGCACATGTTTAATTTCATTTTATTTCAACACACCTGGTTATCCCAAATTATTATATATGATATATGAAATAAATGTGATCTTTTATTTTGTTTCTCTTTCCTGTGAGAACAATAAAACAATAAAGGCACACCTGTCGTATAAGAGTTGATTGAAAATGTCGTTTGAACACATATAGTGACATCCCCGAAAACCGATGACATACACACGCAATCACACATGTAAGGAATAATCATTAATAAAGTAATCAACAAAGTATAGGTGATATATAAACTGAATGTGTTGTTAAAAGTGGAAAGAGTTGTATAATTTTAGTTGTATAAATATTACAAATTAGAACAAGGGATCAGTGAATTTTAAGGTGTGTAAAATACAGATATAAGATGCATTTATCATCACGCATCTAGACTTCTTATAGAATGTATACCTGTTGAGAACAGTCAGTAATTTACAGTATTTTACAGAACGTGTCGCTGCAGTGTCTTTGAATAATTTTATTTGTTTGTAATGGCTTCCCCCAGAGGCCGTAAATACCAATCTTTTACAAAAATCCCAAAGCAAGAATCACAACTTATTACACGTGACACCTCTACTATTGTACACATTTACTCTCCGATTCCTTAACCTATATGCCAGGCGCCAGGCGGATTAGCAATTGATATTGATGGCGCACGGACCGGCCTCGTCAGAACAACCCTTTGACAGAACTCAAACCTTCGACTCCCGTTCCGTTAGCGGAAGCCTTTGTCACTAGGCTACGGAGACTGTTTAAATAAAATTACAATACTATTTACAATTATTACTTTCAGACCAGTTAAATAATAAAGAAATGTTGTTATCTTTATAATATTCAAGTCTGTTACCCCAATAATGCAATGATAGTAATCCGTTTGTAGTTTACCACAGAGAGAAAGTTTATGTCAATGTCATATTTACATATATGATCGTTGTCTACATTTTAAAAAAAATTATTGCAGGAGAAACAAATATTATCACTTCTATGTAAAGTATAAAGTTACAACAATTATTTTAATAAAAGGAAAATATTGTTTTGCCTTAACTTATATCTTCTCTGTGTTTTCAAACAGCAGAGTAAATATTTTTGTTTGATGTGGTAGGTACATGTCGGTACTAAACAGCCTATACCTACAGTAACTGTAGTGAAAAAAATACGGGACTATCTTGTTCAACTTTTTCGCTTTTTACAGTGTCTTTAGGTTCAATGGCTCGAATCTGATAAAAAGATGAAAGTTGGGTTCTCGTAAGGTGATTATAAATAGAGATAATGTTGCAGTGTTTAGCTTGTGGCTTATTTGATTGGACAACGATAGTAGAAATTAAAAGAATCTTAAATCAGTAATCGTGGTATGTTTTATTTATAATTAACCAGAGATCGTTTGCTTTTTATTGGACCACACATCAAGTTTTATAAGGTATCACTATTATACCGATTTGATATGTCATATTTGAAAATTTCAGATGTTTTTGTACTATTAACAATAAAAAATCATAAATGTCACTATTAAATATGTTTTATGGAACGTGAACATTTAGTTTATAAACATACTACAAACATTCATAATGTCTGTGAACTGTAAAGTTGGAGCATTTTCTCTGTGGTTGTGACATTTGAATACGAAGTCAGAGTCTGCCAATGTAAAATCTGCAAAGTCCGTATCAAGATACAATAACAATAGATACACACTTATTTTCATAGTATACAGTTCTGGTTAAATGATACTAGTAGATAACATTTTTCTGAAGTCATTTAGTTATCTTAAGTGGTTGGGCATTGATACATCGCATAGCAGGCACAACGCATAGACGGGTTGAGATTCCGTTTATGCGGCGATTTGTAACGCATTAAAGGATCCTCTATATGCGACAAAAAGCACATGTAGCCGTATAAAAGGAACAAATGATAACATGACCGTATGGACTGCTACAATAGGAACATGTATAGATTCGAATTTATATCTAAGTGCTTCTGCATATCTCCCGACGTATACCGTTGCAGTTCGATGATATGTCCACAAATTACCGAACTGTTGCTCCTAGCCGGCACCGTTCGGATTATGTCATTGAAGTGTAAGTTCTACTTTTAAAGTCAAATGTCACCGCCAGATTATTCAACAAAAATTTGAAATCGACCTAGGACCGTACAGCGCACGATTTGTCTGTGTCGGTGCGGGTGCCGTTCGTTTTCTTGTCAAATCCTTTGATGCCTAACTGTAGCAACTGATCCTTGGACTCCGATCGTCGCATCGCGCGTTCGCCGCCAGGGACCTGTCCAATTAATATAAATAAATAAACCGTTTGGTTGTGTACCAATCAATGTAACCGCGGTCCCCTTCCCCGGGAAAAAACGGGACATTGATTTTTCCACCCGGATAAAGTCCCGGTACCTCGGGGACATGCAAAAGGTAAAAACACGGCTCATTGCAACCGTTCCGTCTCAGGCTATAGTCCAGGTTGTTTTGAACAAGGAAAAAACACCAGACACTGACACCAAGGGGATATCGGAAATGATGAAAGCACTGGTCTTTTCATTGGGACCACCAGGGATGAAATAGTAAATTGATGTTGCCTCGAATAGTAAACATAACTACACAAAATAGTTAATTTGGTTTGACCGCAAATTTATTTAGTACTTTCTTAATTTGATGCTTACAATAAAATTTAACTTAAAAAATTGACTTATTTGTAAAAAAGATAAAGCAACTTGATATAGGCCCCTAGCCGATATTTAACCAATGCTACAATACTATTTCATACCTTTAAGTTGGTTGATCATTTAATATTCAAAATAGTAAATTTTACTAGGTTTAATAGTATGTTTACTACAAGTTATATTACTACTTTAAGTAAACTTTATTTTTTATTATTTAATTTTTCTTTAGTGGAATTAATAGTAAATAATACTATTCACAAATAATAAACTTACTAATTTACATAGTAATTCTAGGCAATAGTAAATAATTAATACCCAATGGTGTGGTCAATGGAATTAAGGTTATGGAGCTGCCTAATGTGATAATCGCCGAGGCGAAACCGATGGTCATTTTAAGACAGTTGTCCCATTTCGAGCTAAGTAACCAGAATCAAAGTGCATATACATATGCTTGGGGAATTTTTAGAGCAATCCGTGTATATGGCAAAAAGGCACAGTTGCGCCGCATAAACGGCTTCATTCCCTTAATGCTTTGAGCTTCGCCGCATTTATAAACGCCTTCATTCCTTTTATGCTTTGCAAATCGCCTCATAAACGGAATCTCAACCCGTCTATGCGTTGTGGCCGCTATGCGGTGTAACAGGGCATAGTGCAAGATACTGAAAGCGTCCCCTTCCAGAGACATATCTGGCTTTTTTATATGCTCAGTGTTTAGCAACAATACATTGGACCTCGAGTTTCAATTGGACGTCTCATCCGATAGAAATTGAGAAGTGAAAGTGATGGAATTAGGGATCGAACTCGCGAAGTTTTATGCTTTATCAAAAGACTATTGATCTTCCACCCACACCAACGACACCCACGAAATATTTAACTCAATCCCACATTTTAATCGCGCAAACTTTCGAGCATCTTTGATAATACGTTATGTTATCTCCAAGGTTCACGAAGTTTTACGAAATTATCGGAGAGGGTGAATCACTGAAAGAATTGTCTTAGGTGCATCACGAACACGTTATTAACAAAAACAAATATGTTGTCAAAATGTTCTTTCTTAATATTTAAATTATCAAATGTTTATGAGTAATAACGTGTGATGTCTTCTTTAAGCAATATATAGAAGAACAAAGAAAACAGATGAGACGAAGAAAAAAGGTTCCATAATCATGTGACTCATTGTCCTTGCATGTATTGACGGATATATTCGTATTTTTTGTGAATCTTCAGGAAGCACCTTTTTACTATATCTACCATAAGTCTAGACAACGTTTGGTGAATGCTTTGATCAGACTATGAAAGAAACATCATAAAACGCATTCCGCCAATTCAAACTGCGTATGTCTGAAGTCACGCTGTCTTGTTAACGTTATTTAAAATCTGATCTTTTTAGACCGAGATTCTAGCTGTGATATTTTTGTAACGAGATAGATAATGGAAATGACTACATCAGTCAAATTTTGAAATAATTTCTGACGCACAAGACAGGTTAACGTTCATATCGACCTGCACATAAAATGGATCCATTCAATATCTGTTTTCCTTCATATAGACCAAGATTTCCCCATCTCCGCTTAAACGGTTCTCCTCCCTAAAACAAGCACGAAAGAAAAACATTTGTTGACCAAATGCAGTTTTGAACGCAGTCAAATTTTGTAATTTTGCAACCACATTCCAAATATTTTCTTTCAAAGGTTTTGAACATTACGATAAAAGGCAAAAGTACATAAGGTAGGCGTATGATTACTTAGCTACAATGCCTGCTTTTCACCGAAATAAACTATTCTTAAAGGAGCATCCACCAAGTACAACGTAGAACAGAAAGAACGGGAACTTTTCTTGTTTCAACTGCTTTGTGCTTAGCGTCGCAGCTCAGCCGAAGAGCGTCTTTACTTGTTGTAGGTATTTATGTAGATCAGCCGAACCCTGTCTGTTCTCGCTGTAAGAAACTTACGTAGATCAGCCGAAGAGTGTCTGTCCTTGTTGTAGGTAACTTATGTAGATCAGCGAAAGAGTGTCTGTCCTCGTTGTAAGTAACTTTGGTATATCAACCGAAGAGTGTCTGTCCTCGTTGTAAGTAACTAACGTAGATCAGCCGAAGAGTGTCTGTCCACGTTGTAAGTAACTAACGTAGTTTTAGCTGAAGTGTGCCTGTCATCGTTGTAAGAAACTAACGTAGATCAGCCAAAAAATGTCTGTCCTCGTTATGAGAAGCGTAGATCAGTCGAAGAGTGCCTGTCCTCGTTGAAAGTTTCTTTACGTAGATCAGCGAAATAGTGTCTGAACTCGTTGAAAGAAAACTACGTAGATCAGCCGAAGAGCGTCTGTCCTCTTTGTAAGTAACTTATTTAGATCAGCTGAAAAGCGTCTGTCATCGTAGTAAGTAACTAACGTAGATCAGCCGAAAAATGTCTTTCCTCGTTATGAGAAGCGTACATCAGCCGAAGAGTGTCTGCCCTCGTTGAAAGTTTCTTTACGTAGATCAGCGAAATAGTGTTTGAACTCGTTGTTAGTAACTTACGCCAATCAGCCTTAGAGTGTCTGTTCTCTTTGTAAGTAACTTAAATAGATCAGCGAAAGATTGTCTGTCCTCGTTGTAAGTAACTTACGTAGATCAGCTAAAGAGTGTCTGTCCTCTTTGTAAGTAACTAACGTAGATCAGCGAAAGTGTGTCTGAACCCTTTGTTAGTAACGTACGCAAATCAGCCTTAGAGTGTCTGTCCTCGTTGTAAGTAACATACGTAGATCAGCGAAAGAGTGTCTGTCCTCGTTGTAAGTAACTTACGTAGATCAGCCAAAGAGTGTCTGTCCTCGTTGTTAGTAACTTTGGTATATCAACCGAAGAGTGTCTGTCCTCGTTGTAAGTAACTAACGTAGATCAGCCGAAGAGTGTCTGTCATCGTAGTAAGTAACTTCGGTATATCAACGAAGAGTGTCTGTCCTCTTTGTAAGTAACTAACCTAGATCAGCTGAAAAGCATCTGTCATCGTAGTAAGTAACTAACGTAGATCAGCCGAAAAATGTCATTCCTCGTTATGAGAAGCGTACATCAGCCGAAGAGTGTCTGCCCTCGTTTAAAGTTTCTTTACGTAGATGAGAGAAAAAGTGTCTGCCCTCGTCGAAAGAAAACTACGTAGATCAGCCGAAGAGCGTCTGTCCTCTTTGTAAGTAACTAACGTAGATCAGCTGAAAAGCGTCTGTCATCGTAATAAGTAACTAACGTAGATCAGCCGAAAATGTTCTTCCTCGGTATGAGAAGCGTAGATAAGCCGAAGAGTGTCTGCCCTCGTTGAAAGTTTCTTTACGTAGATCAGCGAAATAGTGTTTGAACTCGTTGTTAGTAACTTACGCCAATCAGCCTTAGAGTGTCTGTTCTCTTTGTTAGTAACTTACATAGATCAGCGAAAGAGTGTCTGTCCTCGTTGTCAGTAACTAACGTAGTTTTAGCCAAAGAGTGTCTGTTCTCGTTGTAAGTAACTTACGTAGATAAGCGAAAGAGTGTCTGCCCTTGTTGTTAGTAACTCAAAGAGAGTCTGTCCTCGTTTTAAGAAACTTACGTAGATCACCCGAAGTGTGTCTGTCCTCGTTGTATGTAACTTACATAGATCAGTCGAAGAGTGTCTGTCCTCGTTGTAAGTAACTCAAAGAGAGTCTGTCCTCGTTTTAAGAAACTTAGGTAGGTCACCCGAAGAGTGTCTGTCCTCGTTGTAGATCAGTCAAAGAGTTTATATCTTAGTTGTTACTAGCTTGAACAGATCAGTGAAAGACTGCCTCTCCTTATTTATTTATTTTATTTTTTTATTTATTTATTTTTATCAACAGCATGGAAAGAATGATAAAGCTTTACTTTTTTGCATTAGACAATCTTAGCTGTAACAGGTCTTTTTGCCATTTTAATTGAAACGGACATGCTCCTTTGTATTTATCTCATATTTTTCTTGAACATGAAAGTTCGTAACAGAAAGATGCAAATGCCACTCAGAGCGAGATTTATACTCAGGTTCTCCCGCATCGAAAGCCGACGACTGAAGCAAAGAATCGATTTCCTGACGCTGTTTTTATTAGAGTGAAGTTGGCTAAGAGATCGGCAATCGACGTTCGACATTCAATGTACAGCTATGCAATCAACATTCGGCTATGCATTAGCACATATGCTAATACACAGCTGTGCAATCTACGGTCAGCTCTGCATTCAACAAATGTAGAGCTGTACGATCGATATTTAGCTCTACATTCGGAATACAATATTCCTGAATGTAGAGCTATGCATTCGACAATCAGCTCTGCATTCGATGAATGTACAGCTGTGCAGTCGAAATTCAGCTCGACATTCGGAATACAATATTCCGAATGCAGAGCTGTGCAATCGATATTCAGCTCTACATTCGAAATAAATTATTTCTGAATGTAGAGCTATGCATTCGACGTTCAGCTCTGCATTCACCGAATGCAGAGCTGTGCAATCGATATTCAGCTCTACAATCGAAATAAATTATTCCTGAATGTAGAGCTGTGCATTCGACGTTCAGCTCTGCATTCAATGTATGTACAGCTAGGCAATCGACATTCAGCTATACATTCGAAATACAATATTTCTAAATGTAGAGCTAAGCTTTCGACGTTCAGCTCTGCATTAAATGAATTTACAGCTGTGCAATTGATATTCAGCTCTACATTCGAAATAAATTATTCCTGAATGTAGAGCTATGCATTCGACGATCAGCTCTGCATTCAATGAATGTAGAGCTGTGCAATCGACATTCAGCTGTACATTCAAAATATAATATTCCTGAATGTAGAGCTATGCATTCGACGTTCAGCTCTGTATTCATCGACATTCGAAATACAATATTCCGAATGCAGAGCTGTGCAATCGACATTCAGCTCTACATTCGAAATACAATATTCCTGAATGTAGAGCTATGCATTCGACGTTCAGCTCTGCATTCAATGAATGTACAGCTGTGCAATCGAAATTCAGCTCGACATTCGAAATACAATATACCGAATGCATAGCTATGCATTCAACGTTCAGCTCTGCATTTAACGAATGTAGAGCTGTGCAATCGACATTCAGCTATACATTCGAAATACAATATTTCTGAATGTAGAGTTATGCCTTCGAAGTTCAGCTCTGCATTCACCGATTGTACAGCTGTGCAATGGACATTCAGCTCTACATTTCAAATACTATATTCCCGAATGTAGAGTTATGCGATCGACGTTCAGCTCTGCATTAAACGAATTTACAGCTGTGCGATCTATATCTGCTGTACATTCGAAATACAATATTCCTGAATGTAGAGCTATGCATTCGACGTTCAGCTCTGCATTAAACGGATGTACAGCTGTGCAATTGATATTCAGCTGTATATTCGAAATACAATATTCCTGAATGTAGAGCTATGCATTCGACGTTCAGCTCTGCATTCACCGAATGCAGAATTGTGCAATCGAAATTCAGCTCGACATTCGAAATAAATTATTCCTGAATGTAGAGCTATACATTCGACGTTCAGCTCAGCATTCAATAAATGTACAGCTGTGCAATCGAAATTCAGCTCGACATTCGAAATACAATATTCCGAATGCAGAGCTGTGCAATCGACATTCAGCTCTACATTCGAAATACAATTCTTCTGAATGTAGAGCTATGCATTCGACCTTCAGCTCTGCATTCAACGAATGTACAGCTGTGCAATCGATATTCAGCTCTAAATTCGAAAAACAATATTCCTGAATGTAGAGCTATGCCTTCGACGTTCAGCTCTGCATTAAACGAATGTACAGCTGTGCGATCGATATTCAGCTCGACATTCGAAATACAATATTCCTGAATGTAGAGCTATGCATTCGACGTTCAGCTCTGTATTCATCGAATGCAGATCTATGCAATCGAGATTCAGCTCTACATTCGAAATAATTTATTTCTGAATGTAGAGCTATGCATTAGACGTTCAGCTCTGCATTAAACGAATGTACAGCTGTGCGATCGATATTCAGCTCTACATTCGAAATACAATATTCCTGAATGTAGAGCTGTGCATTCGACGTTCAGCTCTGCATTCAATGAATGTACAGCTGTGCAATCGAAATTCAGCTCGACATTCGAAATACAATATTCCGAATGCAGAGCTGTTCAATCGACATTCAGCTCTACATTCGAAATACAATATTCCTGAATGTAGAGCTATGCATTCGACGTTCAGCTCAGCATTTACCGAATGCAGAGCTGTGCAATCGATATTCAGCTTTACATTCGAAATAAATTATTCCTGAATGTAGAGCTATGCAATTGAAGTTCAGCTCTGCATTCAACGAATGTAGAGCTGTGCAATCGGCATTCAATTTTACATTCAAGATACATGTTCCTGAATGTAGAGCTATGCATTCGACGTTCAGCGAATGTAGACCTGTGTAATTGATATTAGGTCAACATTTAAAATACAATATAGAATTAGCAGTAGCAGATTGAGCTGCAGTAGCACTAGGGAAGTCTGAAAAGTCTGGAAAGTTTAAATCAAATTAAGACATATTTTAACATCTTGAGACCCAACCGAGTCTATTGCATAGGACTGCCACTGTTTCTGACACTCCCGCAAACATTCAGGAATTTTGGTGCAAATCGTGAAAATGTCATGTAAAATGTCTAGAGACCACCCCGGTTCAATTTAAAAGGTCTGCGACTGTTTTTAACATCCTCGCAGACTTTCTGGAATTTTGGTGCCAATCGAGAAAATACCATTTTTGACGTCTATGGACTTTACGATTTAACGGTCTGCGACTGTTTCTAACACTACCGCAGAGTTTCAGGCATTTTGGTGCCAATTGAGAAAATGCCAGTTTTGATGTCTAGTGACTCTACAGGGTCAATTTTACCGGTCTGCGACTGTTTCTGACACTACCGCAGACTTCCAGGACTTTTGGTGCCAATCAAGAAAATGCCAGTTTTAATGTCTAGTGCCTCTCCAGGGTCGATTTAACCGGTCTGCGACTGTTTCTGACACTACCGCAGACTTTCAGGAATTTTCGTGCCAATCAAAAAAATGCCATTTTTGATGTCCAGTGACTCTCCAGGGTCGATTTAATTAGTCTGCGACTTTTCTGACACTCACGCAGACTTTCAGGCATTTTGGTGCCAATCAAGAAAATGCCATTTTCGATGTCTAGTGACTCTCCAGGGTCGATTTAATTGGTCTGCGACTGTTTCTGACACAGTGGCAGACTTTCAGGAATTTTGGTGCCGATCAAGAAATTGCCATTCTTTAAGTGTAGGGTCTCTACAGGGGTCGCAGACTGTTTCTTACACTCTCACAGACTTTCAGGAATTTTGGTGCCAATCAAGAAAATGCCATTTTGATCTCTTGGGACTCTCCAGGGTCGATTTAACCGGTCTTCGACTGTTTCCGACACTCTTGCAGATTTTCAGAGTTTCCTACTGCTCTAACTGTTACTGCCAATTTCCCGTTTTTCCTATTGCTACTGCTGGTACTAATACTACCAACTTCATGTTTGATTTAATTTCTATTGCGGCTACTGCTAACATCGATTGCACAGCTCTATATTCGGTGAATGCAGAGCTGAACGTCAAATGCATACCTCTACATTCAAGAATATTGTATTTTGAATGTAGAGCAGAATGCCGATTGCACAGCTCTACATACGGTGAATGCAGAGTTGAACCTCGAATGCATAGTTCTACATTCAAGAATATTGTATTTTGAGTGTAGAGCTGAATTTCGATTGCAGAGCTCTATATTCGGTGAATGCAGAGCTGAACGTCGAATGCATAGCTCTACATTCAGGACTATTGTATTTCGAATGTAGAACTGAATATCGATTGCACAGCTCTACATTCGGTGAATGCAGAGCTGAACGTCGAATGCATAGCTCTACATTCAGGAATATTGTATTTTGAAGGAAGAGCTGAATTTCGATTGCACAGCTCTACATTCTGTGAATGCAGAGCTGAACGTCGAATGCATAGCTCTTCATTCAGGAATATTGTATTTCGAATAAAAAGCTGAATGTCGATTGCACAGTATTCTAATGTAGACCTGAATATCGTAGCACAGCTCTACATTCATTGAATGCAGAGCTGAACTTTGATTGCATAGCTCTACATTCAGGAAGGATTTATTATGAATGTCGAGCTGAATATCGATTGCACAGCCGTACTTTCGTTGAATGCAGAGCTGAACAACGAATGCATAGCTCTACATTCAGGAATATGGTATTTCGAATGTAAAGTTAAATGTCGATTGCACAGCCCTACATTCGGTGAATGCAGAGTTGAACCTCGAATGCATAGCTCTACATTCAAGAATATTGTATTTTGAATGTAGAGCTGCATGTCGATTGCACAGCTCTTCATTTGTTGAATGCAGAGCTGAACGTCGATTGCATAGCTCTACATTCAAGAATATCGTATTTTGAATGTAGAGCTGCATATCGATTGCACAGCTCTTCATTTGTTGAATGCAGAGCTGAACGTCGATTGCATAGCTCTACATTCAGAAATATGGTATTTCGAATGTAGAGCTGAACAGCTCTACATTCGTTGAATGCAGAGCTGAACGTCAATTGCATAGCTCTACATTTGAGGAATGTAGAGCTGAATGTCGAATGCATACCACTGCATTCAGAAATAATTTATTTTGAATGTAGAGCTGTATACCCATTGCACAGCTCTACATTCGTTGAATGCAGAGCTGAGCGTCGATTGCATCGCTCTACATTCAGGAATATCGTATTTCGAATGTAGAACTGAATGTTGATTGCACAGCTGTCCATTCGTTGAATGCAGAGCTGAATGTGGATTGCACAGCTCTACATTCGGGGAATGTAGAGCTGAACATGGAATGCATAGCTCTGCATTCAAGAAAAATGTATTTCGAATGTTTAGCTGAATGTCGATTGCACAGCTCTACATTCGGGGAATGTAGAGCTGAACGTCGAATGCATAGCTCTACATTCCGGAATAATTTATTATAAATGTAGAGCTGAATATCGATTGAACAGCTCTGCATTCGTTGAATGTAGAGCTGAACGTCGAATGCATAGCCGTACATCCAGGAATATTGTATTTCGAATGTAGAGCTGAATGTCGATTGCACAGCTCTATATTCGTTGAATGCAGAGCTGAATGCCGATTGCATAGCTCTACATTCGGCGAATGCAGAGCTGAACTTCGAATGCATAGCTCTACATTCAGGAAGGATTTATTTTAAATGTAGAGCTGAATATAGACTGCAAAGCTGTACATTCGTTGAATGCAGAGCTGAACATCGAATGCATAGCTCTACATTCAGAAATATGGTATTTCGAATGTAGAGTTCAGTGGCGATTGCATAGCCGTACATCCTGGATTATTGTCGCCAGTGAATGCAGAGTTGAACCGCAAATGCATAGCTCTACATTCCAGAAAGTTGTATTTTGTATGAAGAGCTGAATTTCGATTGCACAAGTCTACATTCGGTAAATGCAGAGCTAAACGTCGAATGCATAGCTCTACATTCAGGAATATTGTATTTCGAATGTAGAGCTGAATGTCGATTGCACAGCTCTACATTCGGTGAATGCAGAGCTGAACGTCGAATGCATAGCTCTACATTCGTTGAATGCATAACTGAACGTCGAATGCATAGCTCTACATTCAGGAATATTGTATTTCGAATGTACAGCTGAATGTCGATCGACAGCTCTACATTCAGGGAATGCAGAGCTGAACGTCGAATGAATAGCTCTACATTCAGGAAAAATTTATTTTGAATGTAGAGCTGAATTTCGATTGCACAGCTCTACATTCGGTGAATGCAGAGCTGAACGTCGAATGCACAGCTCTACATTCGTTGAATGCAGAGCTGAACGTCCAATGCATAGCTCTACATTCAGGAATATTGTATTTCGAATGTACAGCTGAATGTCGATTGCACAGCTCTACATTCGGGGAATGCAGAGCTGAACGTCGAATGCATAGCTCTACATTCGGGAATATTGTATTTCGAATGTAGAGCTGAATGTCGATTGCACAGCTCTACATTCGTTAAATGCAGAGCTGAACGTAGATTGCATAGCTGTGTATTAGCATATCTGCTAATGCATAGCCGAATGTTGATTGCATAGCTGTACATTGAATGTCGAACGTCGATTGCCGATCTCTTAGCCAACTTCACTCTATTGCTGTTTTTATACAATTATAGGCCGGTATGCACTGGACCATAACAACACTCACATTTATTTGTTAAATAAGCAGCTTTTACTTTTTATTTGATCCTAATGTACTTAGATCCAAAACATTGTTAATAAACCATTGTGTAAGGTTGTGTCATCTTCAGTTTAAAAAATATAATCAAGTTTTGTTTTGGTGGATTGAGTAATGTTCCGACTGATTCATTAGTTCAAAATGTAATGTGGAAGGGAGCGGTAATGAACAAGTAAAAACAAGATTTTATCACTCTTTTTATTTTAAAATATTGCTAAACAAGGTTTCTTCCGTCGCTAGGCTGAAACCGATTCGTCCCACCATGTATTTGTGCGTCACAACGTCTTGGTATTAATTCGTTTTATGTTTTTTGAGTGAAGTCACAATGTTAGTGTTTTATGACATTTTCTGCATTTAAACCAAGGCCACATTAGTCAAATTTTTCTCATAGATTCATTTAGCAGACTTTAGAAAGTAAACAAGTGTATCAAAGAAAGAAGGATAAACGTGGTGATTTTGAACAAGGCTGAGGGACAAAGCATCGATCGGAAGACACAGCTTTTTTAAAGAAAAGTCTCTATGAGATGTATTTTTTTTATCGTCGGTTAACGGTTGCATGCCCAGAAGTGGACAGTTTTTATAGACTGTGAGGACAAGGACAAGACAGAAAGCATTTTATTTCAGAGACAATCCTGTTTCTTTATAATGCTCAGTATATTTGAATCTTCGGGGGACGTCGGTATAACATCTCATCCGGAAACCAATTATTAGTACTACTGAAGGAGCGGAAGCGGAGCGGGGGTTGGGGTTCGAACTCGGGACCCCTGGATAACAAGTCCTGTGGGTTACCACTAGACAATTTATCCTCTCCATAACGAAAAGCACTGCTTTTTCAGGAAAATAAATTACTAAGAAATAGTGGACTTGCTTTGATAACTTGTGCAATGACATACAGACAACGTCGGCAAATCTTCGGAAAATCAAATTGCTCAGATTTATTTACGAAAAGGAAGGAAACGACCGGAAAGGACATAAGAATGGTATCGGCACACGAACATGAAAGTCATCGAAAAAATATAAGTGCATTGAAGGTAAATAAATCTAAAGGACACAATTCTACTGAATTCGGTGCTTTCATTTTCATGAAAACCAGCCTAGTCATGTCAGTATTTATCAGCAATAAATTCATAAATAATTGACAATTAAGTGTGAAATTGCTAATAAATTTCGCTTTATGATATCAAAGGAAAATTTAGTAGGCCTATTATTGGCATGAATCAGTTTATGACATGAAAAAGGTGTTCCGGTCGGTTTACCAGAAAAGACTTGATTTATTACATAAATGTTCGCTGTAGATCTGAGAGTCTCACGTGACTAGTTGAGATTTGACGATTTAAAACTTTATTTACGAGTAAATGTTTTAACTTATTAAGTTTGAATTTTAAAATCCTTATGATTAAAGATATTCACCATCGTAATTGTAATCTGCGACATTATTTAAATTGTGACGACATCCCTTCTAGTTTTTGCTTCAAAAGGCTAAATTTTCAAAAGTAAAAATTGAATACATAAAACATAACTAAATGCATAAGAGGGAAGCAAATCCTTTGATCCAAGTTTTCTGTGATGTCATTACACTGACTAAACACTTTAGCTTCTAAATTTATAAAAGGTTTTACATATAACATATTTAGTAACATAATCACTTTATATCTTTAAATGCATAAACCCTTTAATCGACGAATAGTAATGTCCAATACATTGCCTTCAGGTTGCAAAATTTATTTCTTTGAAGATAATTTGTATATTTTTTCAAATAATAATAATAATTATAAATAGTAATAATAATAATGTGTTGCTGTCTAGCTATCTGAGTTTATTTATTGTCTGTACCAGTTGCCCATATGACCGAAACCCCGTTTCTTGCAAAAAGTCGTAGTCATTATATCGCACTCGCTTTGTCGTAATCCGTGTCGTTCGTTTTGTAGTGTTGCTTTCAGAACTGGTTTTTTATACCCCAAACCGTCTAAGATGAGGAGTATATTGTTTTGCAAATGTCGGTCGGTCGGTCTGTCTGTCGGTCGGTCGGTAGGGACTTCGTTTCAGATCAATATCTAGATAATCCTTGGATCCACGTTGGTATGTATGTTAATCAAACCAGTAAGTGATCCCTAAAGTATTTCAGGTCTCAAGGTCTAAGGCCAAGGTCACAGTGACCTTGAAAAGCAAAACGGTTTCCGATCAATAACTACAGAACGCTTGGGCTCAGGCTCCAAAAACCTTCATAGACAGGTTGGTCATGGCTTTTAGATGACCTCTATAGTTTTTCAGGTCATTAGATCAAAGGCCAATGTCACAGTGACGTTGAAAGCAAAACAGTTTCTGATAAATATCTAAGAAATTCTTAGGTGCAGGTTCCTCAAACTTGGTATGTAGCTTTACCGTATTCAGTATATGACTTTTTGGGTCACTAGGTCAGAGGCCGAGGTCACAGTGACCTTGAAAAGCTAAAAGGTTTCCGATCAATAACTATAGAACGCTTTGGTCCACGCTCCCCAGTACTTTATAGGCAGGTTGGTCATGGCCATTAAATGACCTCTGTAGTTTTTCAGGTCATTAGGTCAAAGGCCAATGTCACTGTGACGTTGAAAAGCAAAACGGTTTCCGATGAATATCTATAAAAATCCTTAAGTCCAACTTCCTAAAACTTGGTATGTAGGTTGGTCGTATTCCGTAGATGGCTCTTATGGCCAGTAAGCGATCAGTAGTTCAGGTCACAAGGTCAAAGGCCGAGGTCACAGTGATCTTGAAAAGCAAAACGATTTCCGATCAATATCTATAGAACGCTTGGGCCCAGGCTCCCCAAAACATCATAGGTAGGTAGATCATGACCATTAGATAATCCCTATGTTTTTTCGGGACATTAGGTCAAAGGCCAATATCACAGTGACCCTGAAAAACAAAACATTTTCAAATTAATACCCGGATAATGTTAGGGCCCAAGTTCCTCAAACTTGGTTTATAAGTTGATCATGATCAGTAGATGACGCGTATAAATTTAAGGATCATTAGGTCAAAGGCCAAGGTCACAGTGACCTTGACAAGAAAAACCTTTTTCAAAAGATATCTAGAGGATCCTTCTCAAACTTGGCCTATAGGTTGGTCATGACCAGTAAATGACCCCTATAGTATTTTGGGACACTAGATCAAAGGCCAAGGTTACAGTGACCTTTAAAAGCAAAACGGTTTCCGATCAATAACTATAGAATGATTGGGTCCAGACTCCTCAAATTTTCATTGGCAGGTTGGTCATGGCCAGTTGATGACCCATATAGTTTCTGGGTCATTAAGTGAAAGGCCAATGACACAGTGACCCTAAAATACCTTTTCCAATAAATATCTAGAAAATGCTTGGGCTCAAGTTCCTCATACTTGGTTTATAGGTTGCTCATGAGCAGTAGATGACTCTGTAGTTTTTCGGGTCATTAGGTCAAAGGCCAAGGTGATAGTGACCATAAAAACCAAAACCTTATCCAATAGATATCTAGAGAATCCTTGGGCTCAGATTCCTCAAACTTAATATGTAGGTTGGCCATAACCAGTAGATTATCCCTGTAGATATTTTTAGGTTAGAAGGTCAAAGGTCAAGGTCACAATGACCTTAAAGTGCAAAATGGTTTTTTAACAATAACTTTAGAACGCCTGGGCCCAGTCTCCAAAAAACTTCATCGGCAGGTTGAACAGGGGCAGTAGATGATACATGTAGCTTTTTGTGTCATTTAGTGAAAGGCCAAGGTCACAGTGACCTTGAAATGCAAAACCTTTTCAGATAAACATCTGGAGAAACCTTGGGTTTATATTTCTCAAACTTTGATTTTAGTTTGATCATGATCAGTAGATAAGTTTTATAGATTTAAGGTCACTAGATCACAGTGATCTTAGAGGACTTTACAGTTTCGGATCAATAACTATAGCACACTTGGGCCCAGGCTTCCTAAAACTTTATAAACAGATTGGTCATGGCACGTAATAACCACTATAGTTTTTACGGTCTCTTGATCAAAGGTCAAGGTTATATTGATCATTAACTCAAAAATAGTTTCCAATGAATAACTAGAGAATGCTTTGGCCTAGTTTCCTTAAACTTGCCAGGTAGGTTGATAATGACCAGTAGATAACTCATATTGTTTTTGGGTCACTTGGTAAAAGTTCAAGGTCAGAGTGACCATTAACAGATAAATGGTTTTTAATCAATAACTAGAGAACCCTTGGGCACTTGCCCCTCAGACTTTCTATGCAGGTTGGCCTGTTCAGGAGATGATCCCTATTGTCTTTGAGGTAACTAGGTTAAGGGTCTAGGTCACGATGGCCAAAAACCATTAGGAGGAAAACAGCTTCTTACTGATAACAAGAGAACCCTTGGGCCTCGCTTTCTCAAAACATCCTACCTACCAACCCCTTATCTATCTACCTATCCATGCAGTTCCTGTACTCTTTCGTGTTCTCCAGTAATTGAACTTTACACATTGTATAACCAAAGTGTCATTGACATAATTTCCAGGTCCTTTTATTCATCTTACTAAGCCCCTGGCATCTTCACTCTCTTACACAAGCCCCTCTCCTACTATTACCTTCCTATACTTCTGTGGTTGCCTCTAACGATAAGACGCTAGGGTTCAAACATCTCTTGTTTAATTTTTGTTTTGTTCACATACACTCACATCCGCACATTTCCAAGCACAATGGCAAAAATTTAATATATGTATTGCCCAGTCATGTGGGTTTTCAGGTTTTTTCAAAGTATCTCTGTAATCCTGTGCATATTTACACAGCCGTAACATATCATTGAAGGAGCTAGCTTTTAGTGTTCTACATCCATCATCAACCGGCTAAATGCTTGTCAGAAAGCAAACGGTTTCTTGTGCATAAGGTTCGAACACTTTTGCTTTGTAAAAGCCGTGTCACAAAAGGGGTTTCCAAAAAAAATACAATCATGTATATCTGATTAAAATGTAAAGGGCAACGCTTGAATTTTTATGTACATGAATACACCTTTGAAATTTCCCTTCTCAAACTGCTGCTATGAAACTTAGTTTCAGTGATGTAAATATCAACGAAGTGTAATAAATTTACACCTATGAAACCATTATATTTGGGTGGGGCAGATATGTGCCACCTTTTATATGAATTCTGACAAATTTAATAGAATAGCTGTGCAGTTTTATGCACTTTATTTTGATAAGGTTTATTTTCATTTGGATTTGCGACATGATAGTGGTTTTGTGGCGTTTTGTTTTACAAAGTACATCTACCAACAAGTAAAGGCCCTGCCATTTAAAGTTCACGTTAAACAGAAATTAACCGTTGCGCAGAAACTTTATTCTTTACGAATGCATCCTGAAAGGACTTAATATGTTTAAGGATATATTTTCTAACACATTTTGAAACAATGAAATCTATTCAAATGTAAGCGAAATAGAGACATGTCTTTTAATTAACACTGAGGGCTTATAACAAAACCATTGTATCTCATTCCCTGTTTTACATCTAGTTACAATAGTATTACACTGAGTTCTCAAGCTGCTTCTGTAGCCGAGTAGTGTAAGGTGTAGGAATAAATTTACTGAAACTTCTGCTAGGGGCTTGAACACGGGTTTTACCATGGACCATGTTTGTTTAAGTGAAAACTAGGTATGTTAAGAAGAATGGAATGAGTAAATTATTCCGCCAATGCCTCCTGAAACGGGCGTCGAACACCATGCAAGTAAAATTACATGACGAAGAATATTCAATATATGCATGCATAAAAATATGACGGACCTTACCACTTGAAATAAGAAAAAAAGTTTAATCATGAAGTGACAGTCGGCCGTGAGATTGCATAACGGAAGACACTTCAGCTTTTGCTGTGTCACGTAAATTATTTCCTGGGTACCCTTTCATCACATCACAATATTATCAGTCTAGGGGTTTTCTCAAACGATTAATTATCAAATTAATAACGCCTGTTTAAACAACAAATTGACTCAAGCAATGAATATACGCTTGTTCAAGGGGTTTCCACGCATGTTAATTTTCACGCTCGGTGAATGACCACTAAAATCTCTAATTTCATTCTACTTTTTGAAAACACCGTTTCTTCCTTATGACTGACTTTCTACGTATAATTACTAAAATTTCAAAGGGCGTGGACATAGAAAACTCTGTAATTTAAACCCTACTTATTAATGACTATATTTCTACTAATTAGAGGTTCAGGTACTACCCTGTAAGGTTATCTAAAAACAAATACAGTTTTAAACAATGGAAGTAGTTTGAAGAACGTTGATAAACATAAAAGGATGATTTCAAAATGACAAAATATTGCAAAGTTTTCTATTCAAGACCAGCTGACCATGTCTAATTATTTGAGATAGGTGAAGTATTTGTGAAGACCGCACGTGACCAAAAAGATACGCACAAAGATAAAATACATAACAGATTTTCAGATTAAAAAACCAGTCCTTATACTGTCTGAAAGAAAGTGTAAAAAAAGAAGTCATTTGTGACTGGTATGTTATTTGTATATATGTATCACCTTTTCTGTTTGACCGTTTTGCGTTTTTATTTTGAACACAATTAAGGAATAGATTGTCTTTTTCGACAAAAATGTAACCACTACATGTATATTAGAACAATAATGAAAATAATAAAAAGTAATAAACGAAACATAGAATAGAAACTGTTTTCGTCCATTTAGAGTCCTTGTTTTTGGTTGTATAAACCTTCATGGTGTTTATAAATGTACCAAAATCCCCTCTGTCACACATTTGCCACACTACATGTCTATAATCTTCATAAGTGGTCATTTTTATTGTTGTAAATCCTTTACTTTAGCTTTGATCTTGGAACGAATAAACCATTTTGCGAATACTTAAATATTTGCTCATAAAGAAGTAGCCCTAAATCTTAATTAAGCAAATATATAATAAATTTTATCCGAACTATTACTTGTACAGTAACCACAATGCAAACAAGTGGTTCCTTTCCTATTTTGGATTATGTTTTAAATTCTATATGATAGGTTTGACTTGAGCGGTGCAATCAATGTCTTAGTGAACTGAAATCTGCAACTTGTATTATCATCTTTGTCTGAGATTTATAGTCCTAATTTATTGTTAACTGTTCGGCTAAAATGACATGTACATTTTTAGCACAATAGTTTATTTAAGAAGAGGAGATGCGTTCTAAACAACGGAACGAAACAGTAATTTATGGGTCACTAAAACAATAATAAAATATTCATGTATACGGCCAAACGAATGAACACAGTTGACAAAAGGTACAAAATCAAATTTTCATCATCCAGTAAGTCCCACTCAAGCCTCAAAACCTTGTTCTCCGTTTGTTAAATTTTAGCTTGTATCAGTAAAGTCTCTACTAAGAGGACCATACTGATTTCTTTCCACGTGTGCGACTACGATCTGATCGAAATATGAAAATCAGCTGGAGAATTTGTCCAAAATGTATAATATGTCACGAGTGATAAAATGGAAAGGGAAAAAATCCGCGAAGGAAATGACTCTCTGCCTTTTTCACACCCTGTTGCATTTCTTGGATTCTTTGTTGATATTAATGTGATAGGTGAGGAGATTACGGAATCCCTCGGCAGTGTTCGTTACCCTGTTGAGAAAGATAACGAACTCTGACATTGCGGAATATAACGGTTTTGTTCGTTGACACGAAACTGTTTGGCATCTTCTATAGCCTGAAAGTTGGCATTTGTTCGTTTTGTAGTGACGTAAACTACAAATTTACACAACATATGTTGCCATAGGTCTGTACAAGAATGTTTCAAAAGTAATAAAACTGACGAGCACGGACTGATATGTGGGGTAGATCATTGTTACAAATTGAAAGAGATCTTTGCAAGGGAAAGCCTACATCTCAGCGATCCGGATTTGGTACGGCAAAGAGAAGGGATTGATCCTTGTCAGTTGAAATAGGCTAAGAGTCCTTAACTTCAAGGATGAAAGATCTTTCTTCTATGACAGTTGATTGGTCTAGGGTCATCGATGTTTAATGTAGAAGTCATTGGTTCTATACCAGTTTTAAACGTTCACATTTTTTGGATGATTTATTTCAACATTTTTGTTTTCACTCATAGAATTTATGATTATTTTATGCCGCGGTATCTGGCCATCTTTAATAAACGACAGACTCAGGCTAATAAATATTCAACTAACCTATTTGCGAATTGATGACTATCTTTTACCGTGGTTTGATTGGTAAATAACTCACGAGACTAAATACGCACGTGACATTTTTACTACGAGACGCGTGTTTAGAATAAATATAAATAGTCTTTCTGATAATTATAAATTTCAAACTAAACCTTTAAAATGATAAAGATAAAATCCATGTATACAAAGCTGAATAAGCATTGGTTCTACATGAGTCACATGCAATTTTATGAAATCAATGTTAGTCAATGATACTTTAATTTAACGTTATCTCAGAAAAATATGTTACAAGTAATCTAATTTTACATTTCAACCAACCGTATGAAATAAATTGTTTATTTTTCAACATACCGATTGAAATAGAAGTTCACATATCTGTTTTATCACACTTCTGTTATTCATCACTTTCATTTTTCCACGTGTTGTGTTGTGTGGGCATGAATCTGTGTTATGCATAATCGTACATGGTGTTGTGATGTGTGTGCCTGGCGTTGTGTTGTGTAGGCATGGCGTTGTATTGTGTTCTATGAGCGTGTATGGCGTTGTGTTGTGTGTACATGGCGTCATGTTGTGTGTACATGGAGTTGTGTTGTCTGTGCAAAACGCTATGTTTTGTGTACATTGCGTTGTGTTAGATGTACCTTGTGTTCTGCTGTGTGTGAATGGCGATGTATGGTGTTGTGTGAACATGGCGTCGTGTTGTGTTGCATGTACGTGACCTCATGTTGTAATGTTACGTTGTGCTGTGTATGACATTGTGTTGTGTTGCGTATGAATATCGTACCTTAGTGTTGTGCATGACGTTTGTTTGTGTAGTATGTACATGATCTTGTGTTGTGTTTGCATGGCGCTATGATGTGTAGTGTATGCAAGTAGTAGTGTCGGGTGGACATGACGCTTTGTTGCATTGTGTGTGTGTGTGCATGACGTTGTGTTGTGTGTAGATAACGTTTCGTTAGGTTTTGCATCACATTATGGCTTGAGCTATTGTTTAGAGTTCAGAGTTTCACGTTGATTTGCGCTGTATTGTCTTGTATTGTATCGGTCATTTTTGCAATATGTTACGTTCTGATTTAAAATGTCTACTTTGCGGTGTTGCATTGTATTGAATGGTATTTGAGTGTTGTATCGTGTTATTACACATATATGTTGTATTAAGTGAGGTTAAAATTTACTGTGCTGCTCTTCAGGACAGAGAATGAAGGAATGAAAATGGAAGAATGAAAATTAAATGATTCTATTGGGTTCTGTTATCTAGTCTTTGTAAGCTACAATTCAGTAGGTTCCTTCATATTTGATATGTATACATTTCCTGTTTTGTTCTTTTACCAGAAAAGTAAATAAACTTGCTAGTTATAAAAAGTGCAGTTAAATAATAAAAATAATAATAATAATAATAATAATAATAATAATAATAATAATAATAAATCATAATAATAGAATAGAATAGTCATGAAAGAACAGTCAAGGGTACTTTTGTATGATTACTGATACAATACACCGCATAAACCAGCTTATATTTAGTTTGGTCTTAATCTTTAAGAGTACATCCATATTAACCATTATCTAACTGATATGTTTGAAACAAATATGGGGTGGCAAATACAATAAATGCAAACATTTTCCAAATAGACTTCAATAGTTTTTAGCTTTCATTTTGAACAAAAAAAACTAACAAACTATCACTCAGTTTACATATTGCTTGATTTCCTTCAGTTTTATCCCAATGTTGTACATGTATATATACAAAGGGTGATAAAATATTGTTGTATTCAGTTCCGTTCTGTTTTGTTCTGAAATGATGATGATGATGTTGATGATGTTGATGGTGTTGATGATGATGATGATGATGATGATGATGATGAAAGTATACTGGTGATGATGGTTAAAAGATTATTATACTAAAAGAAAGAAAAAGAACACAGTATAACAACAACAACAACAATAATAAAGACAGACATCGCAAATGGCTAAACAAGTTTAAGAGACCAGTTAATTAAATATTTATAAGGTTTTTCAGTCTTCAAGTATGGCATGTAATTACAACAACAATCACAACTTTTATTTAAACATACCTTTTCTTTAACTGTTGTAAAAACACACACGTGTTACTTGTACAACAAATTCTCACCTTTTCAATGGATCAAAGGTGTTGATACCTTTTTAAACACAATGTATACTCGACAATTAAAATGGAAAGAAAGCAATTAAATTACTAAAACGGACAGATTGACTGGCTTTTAAGACATGCGACGTGCTAAATTGGCGTTTTATCAGGAACTTATCTGAAAGAACATATGTACATAGTGTTTTTTCACCCAACAGACTTTTTCAACTTTAAATAAAATTCTTTATACATTGGTTGGAAAACCTTCTCAAAAGAATTAGGTAAATACTTTTGACACTTTTAACATGTCCTTTTATCATCAATCCAAAGTTTAAAAAGAAAATCTTCAAAAAATGTGTCCGATTTTAGAAAAAAGGGTATTTAATTTCTGAGTCCGTTTAAAATTACACTCGGGGTATCTGTTTAACATATTACGACTCGACACGTCCGACGGCGCCGGCTTAAAATTCAGATTTAAATTAATGGGTTTCGTCAATTTTGTTTTTATCGTGTAAATTCTGCAATAAAGGGATATTTAGCGCGAAAATCTCAACTGATGTCTGCAACCAAATGATTTTTGTTGATCTCAGTGAATGAACGCTTGCAAGCGAAAGGGAGGAGTCATGGATTGTTTATTACCAAGCGCCGCTATGTAAATGACGGCTTCAAGCAAATCTAAGATATTCTGTGGAATAGATTGTATGTTTCAATTGACTGTAATTTTACAAGGATTTTGTTCGATTGATTTGATTTCTGATTCTTGATGTGTAAGAAAAAAATAGTAATTTTACATATTGGTTGGAATAATAATTTGATCCGTATCTTATCTAAAGTTGCATTTTCTATTAACGCTTAAGCCATTTCTCAAGAAAATTATTGAAGCTAAAGTGAACATTGGATTATACATAATTCGCACATCTGGATTTTTGTCCAAATGTTAAATTGTACTAAAATCGAATTAAATCAGACAACGTCTGGTCTATTTTGTTTCATTACTCCATTTTGAATGATATAAAATTTCACAACAGAATATTATTTTGGACGTTTTGATCAGACAGTACTGCGACAGAAGTTATCATATCAAACAGTCGGTAATTGTTATATGCAATGATTTTTATCATTCGCCCGCGGTTACATTCGCATTGACTAAGCCAATGGACGAAGGGCCGTAAAACTTTATTACATCTGCAGTTCTTTAATACCCTTATTATCTTTATTTGCAGAAAACCAGTTTACAACTTCAAGGGACATGTGCGTTTGGAAATAAATGACTGTGAATTAACACACCGCATCCTATTTTCGTCTCTGTAAAGACGGGAGGAAAGTAATGTATTTTAAATGATCAACAACGAAAATATGTGAAAAAGCGACTACCGTCTGCCTCAGCTGTGGAGTGATCGTCTTTATAATGATGTTTATTTTTTGACTGTGTAAGTGGATAATATCCTACTACAGTTTCTTGTCAGCGATTTTAGATAACCTGTCCAATCAGCTACGGGCTATTTGTCAATCACTTTTGATTTCTGAACAGAGATTTTGAAGTTCGGTTTTTTGAAAACAAACTAGTAAACTGCTTATTATTGCATGACTGAAGAAGACCTGGTTAAAGGATTCAAATTAATACTTTTTATTCTAAAGATCCGAATGTTTTCTTCCGACGGTGCTTCGTGAGAATAATTTATCATTTTAATCACAATTGTTCAGCGGAGTAAAATATAAACAAAGTTCTGTTCTTGTCCTTGTACACAGTATCTTAAAACTATTGAGACAGATAATCTTGAAGTTTCACTTCAGATGTTCTAACAGGAAAATATATTACTTTTTATCATATAGTCAGCTAAGGAGATAAATCAACTGATCTTTTTACAGTGTTTTAAATTAGTAGACGTTTTATTTTTACATCAATGAACGGGTTGTGAATATTGAAATCGGTGGAAGCCAGTTAAAAAGACACTTAGAGATATATATCCAAGAAAGTAATGAGATTTTTGATGGATTTTCTGGTGTTGCTATGCAGTGAAATTTTAAATGTGCATTTTACACATTAGTTTTAAGTGCCTATTTAACCGATATAAATTTAAATAATGGATACCAACCGACCGACGCATTGTCTTTGAAATTGTAAAAGAACTGTGAAAAAAATTCTAGGGAAAGGTGGAATTTACACGTAGAGATAAAAATTTGAATTCAACTAAATAAACCTTGAAAATCAAATTCACGAAAAAGACTGTACTCACATGGAAGAGGAAACAGGTGAAAATAATGTTAATAATAATTAGGTGAACCAGAAAAAATTCCAATTACTCGTGTGCTGGGAGGTTACTTAACCATGCACGGGACACACAAAAAACTGAAATCTGGAATAATAAAAATTATGCAGTGTTAAAGTCTGTTTAGATAACCGGTTTTTGATGTTAGATTATATCATTATAGAAAATATCTGGAACGTTCAAACCAGTCTGCCTACTGACCATTATGGGGAAGTTAGTTTTATGATGACTTAATCTTATTTGTGTATAAATTGTTTAAAACACGTACAAAACTCAATTTTCTTATTAAAACACATCTGTGGTAAAAATGGGGCCATTTGGCTAAAGGTGTTACCAATATTTTTCAACATATGTTATTTCGAAGCCAGCGCCCAAAGAAAACGTCAAAATTGTTCGCGTTCACACTTCGAAGTGAAAAAAATTGATTATCACTTTAGTGTTGAAAAGAGCTGCACGCGTATTTAAGAAGAACATTGACTTAATATATTTCATTTTTAATAGGTAAATTGTACGCTCCCGTGATCAAACTTATATTTATGATAGTTTTAAATAATTCTGATACAATCATTCTATTTGTAGTGTAGATGTAACGTTAAACAACTGACGAGTGTATGAAACGTTGAAAAAAAGAAAAATAGTGAAATTATTCGGAGTCTCGAAATGTGAAACACTTGGATTTTACACGAATTCCTGTGGAGTGAAAATTAAAGAATTTTTGGAAATAAACAATATATAACAAAGGCACGAGGAAAAATGGAGGTGAACGCCACCAAGTTAGTCGTGCAGGTTGTGCTTACTTTACTGCTGTGGATAGATTTCTGCAACAGCATCAAGTGGTTGTAAGTAGAAAATTTATTTATTTATTTATTTATTTATTTATTTATTAATTTATTTATCTCCAATCCTCCCGCCCTGATAATTTTGAAGTTTGATTATTTTATTTTGCAAAACAAACCCCATTTTACTGTATTTTATAATTGTAATATATACGTTATTTTATTTTTATATACAAATGGGAAATTCAACTGAAACTTAAATAGCAGATTAAAAACTTATACATTGCATCTTGTGTCTTACTCATGTCTTTTCTATTTTTGTGTAAATGTAAAAAAACACCAAAGGGTTCGTAGCTTAAACACACACGTAGACTTTATAAAGTGTAAGTTGCAAAGGTTAATGTAGAAAGATGGGGTTTGTATGTAAGATGTCACTTTAATAAGCAGCAAAATTTCTCTTCTTTTTTTTGCATTACGCAATACTGCTAACATTAACGCGAATCTGTTCGTTCATTTATCTGTTTCGGTAAATTGTAACCCATATTAAAATCAAACTGAGATTGAGACTCATCCAAAATTTCCTAATTATGCATTTAATTAAAATCTTCCCTTGAGAAATATCACTCAATTCTGTTTCAGCGTCTGTAACATTTTTTAAAGATATTTACAAATGTTAGAAAGCGCCAATAACATTTAAAAATACATTTATTTCACATAAAAGTGTCATCATCTATCTTAAACACTCAAATATGCATTTAACTATTCACTCATACACTTTTCATTCATTTTTGCTGTACATTAATTTAATGAAACTCGAAAGGAAAAAAAAACAATTAGAAGAAATAATAAGTTATTAGTTATTTTCTTTCTCTACAAATGTAGATTTTACTATAAATTCATTTATTATTATCTCGTGTTCTGTTTTCTGTTTTCTGTATCCTAAAACATTTTCAATCTACGTCTGTGTAACATACAGGTAAAGTTTCATTTCTCCATAATAATTATTATCTTGTTTTAGTATTGTAACCGTCAGTTAACCAAGGTTTTTAATGTGAAAAGAGTTCTTAACTACACACCTATTCACACTTATCTTAGCGATCAGAAAATGCACACAATCTCACACAGTCAAAATAGAACAAATAGGTGAATATTTAACAATTAGAGATGCAATTTCAGTTGTCAGTTTTATATCTTCTACCCCATCTTTGCGTGCAGTCTGTTTTGAAAAGTTATAAATTTTATTGCTATCTTAGAATTTATTACCATATTTTAACGATCTCAAGTGCTGTTTTATTTTCGACGTAAGTTTAGAAGTTTTGTTCGAAGGTTTAAAAACCTGTCATCAAAATTTGTACCGCTGTTAAGTCATTGCACATTTATGTAATATTTATTACATAACTTAACATCTCTGTGGAAGTAATGTCATAAGTTGCCAATTCTTTGTTATCTATCTATCTATTTGATTTTATTTATCGTCGACACCGGTTACCCATTTAACCGACTCCCCCAGAAGGGTTTAGTTATTTTAGGTTGTTGGGAACAGTGCAAGCATCCTATTCCAGAGACACCCTGGTTCTTTTCTATAGCGGGGTATGGCACTGATACATAGGTCCTCGGTTTAATTTTTCCTCGAGAGAAAGATTGTGCTGTAAGTGGAGGAGCAGGACTCTAACTCGCGACCCCTAGATTATCAGTCTAGCGCGAATAAAAACCGGAACATAGATCCGCTCCAGTTATAAAGGTGGTATGAAAATTCGATATTGATCAGTGTATTTTCCCATTTTTTAGACAATATTGCTATGTGTAGCTCTCTGATTTAGGTCTTTATGCGATACTAAACAGGCTATTTCGAGATATCCACTATTATATCACATTTCAGCAAAATAACAGATACGAAAGAAGGTCTATCATTTATTGCTGTCATCAGTACCACCTTAATAACACAGGACTTCAATCTTAGATTTACTAGAATTTCATTAAAAAAGAATTATACGAGCTGTTTTATATTTTCACATTGTAAATCTTTATCAGAAAAATTCTGCCGAAAGGTTTTTGTGTGAAGTTTTTTGTTAGATAAGTGGTTGTGTCGAAAATTTGCATGTTTAATGAAAACAAAATTAAGAAACTCGTACACAAGACCCGTTGTTAAGGATGCTATTGAATGTAATTTATTCCCAGACGTTGACAGTTTTGTACTTCAAGACGGGTATTTGCTGTTGAAATTGTTCACAGTTTGAAATAGTTTACCCCTTTCCCTGATACAGTTTCCACAGCTGTTTGTCAAAAGAAATATAACATTTATATTGAAACTTTTTGCTCCCCTCGCATCATTTTCTCATTAATAGCGAACTCAGCAAATGTCAACAACACGAATACATATTAAATCTACTTCTGAATCGAGAACTTTTATGTAAAATCAATGGTGGACAAGATAATAATATTATCTGTAATGAATCTTTATAAAATCTGGATATGACGAAAAAACCTTTACAACGAACTCGCTTATAAAAAAAATGAGCGAGGAATTGACTGAGTAACAGAATCTGAGTTAGCAGTCATAGGAATGTTAACGCTACTTAAGTCGAACACGTTTTATCGAAATCAGTGTCGAACAATCGTTTATATCGAATGTTTAATTGCCAATAACCTTTATAACTTACGAGCCCCTTTACAACGAAAGCATTCACTGAAAAAGTAAGAACAATTGAATATGTGCTTTACCGTAACTATTTATCTAAAAACTAAGTAGATACTTACTTTTAACTTATGTTTTTTTGCATTTAGTTTCTTTACTTAGCATGGTATATAAACACATTCAAACTGACACAGTCCCTTCGTGTGTTTATTTCGTAAAGGTTACGTTTTGATTTTTGACTCCCCTCTGTAACTAGGTAATAAAAATTACAAGAAATTTTGATGATAGATTATATTTGAATCCTGGACCTATGGAAAGCTAAGCACTGCCTGGTATTATGTAATTAGAAATTAATTCATTACTTAAGTAAAGCATTTTCCTACCCCGAGGTAATACACCTGTTTAATAGTGATTTCACTTACAAGATGTCGAACGAAGTAATTTTGATTAAATCACATTTAATCGTTTTTATCTGATATATGTTCATCTTAAGCGTTATCACGACGCTGTATAATTTTCGAGTGCCCTATTTGAAAAAATGTCAGTTTGTCCATATTTCACTCGTTATTTTGCTTGTCTGTCCGTTTGTCTGTCTGTTTCTTAGTCGCCTTCCTGCCTGTCTGTCTGTTTGTCTGTTTGTTGCTTACTCGCCTGCCTGTCTGTCATTTGTCTGTTTGTTGCTTTGTCGCCTGCCTATCTGTCATTTGTCTGTTTGTTGCTTTGTCGCCTGCCTATCTGTCATTTGTCTGTTTGTTGCTTAGTCGCCTGTCTGTTTGTCTGTTTGTTGCTTAGTCGCCTGCCTGTCTGTCTGTCTGTAATTTTGCCGGTCTTTTTGTCCAGTATTACGTCCGTATGTTATCTAATGTCCGTTTTGTATGCCAGTAAACCGTCCGTCTGTCTCGCTATACTATATATTCAGAGGCGCATGACCTCAATGATATGTAACTACCAGACAGTTACTTCACATAACTCCGAATTCTTGATCTTTCTATCAAAGTGAAAGGAACATTCCTGAAGATTCACAGGAATCCACGATTCTAAAAACAATGTATGGGTAGACGAAACACGCTCAATTATTCAAAAATCTCTTATACTTCGACTACTCTGCGAGGTTTTGTGAAGTAGATAAGGCCGCTTTTTGATTCTAATTAATTTGTTTACATACTGCACGAATTTTTAGCATCAATTTTGCTTCATTTGTAAAATAAGACAAGACAACATGATAATTTGGAGATTATCAAACTAAACGAAAATGTTTTGGCAGACGAAGTCGGTGCGCGTTTTTGAAAAATGATTTTCAGAGTTCGTTCGTCTGCACCTGCCGCGCATACTAACTTGGGTTTGATTTCAGGTAATTTCGGGTTTTAAAAATCGCCGCGTTCTTTAATTATAGACATGTTCGTAAATTTGTCAAAGACACAGCAAGAAGGTCCACGCAATAATCGTAAATTACGGAAGTCAGCCATATGCATTTATTAAACTAAAATTTAAACGATTAAATGAAAATCAAATTAAATAGAGGTGCTGTGAATTTTATGGGCTCTTGTAAATTAGGACCGCATATTTCAAACTGTTGTATGCATGTTTTGCATAGCGAATCGCACATAAATACCAAGGCAAGGATTTAATTATATATTAATATATCTTCTTAGTTTACAACTTAGGCTTTCGTGTCTTAAGAGACGTAATATTTTGAAAAACAGTTACAAACCAAATGTTGAAAAGATATCAGACTGTTATTATTATTGTTTATTTACAATGTTTTTATTTCTTCATTTTTATACGGAAGGTAGGTCAAACTAAATATGGACTTTGTAATCAAAGTATATGTTGCAATGACACTAATTGTGAAATCGAACATGAACCTTGAAATAAGCTCAAATTTGATTAAAAAAGAGACATCAAAAATATCTAAAGGAAAAAATATGTTCATATCATCATCATTATCATTATCATCACCACCACCACAACCAACAACAACAACAGCATCACGACACCATCATCAACAAGCACAACAACAATATCATCACACCATCACCATCACCATCATCGTCATCTTCATCAGGTAATTTCTTCCCGCAGAATTGTATGAAGTATACATTTTCGATTTAAGTTAATTAAGAGCAGAATTCATAAGCCTCAAAATGTTGTGATTTTAACAGTTTCCTTTGAAGTTTAAATTTATCGTTAAAGAAAACACTCACTGCATGATGAGAGTGTAGCAGATTTACTCGAGAATAAATGTATTCGGATTACATGATGTTGTATCATAAAAAAAAAAATCAAAGAAAACGAAATCTCTCCAAGAAAACCTTAAAATCTGTTCGTCTGCAAATGCACAGTGTTGATTTATGTAAATATTTACTGAAGCGAGGGCCTGTTTAAGCAATTATTGTTCTCAGTTTTTATTAGACACAAAAGAATTCGTAGCCGCTGATGTTATTTTGATGAAACTTTTTACCATTACCTACAGTTTCTTCAGGGCTTTGGAACAAATCGTTTCGAGCTGAGATGTTTCGTAGTAATGTAAAAGTATTTATATGAAGACAATCAGTCAGTCTTTGAATTTCGTACTTTTAGCTGTTTCCCTTCAATTATGTTGTAGCACCATTTAAAATAGCTTAAGTCCTTCTTAAAGCAATTTCATGAAAAAGAGAGAGTATAAAATTTGTTTCTGGGGTAACTTAGTAAAGAGTAACGTCATGTATTGTTTAACAGTCCACTTTATGGTCATATAACGCATCTGTCAATGTGAAGTTACGTTTCCAATTAACGTCATGTTAAATGCCACGTCATGATTTTCATGAAACGTCATGTTTCATGAAACGTCTTAATTCATTTAACGTCATGATTCATGTTGTTAAAGCCATGCTATATCTTATGTAACGGTACACCAGCCGCCGTGGATGAGACACATACAATCTTTTAATCTAAATTTGGCAATTTTAGCAAGTTCGTCATATTTCCTACAGTATTTCATTCTTCTATCTTGTTTTATCTTCTTTGCCACTGAGATATCGCGTTGCTAATCCGTTCTCTTAATTTGTTTACCTTTTCAACAGCTTGTCAATTTATATAGCCGTCAAGACTTATCAGACGAGCCATCTAGCTCAATAAAACATTGCTACAGAAAATAACGTGTCATTCCTAACACGAATATTTTCCAAGTTTTTGACATGGGTAGGCGGGCTTATATATATATTTTCTTTCTCCTTTTCATGTTCAGCAGTTTGTTTCAACTAGTCAATGTCAATATTGTATCTCTCTAGAACGTGCGAGCTAAAACACTGACGATCACAGTTCTACCGGACATCAACTGCTGTCTGCCGTTAACCTAGTTTCTCCCCATATTTCAATAACAACAATTACTGCGTTTAGTCCGTGGTAAGAACAATTAGGGTTTGACTACGAGGTACATGAATTGTTATGTCTTAAGAGATAAAAAGTTTATACACACTTCAGCTGAGTTTGCTTGAAAAAGCTAAATGTTTCTATAAGATGTAAGACCAGACAAAATACACGCATAGAATAATTAAATATTCTTCATAAGAGTGAACACGTAAGGTGGGTTTAATCTTCAAAGCCCAATACCAATGTTTTGATACTGTGTAATAGTAATTCTTAATACTTGTTCTTAGTATGACCCTCAATTACGTATTATATTATAATACGGTTTTTGTACCTGTTCTCTGTAAATACTTTTAAATTTGAATCTACAACATGAAATTTGGCAACCTGTAAAGTTTTGATAGAGCTTTTGTCAGGCTGAGACCAGTAACACTTTGATCAATCCCATGTCCTTTATGTAAGTTAACATGAGACCGCCTCCATGGTCGATCGATGACCATTATAATCCTTTACAGGTTTGGGGTCAAGGGTTCAGGCCAATGCATGCTAGATTTTTTCTGTAAACTTGCGGCTTGAAGAGAACAGCGGGTAAATGTAAGTACTGGTACATCACAGGACCTATTTTGAAAATGGAGATATTTCTTATTTCAGTGATTGTATTTTAATCTTTTGTGTGCTAAATCAGAATGTTAAAAAAAGGATGACTTCATATGATACATCATGAAAACTTACATAGGTATTGTGATCTGACGTAAAGCAAACCCAGGTTTCAAGTATAATCATTTTGTAAGCCGTTTAGAGCAGAACTGGTAAACAAACAAGGTGCCAACCTTTTGTAAACCAGATGCCTTAAACTGTTGTTTTTCTCTAAAGTCAGGACATAAAATATTCAGTTCAGGTCTCTATGTTATAATGAGTTTGTACGAGAATAAGCAACAGCCTAACAGTCTAATGCATTAACAAATTCATGTTTCTGGTGCACGTTCATAATTAAAAAATGAAGTCTTGAACTTGTGTTTGCAAACATTTGGGGCATGTTTGGACGTTATGGATTAACACGATTTTCCTTTGTATATGGTCCAGTAGAAACGAATCTTGACGAGCAGGCAAAACTTAAAAACACAAATACCAACATTTTCAGGCTTTCTGTTTACGTTTGCACGGAAATGAGATTAACATTTTCATTAGCAATGCATTTGTAAAGTAAACAAATAATTTTTGCCATTTAAGTAATCTATTTAATCTAAAATCTAGGCATTCCTTTTTCGGTACGCATTTTATGCGGTTATTCTAAACCTGTTACCCTTTTGCTGTTTCAGTGTTTTAATGTGGTCTTTTTGTTTCCATAGCATTCACAATAGAATTTTCTTTCTGATCAGTGAACAATGTATACAAGCTTTATGTCATCTCAAATGCTGACGTGTGGAGGAAGACAGAGACACGCATTTACTTAAACATAGAGAGCTGAAAAGAAAATGCGCAGAATGAATGAATTACAACTCGCTGAAGTTTAGTTATTCAATAGAATCTATAATTTAATAGGAACTGACTAGTCCACCTCGGAAAAGTTTTCCCATGACATGTTGGTCTGCTCGCATATTCGAAAATACTAGCAGCAAAGCTAGGCATTACGCCATATGTGCGCCGATTCGTATTTCTGAAAACAACCGATAAAGTTGTCTTAACGCTTGTTTGATGATTGATCCCTTGTTTTCAAAACATGAAACTTGCAGAAAGGATCATAGGTCTGTTGTTTTACTGCTTATTTTGACATATTTACGTTACATACTTTGGCGCGTATGCCGTGTGTCTGGAGCAACAAGGGGTAAGAACAGCGGCTTAGGACTTTCAAATTCAATTTTATTGACAAAGTTTAAGATTTGTCTTAAGAACATCAATCGATCATTTACCTATCAAGCTTTAGAACGATGGCATCTCTAACTCAGACAAGATATTCTAAGTCACGAATGATAGTTTTGATCTTTAAGTCGTAATTCACGTCATAAACAGATCTATCCAGTCCAGTGCTCTTGTACAATAAATAACCTTTCCGAGAAAAAAAGCCCAGTTCCTGCAATCTTACAAAATTTCATTCCTGTAACATCATCCATTCCACGCTAAAATTGCTCCATAAATACAGGAACCAGTGCGAGCGTTTGCCAAAACTTTTCTTTAACAACATTAGATGTTTATCTCGCATTTCTTGCCTTGTAAATTTTAATGAGAGTTGTCTTATCTTTATTTCTATGATAAGCAACTTGTTTCTGACACATGTAAAATCAGAAGGCCTGTCAGCACGTGATCTTGTTACGTTCATTTGGAACTAATACTTTTGTTTACGTTTCTTTTATAGAAAGTAAAGAAACCCCATTCTTGAAATAGTTTTCAATCAGGATAAAATAGGTAACATTCATCGAATGTCAGAGATCGCCACATAGTTGTAATGACAAAGGTATAGCCTTGTTATATGTGAAATTCTATTTAGTACCAAAAGAAGACAACAAGAGGACGTTTGACCCTTTACAACTTTATTCTGTCGTTGACTTTAAAACGCCAGTAATAGCAGTGTCTATATCCACTATGTGATACCAGATTTGAAGACATATTCATTTTGAAAATAAAAACAACAAAGTTAATTAAATAGAAGTTGGTAGGAATTTTGTAGCGATGAACATTCTTTAGAATTGAGGAAAACATTTGGTGAGGTAAAATTGTTATGTTTCTCAGGAAAAATTACTAGACTTGAACGCGTAAATGATGAACCTGTTTGCTTTGCTGTATTGAGCAGCTGTACGCAGGCTAAATTTCCCATACATCACTAGCAACGATGGCTTATCCACGATCATTTGCTTCATTTTACGACCATTCGGTTCATTTTATCTACTTTTGCCTCTTCCGATTTATCAGACTGCTTCACAGATTTATCATTTGGCAGTTCGGGTGTCAGTCTGAAAACACTGGAATGAGGCATTACAACTGCTGCTAAGAATTTTGAACAATTATCAGTCTCGAGTCATGAAGAGAAGACATTTAAGACTTTTCTAGATAATTGGGGAAAACGTTTGCTGAAATTAGCGCCTTGTTAGAGCTACGTTGATATATCAATGGATGTAAATCTTGATATCAAAACGTGCAAAAATGTCTCTCTTGCTGTTTAGTATGTCAGAGTATAACATCACTGCATTACCCAAAGCAACAACTAGGTCATAAAGAGACACGAGAGGATTCAGTTGTGTGCACAATAATCAACCAGTGTTGCATTTCGGTATAGAATGGCGCTATTGTATTTCCAAACCCGATTGCGCCCGGTTACCAGTGTGAAACACTCATCAAAATCGTAATAAATGTCATTGAAATATGTCTGTTTGACTCTGTTGTTTGAATGTTTTTGAACAGATGGACAGTGCAAATTACATGCTTTAAGTACAGCAGCCATAGGCAAGCAATAATTCTCAATCCTGAAATGTCCAACGGCAAAAGGAATACATCACATCTCATTACTGCATGTTTCACTGCGCATGCGCATTCCGTCGGGTATTAAGCCAAACAATTGATTACAGCAATAAAAATGGACAGATTGTTGGGAAACCTGTTATTTAGATTTAATGACTTGCATGAAAGCAGTGTCCGAATGTTTTATGTCTTTTTAACGTGTTTAAGGGGGCATTAATCCGAACCCATCGGGGCTGACCTAGGTCAGACGCACACAATTTATCGAAATGAGCATAAAATAATGCAAAGATCAAACACAATGTGTTGTGGACTTTTGCAATCCAAATATATTAAAAGTTCGATGTGGTAAAAAGAAATTTTATGAATTATTTTGTTAAGGTTTTATTTGCTCGTAAAGTCTATGGGTATTGAAATAGCGCCGGAACAAAATTAGTTTTTCCTAAGTTGCTAAAACTCTGTTATAGTTAATGGGCATTTTAATTGCGCAATAGTTGACCATTTACGTAGATTCAATTAGTTTTGCGTTTCTCTTTTTGACCTCTGGATTTTCAATTGCTTAAATTTCACGGTTATTTTATGCCACAACAGTATTACATATTTTCTTTTTTTTTCTGTTTCTTTTTGATGTTGTTGTAGGTATTTTTTTATCAATGTAAAGTATGAATTCAAACGTTAAACAGTTTTAGTTTATGACAACTAAACATGTTTAACAATTATCTATTCAACATACTAGTATTCTACATAAATGCAGTTCTGTTTCACCTGTCTTCAGCATGAGTATATGCTGCTAATAAATGATCCAAGCTTGGATTATAAATGCAATACATGTACATGTATATTTCAATTTGCTTTTAAATGTACATGCTTGGAGAAAACCAAAGAATACGGCGACATTATTGAATTCCCCTGATCTTCTTGATTTTTGAAAACTGCAGTATTTATCTAAATAGAAATGCATACACGCTTTTTCCATTTTTTATTCTCTTTTTCAACTGTTAAATTCACAGGCTATAAATATATATATATACGCACAAACACACACAAATAAATCATTACAGCAATTCTTGTCCAATGTTTCATAAGTTTACATAGAATTTGATATACGTGTTGTCTTTATTTGTTCAAAGATATTTGATCTATTATTTATGATGGAAGAAGTATGTAATTGCTCGTTAAACAAGAACCTCTGAAAGAGTTATCGAAAAAAAAGCTGAAATAAAGAAAAGAAAACACCCAAATAACCCCACAAATGACGGGACATACAAAGTAATTTATGAAAGGTTTGTATATTTTAGAGGTTCCTGAAAACACTTGAACACTGCAATAAACATGGTCGCTGACATATGAAAGTGTTATGTCTCGAGTTCTGAATAATTTACCGCTGCTTAATTGTTCTTCGTTGAAAAAACATATTTCAGTATGTGGTTTGTTTAGTATTTTTCCAAATTAACACTTATGTCAATGACGCTTTTTCCATTACACTGTTCATTTATTCTTAAATGTTTAAACAAAATGTGTAAAGCATGCGGGTTCATTCAGAAATGTTACTGGGTGAACTTACAAGACGATGTAACCAACAGTAGGGTTGTATTATCAACCATTAGGATTGGTCAGTGCTTCAGTTGTACGTCCAGCTTCGTTCGAACCCAGTTCCGAGCGGAAAAGATATTCTCAATTTTCAAAGACAGGTAACGCATTCTGTAGTGTGCCTTGTGTGACCGACTGCCACGCGCATTGTATCTCGAGAGCGCTAAATGTATGTGGAATAACTTTGCAAATCCAGCCAGCATAGACCGAGTTTCGTATTTAGTTATAGAGAATAGCTGACAAACTTGACAATTCTTTAACAGGTCTCTTTTTCGAAACCCTTTGTTCTTCCTAAGAGTATTAGAACAACAGTAGCCTACTACATAACAGACAAGCATTATAACTGAAAAATGGGAAAGAAGTATTTATACGTGTTTGTTTATTACCTAGTGCTGAATGAAATATTACAGGAAATTGTTGATAATATATACACAAATCATGTCTTTTCGCTGATTTGCACCCTTAGGAACCGCCAAGGAGATCCGAATGACTGCTCACGTGCGAGTCACTAGACGCATGGGCTAAATGCCAGTCTCCGGAAGCTGCAAAGCAGACACACCAGTCCGGGATCACGTTCGTTTATATCTTAAATGTCGGATTTTGTTTTCAGTTCCTCGAGTAAACTCTTTACTGAAAACTACAAAGGGATGCATGTAGCGATTTACTCGGTTTTTGAGATATTTCATTGATTGACTCTCAATAATCGCTTTTCCATACACAAGCATTAGAGGAAGTGAGATATTATACAAATATCAAGAAGTATTAATCTAAACTATAGACATAGCAGCAAAGAGATAGCTTTAATCTATCTAGCAGATTCTCAGCTTTCTCCGAGGCTCTAAGAAAGATATGGCTCTCATACATTTCTATGTGATTTTTTAAATAATTTTTTTTCGCATCTTTCCTCTGTAAGAAGTCGTTATTTATTTTATTTTATTTTTATTTTTTGCAGACGCAATCTAGATATATATGTATAAATCGTCAGTTTTTTCAACGACGGTGAAGTCCTTTTTATCTTCAGTAATTCTATAAGTGGAATGGTTTTAACTAACACAAATATGTTCATCCCCGGCATTTACTAACCTGTTTGATGATAAACATGTCCTGTGATCCATACAGAACATCTTTGTTATTTAAGGTGCTAGGAAATTCCATGTGGCTTTTCTTTCATTTTTTCTTTTTAGTTGCCTTTGACTTAGAACCTAACACATGCGCAAGGAACATAAATTTGTACAATAAATAACTGTCAGCTGTTTGTGCAGTGCATTTTATAGACAATCATATATTTTCTTATAGAACTTGTTTTCTGACGCAATAACTATTCAGCACTGAGAAAATCCAGTTTGTACAATCTTCAAAGGTAGAAACTTCTTATAATACCAATTTGCTTCTTGATTTTTTTTCATGTATATACTTCACACATTAAACAGATTTAGACCGAGAAATAACATATAAACAACGTTAAGGCGGGCCTCAATTTCACAGAACATTTACCAAGAATGAAGATATTCTGATTTATGTATTTAGGCTTTCTTATGAACTTTCTGAAAAACTCTCCGAGCAAATGGTGCGACATGAAGATTTATGACTATGTCAGACATTCTGTGTTTGATTCACTTCTCAAACTTGCTGATGCACTTGATTGTAAGAATTTGCGAAGACTGCATTGGTCACACGCACTGAGCCTCGGTGCGTCATTTTAAAGCACTCGGGTAAACTTGATATTTATTAAAAGCTGAATAATTTCAAGCAATGTGACAGTGTGACACGTCCTTTAAAGTCTTAACTGTGCATTCAGTTTAAAAAGTCGTTTCGCTTTTCTATAGGTCAATGCTGAATAAGGGTTTTCGGCAACTTCTTACCCTGGCATGCAAACTGACTGAGGGCATTGGTAGGGGTCGGTGTAATAGATAAAACGCATGTACCATAATTCAACAGAATAGAAGTGAACACAATTTGAAATAAAATGATTAGGAATGATTTAAACTTTATAAGGAAAAACAAGATTGTTAATTTAAAAATGAAACTGAATATTTTGTAACGTAAGCAAAATGTGCCTTCTATATAATTATATTTTCTACCCTAGTACTTTCTTCGTCGGCAAAGGATTTCTAAAACTTTAAACTTTGGTCACACTCAAGCCCACCACCAAAGACGATTTCTTTTTAAATTTCAATTTAAACTTATAAAAGGTACCACCACTCAAAGTGAAACAAAGTAGGTGTTGGAATAACCTCTCGCACACGGGCTTTCTATACAGGGACACCATCTTAGAAGTTTAAGTTGAAATCGAATACCACTCAGGGTTATTTGTATACATCGTTTGTAAGGGCACATATCCACTCGTATCTGTCGGTATTCTTTTGAAGTCTACTCAAGCACTATATGATCATGCAATCTAAGTACCCCTATATGAAACATTGTAAATCAAATGTTTGATATCGGAGCAAGGTTTAGAAAAAACTACAAAAGTGAACAAAATACCACCATGCACTAGATACATTACAAATTGAATTTCCCACAATTTTTATTTAATTAGTTACAAATGTAAATAGAATGTACCAACTTATGTTTTTGATGTAATTTCCTTAAAAAGGTGTCAAAATGTAAAATTATACTACTGTACTTTTTTTAGAAGCCTTCAGCAGTGGGAATTGTCCAGACGACTTTTCTGTTATTTTTACGAGGTTCGCAGGTAAACTAAAACATGTTAGCACGTACACATGATTTTCTGCCTACGTGTTAGATAACACGTGCTTACACGTGGTTAACAAAACAAAGTATGTTTAACTTTTTGTACACAGAGCATAAGTTTCATTTGTTTAAATTTATTTGCTCCGGAAAGATTGATTTTGTTTTCAAAATAATTACAATAAAGTATGAAATTTCTTCTGACTACTTCACACCGTTTAAATTTTCCTTTTCACTGAGTTGACTGTTATAAGCTTGATTGTAGAGTGAGTTCTGATTGACACTGAATGAAGAAACAAACAGAACATTTTCCTTTCCACCCTTTGAGATGTTCATTGCCAACATCAATTTGTCTTTCTTAACATCCTTAACAAGGACCAATTTGTAAACCGTATTGTATTACATTGGACTCTTTTGTTTGGTATGTTCATAAATGTTTTAGATTAAGCTTGAACCTTTTTCACTTAAAGTCAGACCTGACATCTCCTATCAACGTGAATAAACTTTCAACACCTACTTCCCGGAACTCCACCCAGGACTTGCGTGGAGTGAGGGGCCGTGGAAGAAACACACACACATACACACGAACTAGGTGTTGCCTCCATGAAGTAGTGACCAAACAAACTGTGTTTTTGTTGTTTTATTGTCTGTATATAGTCGAACTGTAAAACTCAAAATACAATTTGGAAAAATTGGAAGTCATACTCGAACTTGCGACCTCCGTGTATTGAACCCTTTCCACCAATCTTGTCTTATTTTAGATCTGTTTTTTTATATTCATATATAAGTTTTATAGATGGTCTGTGTGCACTTATCTTATAGATGGTCTGTGTGCACTTATCTTATAGATGGTCTGTGTGCACTTATCTTATAGATGGGTCTGTGTGCACTTATCTTATAGATGGTCTGTGTGCATCTATCTAATAGATGGTCTGTGTGCACTTATCTTATAGATGGTCTGTGTGCATCTATCTAATAGATGGTCTGTGTGCACTTATCTTATAGATGGTCTGTGTGCACTTATCTTATAGATGGTCTGTGTGCATCTATCTAATAGATGGTCTGTGTGCACTTATCTTATAGATGTGCTGTGTGCACTTATCTTATAGATGGTCTGTGTGCACTTATCTTATAGATGGTCTGTGTGCACTTATCTTGTAGATGGTCTGTGTTCACTTATCTTATAGATGGTCTGTGTTCACTTATCTTATAGATGGTCTGTGTGCACTTATTGATTTGTGTCTAAACATTTCCAAAATTTGTAGACATCGTAAATATTCAAAATAGGTGAGGTTTTCAATTGTGAGTAAGTTACATTTATTAAAATATATCTTTGCAATATTTGCTTAAAATGGCATGTGTCATTCCAAATCACGTCTTTTCATCAAAGCACCACTAAACTTTATATTAAACATGTACATATGTTTTTTAACTTTAATATGTATTTTACGTATTTTTCTCTCAAACATGAGTTTGTAAACAAAAACATATCTATGCATTTTTTGCATCATTATAATGCACTTTTTACTTGCATTAAACTGTGCCCGCCTCGTTAATAAGTAGTTAAAAAGATCGTTCTGATACACTTGGCATTTTTCGTCTTCGTTATTACTGAATATATCATAGTGATAATGTGTTTAAATATTTTCTAGCCTCACTTGCAAAACAAGTTCTGTATATTAACAACAAACAACAACAAACAACAACAACACTATTTTATTGCAACTCATTATTTACATGATCAGATGCATGCAACGTGCGTTACTTTAAAATAACAGGAATGAAATGATTAGCATTCTAGCTCTTCCGCAACTACCTAATATACCTAGTATAATTATATCTATAAACAACAATAATTAAACATATTTTCTTTTACAACCCGGCCGCACCCCCAACCCCCTCCCCCCAACCCCGCCACAAGGAAACATGATTTTGTTTTCGTCAGTTGTTTTGTTATTACACTAAGTTATTCAGCCATTACATACTATAAAAAAAAACATATTCCATAAGTAGTAAAAATATTTCTATTATATGAAAGTAGTGCATAGAGCAATAACAAATATACTGCTGGGTGCACCTGTGGATTTTGCATCTTCAGTTTTTATTGCATACCTTTTATCACAAAAGATAACTTTTTACTGCAAATTAATGCAGTTATCTGGCCATTTTGCAGAGAGCATAGTCCAAGGTATTTTATTACTGCAAACCAAACACCGCCGACTGATAAGCCATGATAAACTACACCTTACACTCGATATGATTTAGGTGATGTTTACTCCTATATTGTTTCGCTCAATTCCTTTGAATGTCAAAAGAATGTTTTGAAAACAAAATAGCTCGTAGTTTCTAACTTTTATTTCAGCAGAATTTTATTTTTGATGTATTTTATTCAAACTTGTTCTGACACGGCAATCTATGAACATTTCGTAGATGGTAATGTTAGTGGGAATCTTACGAGATATGTGTAGATACTGTTGCTTTTTTCTTCTTGCGAACATCATAAAAGCTAACTGACTCTATTACAGAGTTTTATGAGGTATCTGGAAAGCATTATATGTAAACCATGTCCTTTCCTTGGTTTGGTTTGCCAGACATGTTCCGAAATGCTTATATCGTAACTCCACATCCAGACCCAACTTTTTCGCAGTTATAACAAAACAAACAAAAAATGTGACACAATCTACCCAATAAAATATTGCGGCCGAAATAAATCAATTGCAGAAGTTGCACAAACAGAATAAATAAATAAAGTGGGTAAAGATGGAACGAAGAGGAACAGAAACAAAAAGGAAAAAGAAGAAATTGATTATTTGAATAAAAATTATATCTCGAACAGCTGAAGCCTAAACATTATTTAAAGTTGGAAATTTCGATTATCCCGCACTCGACTTATCTTTATTGTATATATTATCTTACCGTCGAGAGTTGCTTTTAATACTGTACAGTATTTAAACATTACACATAATTTAGACATATAATTTTGCGATTCTCCCTTTTAAAGTTCTGCTCATCAAATAATGGTAAAAAAAAACTTTGTCTGCAGATGCAGCAAAATGTTTTGAAACAGCCATGTTCATTTGGATACAAATGAAGAAACAGGAAAAAGGGGAAGCAACTGACGAGGAGTTGAATGAATGATCCAGTGTAAAAGTCTTTTTTCTCAAACTTTCTGAAATAGATGTAGGTTCCGAAAAAAACAAAACAACGAAAGTTCGATGACTGAGAAAAAATAAACTGCTTATCTCATTCTCCTCTATGCTTTATAAATCACATTTTGTTTGTTATTTTTCAGAGCTCTGTACAAGAACCGTCAAAAATCATGGACGAATTCAAAAGATTGCAAAAGGTCGTACGGATTGTCGTCTGAACAGCTAAAAATTTGCCAACAACATCTAGACCTCATGAGCACCGTGTCGCTTGCGTCATATCAAGGCATCGACGCGTGTCAGAAACAGTTCAACGACAGACGCTGGAATTGTTCGACAATAACATCAGCACCAAAGTTAACTAAAGATTTAAAGCGAGGTATTGTATATATATATATTCTTCATTTTCTGTCGCGATCCTGTCAACAATTTTTGCTATTGTTTAAGAACTTAGCGAGCCTCAGTTTTTCTTGTTTGCTGTATTTTCCGGACAAAGACGCCACCGTATTTGTCAAATGTTGTTGTCTGACAGAGATATCAAGCTCATATATTTTGTTCAGATGTTATAGTCTCCTGTGGAATGTAAGTTTTGTTTGTCTGTTCAGACGTTCTTCATGATGTCTTTTGACCTCAGCACACACTTGAAGTAACTCTGGATTTTTCTATTCATATTGCCCCACCTTTTTGACAGGTTACTACAACGACTGTAGTAAATATCTGATAAGTACAAACAAGTGTGCGTTTTTTAATATATTTTCATCGATTAAGTAATTCGCTCGTTTGTCGATAACAAAAACTGGTTGATACAGCAGAACTTTGACTTCAAGTGGCTTAATAACGAAGTGGATAGGTAAAGAATTCCTGCTGTTAGCCAATTTGAAATAATTACAAAATTTGAAACGCCTAAGTACACAAAAGCAACTTTATAAATGTATCTAAGTGCAGAATCTTGTAACGGCCTGGCTTTAAAAGAATCTCGCTGGTGGAAACGGTTTATTCGCCGGCTTCCGACGAGTCACTGCGGGGCAACGTTGTCTACCACTCAATTTTCTGTTTCCAGATTACCAATTTAGATAATTTTATTACCAGGATAAAGCCTGGGTGCTCGTTCATTAATCATGGAACGGGTTTTAGCAAGGCTTTGATGTTTTGATTTTTATGATTTATTTGCAGAACGCTGTTGAGTTTTATTAATTTATTAAATATAGTGTAGTGTTGCTGTGTTTTGACTGTATGGTTTGTCATTTTAAGGGTTAAAAAAGGTGTTACAGATAATACTAAAAGCCACAAGTCCGTCTTTTTGATGTGGTGGACTTTAAGTAGTTTTCTGTTTAAAGGATGTTTTTTTCTGGTACATGTGTCTGATAGGATGAACTGATCACAAATCGTATTCTGTTGAATTTTCAGTGAAATTACTAAAAAAGTTCATCATCTTAAAACTTCTCAGTCAGTCGGAAAAAAGAAAAGATTCCGAACTCATTTGCATAAAGTTATACCTTTTTTGCCGCCGAAGGAGGGCATATGGTTTTTGAACTGCCAGTCCGTCATTCCGTTCGAAAACATTGCCCGCCACTTCCTCCTTTGTCAGTGGATTTACTTCATACTTGAACACAACACCCTTTTCGACAAGCCGTTCCCAATGACATAAATCTTTTTCACCTTGACCCCTGAATGACCTTGACCTCGAAGGTTTAATTGTCAAAAATACTTAATATTGGCAATAACTCTCTTATTACTCAACAGATTTAGTTCATGTTTGAACACAACAACCCTTTTGAAATTATCTTATGACATATATTTTTTACCTTAATCTCTAAATGACCCTGACCTTAAGGTCTAATTGTCAACAAAAACACCACTTTTTTGAAGGATATACAATTTATCGTCATCTGACCCTCAGCTCAAAGGTCAAACCACCATTTCGGGGGCGTTGTCATCTTTCAGTGACAATTCTCATTTTCTATATGTCTAGGAGCGTTATGTAAGATACTGTTTATAGAGGTCAGCAAAAATCAAATATTCCTAAAGGGCGAAATGGTGGCTGATTTTCATCAGTGTAACTGAAGCATTGTTCTATAATCTCTCTGCTTCTCATGTGTGTGAAGTTTTCTTGAACTAAACATACGACATTGTACGTAGGCCGTTATAAAGGTCGTGTAATATGAACATTATCTGCCAGTATCGAATGTCCGATTTTGAGCTAGCTTCATACATATTGCTTTTTCTATTCTTTATTTAGCCATTTTACAGACCCTTCAGTAGGTAAACAGGCAAAACAATATTCTTACACTTTAAAACCATTCCACCATTTAGATAATAATAATAATAATAATAATAATAATAATAATAACAACAACAACAACAATCACAAGAGGAAGGTGAAAACACTTATTTGTAGAAGTCCGTTATGTCTTACGAAGAAAACTTCCAGTTACAATATATAACTAACATAATAAGAATCGCTTGTACAAAAGAATGTAATTATAACACCAGTCAGGGAGCCAATAGAATGTTGTGTTAATTAATTCTTCTGCAACACACCTTTTCAAACATTCCAACATTTTTTTTTTATTGGAGAGGTCATGGCCTCTCTATAGTAATTGGGCTAGATGCACAGTGATTTAGACTGATCCGCTATTTTAACGGCACGAGATGGAATGTTTTAGCGCGAAATTGTGGCAAACTCTCTATAAAAAAAAACCATAATGGCTGACTACGGAAGCGCAAATTGAAGTTGTGAGATCCTCTGAGATGAAAATATAAATTCTTATAAAATCAAAGCAACTCGACAAAGCATATCATTCTAATATCTTTCCGGAAACAAAAGAAAATAACAATCGACTATTGTTTATCCGACGCTATTTTTGACGTGACAGGCGAGCGTTTTTCCTGGCATACATCTTTTCTTTCATTCTTTCTTTCTTTCTCTCGCTGCTGCATAACAAAACCTATCTTACCAACCAGAAGCCACTTGAACCTTCCTTAGTGATTTTTTTTTTTAAATCAGCTGCTTGTTTTTCCCAGTCATTTTAGCAATGCAAGAATTCATTTGACCGCTGACCGACAACATGTTTTACTAGTTAAATCGTTAACGACTACATAATTTTGGTTTTAGCTCTATCGTCTACTTACCAGGTCTATCCGTCGACCACCCGTGCTTACAGCCGTACCCAATTACGTTTTTAACCGTATAACTTAAGTGCTTTAATTTACTTCAATTTAACATAAATCAAAAGTTAATTATATGACCCGCAAGCCTCATTAAATAAAAGTCTGAACATTGAGATATCCGACAGGGTATGGAATGGCTATTTTCTGCAGAATCATGCTGTAATTTTGTATTATATGACTTTATTTTCCATATTTTCGTGGTTAAGGTATGTTTTATGGGTAATATTTGTTTATTATGCAAGTTAAACCTGTCATTATCTTTTGAAAGAAGAAGCAAACAGATCGGTAGGTGATCAACACATTAAATGGTATTCACAAAAACAAGAATTTATATATGATACGTGCAAAAAATGTATGGATTGAGATAATTCCTGAAGTATTAAGCGTTTTGAATATTTTGATAAACACTTAAATAAAGGTGAAGGTGTCAGATTGTGTCGCATAAACCCTACCAAAAAGGTGTCTGTTACCGGTATCCCACGTGAGTGTTTTGATTCACTCAAGTTTTGCTATCTGACATTTTGCTATTTCAGTGTCAGTCATATAGGTATGAGGGCTGAAAATATATTTGAAATAAAGTATATTACATTATCATATTATTTTAAACCAATAATAAACTCATATTCGTATTTCTTTTACAATTAGACTACAACATTTTAAGGTCACCGCTCGTTCAAGGTCACTTCAATGTAATTAAGTCACAATTATGTCTATTTACTTTCAGGTACACGAGAGCAAGCGTTTGTGTACGCTATTTCATCTGCATCGCTCATGCATTCTATAGCACGTGCATGCAGCGTTGGTATAACAACAAAATGCTCATGTGGGGCGTTACCCAATGAGGCCCCGACGGGTGAATATAAGTGGGGCGGTTGTGGGGACGATGTAGATTACGGGCTTCGTTTTAGTGAACAATTTACCTCCTACCATAGTTACAAAAACTCAAAGAGGAAGAAAACAATGATGAACTCCCATAACATAGGATCCGGTAACCAGGTAAGTTATATCTTATGTCATTTTTATCAACTTTTGTCACGTCATGTCTCGTCTACGTCACTTTTCTCGACCTGAATAGGCTAGAAGTTAAAAGTCCTTGAATGTTTTTTTTTTTCTTTCTTTTTTTAACTGTTTTATTAACTTTGAAACAATAAAACAATTTCTGTAATTATTAGTCTAGCCTTGAGATGCGCTTCTTATTTTCACCGTTGGACGTATTCCTGGTCTCGTGAATAAAAAATCACTTGTAGCCTAAAACATTTGTCGAAGATCGGTTTGATTTACCGACAGCTTAGATATGTAAATCAAAGCTGCTACGGCAAAACCTCGACTGAGGAAATTGAAAGGAACTTTCACTTGACTGATAGAATAAGATAAGCTGTGATAATTTTGCCAGTTGTTCTGACCGAGAACCACCTCTTTACGAAAAGAGAAATCTTGATGCTTAAAATGTTTCCCACTGAATTCTCTAATGTAAGTGATAAATTTACCGTAAAATAATAACACCTGTTAATAATGGTATATCGTTTGAGGTCACGGATAGATTTCAGATTCATCAAGAGTTGTGTGCCTTTATTTCCTTTTGGCAACCATGGTTGGCAAGCGAAAGCAACACATTAACACATTTTTTTCTTAAAAATAACCATAAAATGAAGAAATAAAAAGCGGACACTGGCGATGCGCTGAACTATAACTTTTAATGCTTAGTTTTTTTATAGAAAGCTTTATAACAAAAACTGCGACGTCTCTGCAGTTTTTATTCTTCATTCTATCATGCTTGTCGGATATCCTTAATATTTATGGTGTAAACTTTTCGCATAGTCTGTCCTTTTTGAAATTCCATAGATTCCGTAGATTTGCTGGTGTATATGCTGCTGTTGGCTAGAGAGGGGAGTTTGTAAATGCTATTGTTGACTAGAGAGGGGAGTTTGTAAATGCTATAATGGACCAGAGGGCGTGGTAGTGTAAATGCTATCGTTGGCAAGAGGGGGCGTCGGGTGTAAATGCTATCATGGATCAGGGGGCGGGGTGTAAATGCTATCGTTGGCTAGAGGGGGCAGTTTGTAAATGCAATCATGAACCAGGGGGCGTATTTTGTACATTCTGTCGTAAAACAGAAGATTTTTTTTCTTTTATAATACTATATTGAACCAGGTTGGGGCGGGATTGATCAATGCTTTCATACACCAGCGGATCGGTTTTGAAATGCCGTTTGTGGACCAGAGGACGGGATTGATAATGTTATTAAAACCCAGAGGGTGTGTTTTTTGGATGCCGTTATGGACCAGAAACGGAGTTTTTTATGTTAAGTGTACCAGAGGGAGGGATGATTACAATTCAGCCTTCAGCTAGGTTGCTCTTTTTGCACTGTTTGGATTTACAAAGCCTTCTTACTTCCCTGACGAAGATTCGAACTCAGTAGCAGAAGAAACTGTGGTCAATGAATTAACTATCGAGGCTTTAACAGTGTCACGTATTTGTTAGCGGTTTCATTGACAAACCGCTGTCATCTAACAAGGCCTGGTGTTTGCTATAAAGCAGAGCAAAATTGAAATGGCGCTCCAGAAAACAAAATTAAACCAAGCGGTATAGAAAATAGACCTAGTTCACTTATAAAATCTACCTTCATTGAGAAAATAGACTCTGGTTTGTTTCAGAGCTACAGAAAAAACGGCTATAAAATTTCATTTTTTGTATTACATGTTGAAAGACGAGTTTCGTTAGATATGTTTTTGCGTCATGAAAGACAGGCAATTATTTTGGCAAAGCTAAATGTTGTTGAAATCTGTCGTCTGCAAACATTTTCACGACAACTTTCATATATGATGGCTTTAATGATTTGCACCTGAGGAACGTACTTAGATTGTACAAACTATTACAAGAAAAAAAAAAGAAACGATAAAAAAAAGGAATTTCTTAATAAGATAGCTTTGAAACTTTCTTTTGCCTGTGCAAGATAGTAGTCATAATTATTATTGCAATTTCGAAACAAAAACTACACTGCTTAATTGAAGGAGTTTCGACTTATGTGTTTCTGAAATCCAAACCATAATATATCCACATAATGTATCATGGTGCATCTTTCTTCCCTAAATTTTTCACAGCTTATTAATCCAAATATTTTCTATGAACGTGTACATCATAACTGAATTACTGTATTTTGTACAATAAATAATTGAAAGATAACGATAACTAACTGTACAAAAAGTCAGTTCATTCTCGCAGGCCATCTACTAAATGTTCTGACGGCTTCTTTGAACTGTTTCCAAGCTCGGTTCTAATTAGCGTTTTACTGTTGCAATAACCAGCCGCAATTACATGCCGAACAATTAAAACAATTCATCTTTGTGGAGTTTAAAGCAAGAGAAACGCCATTAAAAAGAGTAAAACAGAAGTTTGAGTGGCGTTTGGTGGTTATTAGATGTGATAGCACGAGAACATAAAACATGACACACACGATCTGCACGTGTTTTCGCGGTGGTTTTATCCTTGAATGATATATGCCATTTGTTTTTATTTTAATTAAGCAAGGATTGTCTCGTTTGGTATTTTCTGACTTTCATGTCAACTATATGATTACTCTTGTGGGTTTTCATTCTTCTCTTCAATCTTACAAAAAGAAAACTATTTGTTAGAGAGTTCCCTATAATATTTTGATTACTATGATTTTTTCCACCACAAAGCAATAATTTGTTTGAACCTGTGCAAAGTTTATGATAAAGCCTTGCTTTGTTTTTGTCTGACGTAAATAGAAGGGGCTAGACAAATGGCCTGTCGCCTTTTTCTTTCAAAGACTGGTTACACCTTTGATAAACCCTTGGTTACTTTTCTGAAAAAAGTCTTTGAAGCTTTTTTATTAATGTTACGCGTATACTGATATAATAACAATAACTTTGTTCTAGCCCTGAAATTTGGTTATTTTCTTTACGGTCAACATCTTAGGTGAACATTAATGAATTTTTGATAATTGTGTACAGTTGAAAGCGGGTCCACTGCAGTAAGTCAGTGCATTTTTTTTTAACAGTGATGTATTAGAATCTTTCAACAAAAATGGCCAAAAAGTTCAGTTATGACTTAAACAGCTTTACAGCCATCCGATAAATGTTATTTATGCGATTTCTTTGAAATTAAGGTCAGCAGCAATATTTCATTACACGTATATTTTTCATCTATTTTCAGGTGGTTCTAGATAGTTTAACCACAGCGTGTAAATGTCATGGTGTGTCAGGATCCTGTTCTATTAAAACATGCTGGCGATCTCTGTCAGATTTTAATAAAATTGCCGAAAAACTGAAAAATAAATACGGAATGGCAATTGAAGTTAAACGAAAACGAAAGAAAGGAACACATACATTCGTTCCAATAAATAAGAAAGTAGATTCTATTCCTACAGATGAATTAGTATATATCCAGAAGTCCCCGGATTACTGTTCACCGGATAGGAAAATGGGTTCCATAGGGACTCAAGAGAGGTAAGTACAATGAGAAATTGATTCCTAAATGATGAATGTCAGTTTTTACTTGTCAGTTTGAAGAATATATAGGACATGTATTGAATTCTCTTAGAATTGAAAAGTTACCCCTGAATTTGTAAACTAGTAACTTTTACAAAGGTTTGGTCAAGATAAGTTTGGCAAATGAACTTTGGACGAAGTGTTAAGTTTAAACATTTTCTCTTACAGTTAAACTGAAATCTCACTTCAGTAAAATCAGAAACGTATTAATTGTTGAACGTTAATAGTTTTACTGGCATTAAAAATTGAATTTAATTACAAAACTTGTCTGTTTTATTTCAGATCATGTGACCCGGAAAGCGATGGCCCGGGAGGTTGTGATATTATGTGTTGTGGGCGCGGCTATGACTCGAGTGACGTTCAAATTGTAAGACGATGCGAGTGTAAATATTACTGGTGTTGTTACGTAAAATGCAAAACGTGTTCAGAAATGGTTCGCGTCCATCGGTGTCGATAATACTCCGTGTTGTGAGGTATCCTCCATGTTTGTTGTATCCAGAGACTGCAGAAATCCGGTTACACAGGGTGATATAGGGAGACTGGACAAGGAATGAACGGGTGTGATATTTTTCTTTCGAGATTATTTTGTCTATGCACATGACGGTGCCTTGTTTATTGATACAAGAGAAACAACTCTAGTGTTGTTCCAATAAGTGAACAGAAGTTGTCTTTCTTGACAAACAGCTTAATCAAAAGCTTATGTTGCAGTGAAAGGCTTCAACAGTGAACAGTGAATTAGTGCTAAAATATTGAACTAAAAGACACTTTCCTATGCTATACCATTACTCTAATGATATGAGAATGTATACAGCTGAGATAAACCGTGAGAGTTCAGGTAGCATAGACGTTTATTGTGAGAAAACTGGGGTGGTAAGATGTTTCTTGTGTCAAATATTGAGAAGCTGCAAAAGAACGTTTAGAGCACATGATACAAGATTGTTTAAACTACACATTAAAAACAAGGAGATGCCGTTATTTACACATTACTGTCGTGTTATACAGATGTTTAGCTGGTTAAAGAATATCGTCTTTTTTCAAGGAAATGTAGTTTTATAGTTCATAGATTCAAACTGAACTCAAACAAGTATGTGTCTTATGGAGGCAGTATATATTTTGATTCTTCGTCTGAAAGAATTGATTTGGATGATGATATAAAGAAACTCACAGTTATGATAAGTGTAAAAGTATAATGACAAATATTAATGATAAATTCTAATGCTGACTGTTTTAACTCAGAGACAAGAATGTTTCATCATATGAATGTATATTAAAAGGTCAGTAAAACAGGATATATGTGATGAATCCGTGCACTGTGTATATTCTGTATGTGATGAATCCTTGCACTGTGTATCTTCTGTATGTGTTGCAATTATGATATTTCGTTTCCTTATATGATATTTATTTTTCTTGAATATTTGATCTGAAAACAAACAAGCCAGACGTTGTATCTAAGGCTAGAATCTATAGATTGTTCGTTGTAACAAGATATACACACCTTGGTTAAATACTGACATAAGTGAACATGTATTTTGAATTTCCATCCCCGGGCAACTGAAAAAATGGTTGCTTTATAGATAGCTTTGTATCTTGACTCTTCTTAATTTAGTAATTTAAATAGATGTCGCAGATATCAGTTTTTTTTATTTAATAGGAGCCGCTGGAGAAGTTTTATTATTATTTTTTTTTAAATTATAAATTCATCATATAAGCCAGCTGATTCTTTTCTTTATTTCAATTTTATTTTTGAGAAAGTTTTTTTCAAGTCTTTGTACAGCAAAGATTATGTAAATGCACAACAGAAGCATATGACCCTCAGTATGTTTTGTCAAGCGATTTGTTTTAAAAATCGAGATGAGACATAGATAATATATTCATATAAAAAGGACAATACTAGATATGCTTGGTCAACTTTTATGGATTTGTTTCTTTGCCTTTTTTTAAATGACGACTATAGCATACTTCTAGCGTAAAATTATATTCTGATATAAAAATCTTAAAAAGAACAAGATAAATATACAAAATCATTAATGTCACTTTTACTTAAATAATACTAATGTATTAAATCCTTCCACGTGTAAATGTATCTTTTATGAATAATGAAAACAGTCCATTCTCTCATGCATAGAAGTCTTGGCAAACTCAGTTCTCTCCCTTCGTCTTCTTGGTAGAATACCCCTTATTTACTAAATAAAATCATGTATATTAGGAACAGAGAACAGCAATGACATTGTTTAGGATGTGTAGTTGTTAGAGTTAGCAATAAGGCTGCACTTTTTTCTTATTAAGTTCTTAGGTTGTGAAGTGAGCTAAGAGAATACTTTTCAAAGAAAGTATAATTTTAAGCTCCATTTTAAGTGGCAACCTTAATAGCAACACTAGGAACCAGAAGAGAAATGTACCGTTCTACCTTACGTTTAATATTCTACAACTATGTTCTATACACTTTTTCAAATTATGTTTATTTATATCTCAGTTTGTTTTGTGTTTTGATGTAAATAGTCCAATTTTGTACATTTAATAAAGTGTACATAAAGTTTGTTCTCTTTTTTCACTTGTGCATTGACTGTAATTCACGCATGTCAATAAACCGGAAGTTCCTTCACAGTAAGCGGAAGTCCATTGTGAAATATATCGTAGACATTCAGCTGACTACACATGTGTTGGAAGTTTATTTAAACAGCGAAAGACTAAATTTATAATGGTCGCTTTAATCATAGTATGTCCTGTAGCATTATTCTTCCAGTGGTTTGGCAGAATTTGAAAAAATAATTAGTATTTCATATGACTAGTATATTTCAGTTTAGCCTTATAAAATTTGAAAGATTTACATAGAAAGTTTTTGTTTGGGAAAAACATGGATGTTGATGTCATAAAAACCATTCTTAGTAGGAAAGGTGATTTTTTAAGGCGCCATCTTGTATTGTCAACGTCAGTGATAGAAAAATTACGACAGATGGATGTAATTGGAAAATTTACAAGCGATCAAATCATGGTATGTCGTCTTCACAGTGTTTGAAAATTACAACATGCCTTTCAGTAATCAGTAAACTTATGATTATTTTTTTCAGTTTAATTTAAATGCACATGTTTGGACACTGACGGGCATAAAATTCAACTATAAAGTTTATATTCCATACAACAAATACTATTTTCAATCTTAGTTTTCTACTCGAAACGACTCTGCTCTTTGGTATAAAGCGTATTTGATTTCCTTTGAAATGATCAGTTGAAATCCTTGACCGCAACATTGACGATCCACAATTTTCTTACAGGCCAACAGGACAGACATGGATAAACAAATGACTCTTTTATTCGTCTGTTTGAGAACGAGGGGTCTTCCGGCCTTTCAAGGATTTCTCAACGTATTGCGAATGACTTTTCACGGCTGGCTCGCAGACGAAATTTTGGATTCAACAATAAATATCGGGGAGATGACCTCTGACATAGGAAAGACCGTTGCTGTTCGCGACATTCTTAACCAAATGTATGAAAGTAAAGTGAAAACTGAGGACGTCAAATTTAAGCCGGTGTATTTAGGTGTTTCTGAGTACCCATATATCCCTCGTTTTCCGAAGGGAAAAGAACATCGACACGGGTCAAACGATTACCAACCGACTTCCGTTTACGACAGCAGACGTCAGATACAATCTGAACATCAAGAAAGAAGACATGAATACACAACAGCGAAAAGGAACGAGTACACAAGACACGTAAACACAGCCAACGAAATCCCGCTCATGGAGCAAGTGCCCGAGAATCTGCGAGATCTTCAAAAAGCTTTTGATATGGAGACTTCCTCAACGCAAAAATCAATCTCTATCTTGAAACAAGAAGAGATAACAATCAAAGCCCTTCTTCAACAAAACTTACGGGAACAACAAGATTTACTTACGCGACAACAAGCATTGCAAGAGATCAAGGATACTATGAAAGAGCTAAACAAGACAGCAACACAGCTTTACAAGCCGGAACCGGATGTTCATGTCACGAGGCAAAGACTTAAACATTTGCAACGTGTACCCTGGTCAAACAAAGACAAAACTGACGATAACTGAAAATGGACAACTTTTGATATATACCTCTTACTTCAAAACATCGTGAATTACGTACAAAGGAAAGCATTGTTACTTGGAGATTGCAAATTCCCTACTAAAGAGTCATTTATGTGTTTTCGCGCAGCAAACTGCCTTTAGCATTGTAAAAGCAAAATAATTTGGTTTCTAGATTAGGTTCACACTTTGGATGAATAGTTTATTTTATTTGCTCAAAAATCATATCAAAGGAACTTTAATCAAGGCGTACTGTCACATATTGCAGGGTTAATACAGTCAAAACACACGTGCTTGTTGGCTGCATCGCACGGGCAACCGTAATTCTTACAACAGGCACAGTCTGATCTTGAAGGTTCAAAGTAACAGCCGCACCCTGATCCTACAGCCGTGTAGTTATTGGTGCTTGAACCTGAAAATAACAAAGTCTGAAGTTTTCACCTTGCTAGTTCTGTATGATATGTAGTTATTGAGGCAACTTCCATTTCTCATATTGCCTCAAATTCTTTCTGCGAGTGTTTTCTTCTGATTTCTTATCTCCTAGCACCGTGAAGTGGACGGTGTAGAAGGCTTAAACGCCTGTTATTGGCCGCTATCTGAAATGAAACACATGAATAGTGATGCTTTCTTTCTGGGTATGTTATGTAAAGGAAAAATGACTGCCCTTAAGGAATGAAGAAAATGTGTGGTGGATTCAGCTGTCCTGTATTCATTTTGATGTTTTACATAAAGAACATGCAAACAATTGTATACCGTGTGATACTGGTGTTGATGGCGATAAAGCTGTAGGGATGTGTGTAGGTGTTGCTGAGGATAAGGGGAGGATTTGTTTGGTCCAATGACTGTTGCTGATACTAGGGATACACCAGCCCTGATTGTCCATCACATCTTTATCTCCGTAACTGTAACACCGGTTTTCAATATTACACGCATCATGCTGGAAACAAAAACACAAATAAGTAGAACAAATCGACGAGTTTGAGGCTGCTTAGATTTTACTGAATCGCATTCGGTGACCATTTGTGCATTTGTCATTTGCTATTATCAAGAGAAAGAAATTACAAAAAGGTGTCTAATCTTTTAAATGGCGAACGTTGATGAGATATCTTGCAGCCAATTATAGTCTTTTCTTTGAATAAATGTGGTGAACACTTGCAATCTTTTTTGAAATTGTCTTAAGAAATATGATGATTACTTGACCTGACAGACGGACGGACGGACAGCATTAACACATTTTATCTCTTGATTTGCCGCTGTGCATAAACTTTTCCTCGATATTTTCTGTAAAGTCTTCATACAGAAATTTATGAACACGTTTATTAAGAATTAGGAATCCAGTGTAATCATTTTTTAAATATTTTTGCCTGCACATTCATTTGACCGTACCTTCGTTGTGCAGCTACCCTGGTCGTCACACATCACACATTCAGAGTTATAGATAGTGTACAGGTATTCCTTGCTTTCCGTGGTACCTCCATTGTTTGTCAGACTCACCATATAACCATGTAAGGCATAGCCGTTACCTAAAAAACGGTGAGAGAAAACGAAATTGGATTTACAGTATATTGTACAAATAAGTGGAAACATGTCGAAAGCGTTAAAAGCTTTATAATATAAAGTTTATATAAGGTCCAAACAGTGTATATCGCGTAAGACCGGCATCAAATATATAGTGACATAGGGCCAAGAGATGCTGTAAATGACATAAGATTTTGTTATTGGAAACATTTTCGTATTTCATACGAAGGAATATCTATGGCAGGTGATTTTGAAATATATCAAAAGCTAATGACACAAACTATTTCCCATGTCAAGCTATTTTTCACGATTTAGCCTTTTTATGACCTTGACCTTGCACTCAGGGTCAAGGGTTTTGTCGCTTATTCTATCTTATCATGGAAAATGCATTGTGGCAAGCAACTTGTCATCTCATTACACTAAACATAGCATAACACAGCACAACATAGCACAGCACAGCACAGCACAACACAGCACAGCACAGCACAGCACAACACAACACAACACAACACAACACAACACAACACAACACAACACAACATAAAGGGTGACAATTGTTTTGCAATTAATTACTACATGAGAAAATTATTGCCAAGACAAGCCAGGTCGGATGGATAGACACAGTAATTGGCGCATGCACATACTCTGAACCATATCTAATGTATCTTATATGTTGAGTCGACTACAAGCGGACTTTAAGCTACTATAATTAGAATTACATGTATTACAGATACATGCTAGATTTTAAAGTGTAAGAAGGGTAAACAGTGCTTTAAAGTAGTCTACGACCAATCGCTTTCACTGCTGTCATGTATATGAGATCGCGAACAGCAATATTTACGATCAGTCAAAGGCGAGCAGCTCTATGTTAACACCGTTTCCGTTTCGGCATACGAAGAAAGAAAACTGGGAAAGAATCGAGGAAGTTTCAACATCATCGAAATTGGAAAAAACGAGGCACCCTATGATACTGCTGTTTTCATTCAGAAAATTTCACCTTTAATATGTTTTCTTGCACTAAGTCCGAATCATTCCGATACACAAAATGAGCCTCTATAAATGGATAAAATTATAAACTGTAATCCTGCTGTTACAGCAAAACAAATCAAGAGATTATCCTTGAGTAACTGAACACTGACCTTTATCAAATGTCAATATATCATTACTCAATATTGTTCCTAGCTTTTACCCGAAATCTCTCAGAATTATATTGAAGAATTCCCTGGATATCGCTGATTGTGTTTTACATTCAGTTTAACTTTTTCTGTGTTGTACTGTTTGTCTCTGACAGATAACAACGTCTTTTTACGTTGATGTCTAGCAATTCAATGTAAATTAGGAAAAATCAAGGGGGAATAACCTGGCGCGGACAATTCAAAGAAATTACCGCTATCCGGGTCCTTGGGTAATGGACAGGCCACGTGATGTGTAGACATGAACTCTGCCTTGACATGTGTGGCTGTTAGATCTACCATGCTTGACCCGAAGTCTGAGTACTGAAATGTGTTACAAAACGTTGTAGCAAGGTGGTAAATACAATTTGACATTTAAAGAACAGTTTCTTGCAAATCAGTTTATATAAGACTGACCAGGTTCCATCGACTTAATCTTTTCCAAATATAGTAGAGGTAAAATATATAGTATTTGTACTTCATTGCCTGTATAATATAGTACTTGTACTCCATTGCCTATCAGCTAGCTTTCATGGCGGCGTGGTAGAGTGACCGGTTTGTGATCGCAAATCAAGCTGGTGGCAAGTGGATTTAACAGGGATTATACGTGGCGCCCTACGTCTCTCAAAGAAAATGATGGATGCAGTCATTATAGACAATGCAATATTTTACAGTTGAAGACGAATATTGCTCAATGGACTTCAGTCATTTTTATATTCAAACATACAACTCTTCTTGACTCGGTAAAAAAATTCGGTAATAAGATACACATAATAGAACTTACATAGACACGTCTGATGTTACATGTTGTGGCATTTTCTTTCATGTTCTCTCCAAGCATAACAGGTTGGTAACATTCTTGTGTACGCAAATCGCACGTCTTTCCCCTGAAAATGTAATAAATATTATACTCCGAAGTTGTAAACTCTCGCTTTCCTCGGCTACAGAATTTAAGAAAACTAATTCTGACCTAGTCAATATTATAAAAGAAATGCATTTTTGTAAGGTGTACATGTTTTCAAAAAGCATGAAATTTTTGTTTACAATTCGAGTTGATTATTCATTACCCAGCGATTTCCGTCAAAACCGGTGGTTGTGCCACACGAATGGAACAATCAGGACCTTCAAAGCCTTGCACGCATGTGCAAAGACCATTCTGACAATCTCCATTTCCGGAGCACGCGCCTGGACATACTTTCGCCTCAGGTGGAAGGGTGAACGTGCCGTTTACAGTATTTTGTTGATCAACAAGGGACTGGAACCCGCATCCCTCCATCAGTGTTACTAGGGCGGACAGGGCCATATCTACGTCGCCTGTCAGCTACGATAATATAGTAACATTATGTAAATGAGGCAAATATACGTTAAGTATTTTTGTGCAATATACCAAACGAATTAGTTCGAACATGTATTGAATAAATCATAATCTAGGTTTGTCTTTACAAACCTCTTATAAGACAATAAAAGTATCACAAACTTTAATCTTGTCTCTGTTTTAAAATTCAGAGATTAACAGAGCAGAACAGAACAGAAAAGAACAGAACAGAACGAACTTTTGTAAAAGGTTAGAACTGAGCAGATTATTTTAGTTTATCTTGTGTAGAAGAAAAAATCTTCTCTCAAGGTAACAAAGTATATAAGAGAGTAAACTGTGTCTAAATGAATGATACTTTTTCACTTGACGCGCATTTTCCTTTTTACTAACGCACGGAAGAAGTTACCTCTATATCTGTAACACACATGGTGACAATCTCTGTGAACTGAAGTTGGTATATTTTTCTGATGCACGACTTGGCGGAGGGATATTTGTCAAGCAGGTCTAAACAGTGTCTGTTGGCTTCCGGTCGTGAAATGAACGGAATGGTCTGTGGTGGAGAAGTCGCTAGGTATAAAGGACCAAAAGGGACAGTGATTCATATTCTGTTTTAGTACAAACCCTCAATAAATTCATTTGTATAATTAGATATACTGATTTGAAAACTCTGTGCGTCAAAGTCTAGTTAGCTATTATCATTTGATAAAAAACCTACAATATTTCTGCGTGTACGTCTTCAGTTATATCTAATCATCCGGCTTGTAACATATTAAAAACTTCAGAGGCTCATACAGTATTTTCCTGAAATCGCTGTGAATAGAAAGTTTATAGGAAATTCGACAGATCCGATATATACTGTAATATTTCAAATTTATTTGGGACGTTTTGATGTTACGTATAACAAGGTTTGTAATAAAAGTGGTACACGCACTATGTTTGTGGACAATCATGTGGATCTAAGACTGTTGAACAATGACCTGATAGCTGAAAAGGCATTTCTTGAAACAGTTATAATGTATATGCCTGGAAAGCAATCTAATGGACACTTAATAGCTTACGTGGTGGAAAATTGTAAGATTTATGGAAAACAGGCGGAAGCGTTGTTGATACCCCCGCAGTTGACGTTGGCAACGGAAGAACACTCGGGGCAATGGCAACAGGCATACATCCGGTACACAGATCCTATATCAACAGTTATAAAACACTCGCAGTATTTTCTGTCGTGATAAGTTGTATTGTTATTTAGTTTTCCATCTTTAATAACAAAAGCGTCCATTTTTCTTAATATCTTCTAACTAAGCCTCTACCACGTGCTTAACACAAACGATTTAAATAACGACACTTAGACAAGAAACTATGGAAGACGCAGAATGTCTTTTTACACAATTTCTCTTTAAACTTTGACCTTTGTAAAAAAATCGTTTTTATAATCTTGTGTTCCTTGCAATATCTACATGTCAAAACTCTTTGCATACAGTTGTGCGAACTGTATTAATTTGCCACCAATTCTGTTATAAATAATCTTACTAAACTTGCATAAAACTTAAAACTCTCTAAAAATAACTCACGGTGACTGAGACTGATTGAGCTACAGGATTACACTGTTTGTTTGTCGACTGCGACAGGCATGCGCAGTAATTTTGCCGTTTGGTTGTTACCGGAAGTGGTTCGGCCTTTTCAAACAAACTTGTACCAGCAGGAATACTGTATTTATTAAGAGAAAGACAGAGCATTAAATATGGAAAGCTTATAATAATCCAGCTGAAAACCAATGTAGATTCTTCTGTCTAAAAACAGGACACTTCTGAAAAAAATCCAAAATAACTCGGAACAATTTGGTTTTTTAGATAGCAGAGATATTGTATTCCTTTTTAAACAAAACTGTAACGGAAATACAACTACCTTACTCTTATGTGCTGGTTATATACAATTTATTCCAAAAACTGGTGTCCCTACCTCCAAGACTCGATGAAAGGGTAAGGTTCTTTTACAAACGAATCAATCTGGCCATTGCTATGTTGGAAATCATTTCCAGGATTACCGTCAAAACTGCCGCACAAGCCCTCTGTATCACTTAGAAAGAAAAGAAGTAATAAACATTAAACTTACATGATCTTTTTCGGAATTACATCCACTTTATACTGTTCTTCTGCTTCATAAGTTTATACAGTTTTTTTTAAACTGTTCACTTAATATCTTGGTATCTTAATCGTAGACAGTTCCATTACAAATTCAGTCAGTATGTTTACGAAGTCCATGTATAATGTATGTGCGAGTGTTGTAGTGATTCGGAAACATATTTGTTGTTTCATTCATGTTAAAAAATTTCGTTTTTACTTCAGAAAAGCATAGATTTTTAAGTTTTTGATCCTGTGTTAGAAGGCAACGCTTTCTTATCCTACCCAGAGCATGAGGGGTGTCTTTTGGCCACACATGCCTCAGTTCAACCAGCCGTGGATGAGTTTCTGCTGACGAATGTATCTAAATTTTTTTCCTTAAGTATTATAAGTGCTCACTAGTTACTCGATAGCAACTTAAAAAAAATCTAGCTTTAACAAACGAGTATAAATTATCTGCTGATATTAAACACCAGTATATACCAATCAAACGTCAGTGTCAAATACAAGGGCACTATCAGAGACATTTCACCTGAGCTTAATGACAAGTAAATCAATAGAATGGAACATGGGGATGATTAAGGAAAACTTTACCTTTCAAAACCCTTCATCTGTCTGTGGTGTGTGTAATGTTTAAGCTGCAGGTAAGTAGGTAAGTATCTAGACAGGGAAGCACGGATCTATTCCGGTTTACACGGGCGACCTCCCAGATCAGAAGAGATCTTCCTGTATTTTTCATCCTCAGTATAGATTTTGTATATTTAAAACAACTTAACAGGAATAGTACGGTACTTACTACATAAATGTTCCTGGAACACTCACAATCACATTTAGGAACTCTAGTCTTCCTTTTTGAACTTTCACAATGGCTCCTGACTTGAACTTCATCTGAAATAAACAAAATAGAAGCATAGAGTTTGTGACATGAGATTGCTTTGAATGGATAATGAGTCAAATATTGAAAAATTACTGTAGCCATTTAAGGCCTATATGCATTCATATTCTGAATATCACATGAATCAATGATAAGAAGGCAAATTTGAAACAAGATTAGCTTATACATATAGACTGAATCAGAGAAAAAGGTAATACAAACAAAACAAAATATTGTTGGCCATTCATTCCACACGCATACGGGTTACATCAATACAAAATCTCTGACGAAAATACTGTTATGTAAAAAGTATTCAAAAGAAGTTTATCATAACTGTTTTTACGACTGTGTTCATGGTATCTTCCAATGTATTTGTTGCGACTACTTACAAATTAAGACGTCATGGTTTAGCGACTTACTACAAAATGGTTTCCACTTGGATCTTTAACAATCTCCGTCTTGTTTTCAAACATTGACGGATTTTTGATTTCAAGTCTGGGATATGTTTGTCCCCATCGTCCATAACACATATCGACAACGATGACGTCATTTCCTTCTCTAGCTGCGACTGCGCAGTTAAATGAAGCTTTTCCACCTGGATGTTTCCAAGTACGTGTTTCAACCTATATTGTCAAGAAATTACAGAAACATAAGCAGAAAAAAAACTGTTAATATGAACAACAATAAAGAGTTCCCTAATCTTGACCTCTCGGCACAAGTAACTGCGATGACAGATAAGGGACCTGACTGTATGTGTTAACTGACTGAATAAATCCTAAGTCTCCATCCTGCCAAAACAACCAATATTCTATCATAAGTCTATAGGGAAGTTACTTACCATAGAGTTTACAAAAAAATGAAGTAATGTACATTTGTTTGTTTAATCTATTTACCTTTGCTTTTGGTTTGTTAATGATACTCGTAAGTTTTCAAGTTTAACTCCACATTTAGCTCCGGACAGCAGGTCTTTCATACTTACTTTTTCATCTACTGATTAACCTTGAATAAGCCTTTCTTTTGTCTCACCATAGTATACTGTCCTACTGATTTACCTTAAATGAGCCTTTCTTTTGTCTCACCATAGTATACTGTCTTACTGATTTACCTTAAATGAGCCTTTCTTTTGTCTCAACATAGTATACTGTCCTACTGATTTACCTTAAATGTGCCTTTCTTTTGTCTCACCATAGTATATTGTCCTACCGATTTACCTTAAATGAGCCTTTCTTTTGTCTCACCATAGTATACTGTCTTACTGATTTACCTTAAATGAGCCTTTCTTTTGTCTCAACATAGTATACTGTCCTACTGATTTACCTTAAATGTGCCTTTCTTTTGTCTCACCATAGTATATTGTCCTACCGATTTACCTTAAATGTGCCTTTCTTTTGTCTCACCATAGTATATTGTCCTACCGATTTACCTTAAATGTGCCTTTCTTTTGTCTCACCATAGTATATTGTCCTACTGATTTAACTTAAATGTGCCTTTCTTTTGTCTCAACATAGAAAACTGTCTTACTGATTTACCTTTAATTTGCCTTTCTTTTGTCTCACCATAGTATATTGTCCTACTGATTTAACTTAAATGTGCCTTTTTTTTGTCTCACCATAGTATACTGTCCTACTGATTTAACTTTAATGTGCCTTTCTTTTGTCTCACCATAGTATACTGTCCTACCGATTTACCTTAAATGAGCCTTTCTTTTGTCTCACCATAGTATATTGTCCTACCGATTTACCTTAAATGTGCCTTTCTTTTGTCTCACCATAGTATATTGTCCTACTGATTTAACTTAAATGTGCCTTTCTTTTGTCTCACCATAGTAAACTGTCCTCCTGATTTAACTTAAATGTGCCTTTCTTTTGTCTCACCATAGTATATTGTCCTACCGATTTACCTTAAATGAGCCTTTCTTTTGTCTCACCATAGTATATTGTCCTACCGATTTACCTTAAATGTGCCTTTCTTTTGTCTCACCATAGTATACTGTCCTACTGATTTAACTTAAAATGTGCCTTTCTTTTGTCTCACCATAGTATACTGTCCTACCGATTTACCTTAAATGTGCCTTTCTTTTGTCTCACCATAGTATATTGTCCTACCGATTTAACTTAAATGTGCCTTTCTTTTGTCTCACCGTAGTATACTGTCCTACTGATTTAACTTTAATGTGCCTTTCTTTTGTCTCACCATAGTATATTGCCCTACCGATTTACCTTAAATGTGCCTTTCTTTTGTCTCACCATAGTATACTGTCCTACTGATTTAACTTAAAATGTGCCTTTCTTTTGTCTCACCATAGTATACTGTTCTACCGATTTACCTTAAATGTGCCTTTCTTTTGTCTCACCATAGTATATTGTCCTACCGATTTAACTTAAATGTGCCTTTCTTTTGTCTCACCGTAGTATATTGTCCTACCGACTTAACTTAAATGTGCCTTTCTTTTGTCTCACCGTAGTATACTGTCCTACCGATTTAACTTAAATGTGCCTTTCTTTTGTCTCACCATAGTATACTGTCCTTCTGATTTAACTTACATGTGCCTTTCTTTTGTCTCACCGTAGTATATTGTCCTACCGATTTACCTTAAATGTGCCTTTCTTTTGTCTCACTATAGTATACTGTCCTACTGGTTTAACTTAAATGTGCCTTCCTTTTGTCGCACCATGGTATACTGTCCTACTGATTTAACTTAAATGTGCCTTTCTTTTGTCTCACTATAGTATACTGTCCTACCGATTTACCTTAAATGAGCCTTTCTTTTGTCACACCATTTTATATTGTCCTACTGATTTACCTTAAATGTGCCTTTCTTTTGTCTCATTATAGTATACTGTCCTACCGATTTACCTTAAATGAGCCTTTCTTTTGTCTCACCATAGTATACTGTTCTACTGATATACCTTAAAAAAGCATTTCTTTTGTCTCACCATTGTATACTGTCCTACCGATTTACCTTAAATGAGCCTTATTTTGTCTCCCCATAGTATACTTGTCTTCTGATTCACCTTAAAGGTGCCTTTCTTTCGTCTCATTGTAGTATGTTCTACTGATTTACCTAAAATGTGCCTTTCTTTTGTCTCACCATAGTATACTGTCCTACTGATTTACCTTAAATGAGCCTTTCTTTTGTCTCACCATAGTATACTGTCCTACCGATTTACCTTAAATGAGCCTTTCTTTTGTCTCACCATAGTATATTGTCCTACCGATTTAACTTAAATGTGCCTTTCTTTTGTCTCACCATAGTATACTGTCCTACCGATTTACCTTAAATGAGCCTTTCTTTTGTCTCACCATAGTATATAGTCCTACTGATTTACCTTAAATGTGCCTTTCTTTTGTTTCACCATAGTATACTGTCCTACTGATTTACCTTAAATGAGCCTTTCTTTTGTCTCACCATAGTATACTGTTCTACTGATTTACCTTAAAAAAGCATTTCTTTTGTCTCACCATTGTATACTGTCCTACCGATTTACCTTAAATGAGCCTTATTTTGTCTCACCATAGTATACTTGTCTTCTGATTTACCTTAAATGTGCCTTTCTTTCGTCTCATTGTAGTATGTTCTACCGATTTACCTTAAATGAGCCTTTCCTTTGTCTCATCATAATATGCTGTCCTACTGATTTACCTAAAATGTGCCTTTCTTTTGTCTCACCATAGTATATTGTCCTACTGATTTACCTAAAATGTGCCTTTCTTTTGTCTCACCATAGTATACTGTCCTACTGATTTACCTTAAATGAGCCTTTCTTTTGTCTCACCGTAGTATACTGTCCTACCGATTTACCTTAAATGAGCCTTTCTTTTGTCTCACCGTAGTATACTGTGCTAATGATTCAACTTAAATGTGCCTTTCTTTTGTCTCACCATAGTATACTGTCCTACTGATTTACCTTAAATGAGCCTTTCTTTTGTCTCACCATAGTATACTGTCCTACTGATTTACCTTAAATGAGCCTTTCTTTTGTCTCACCATAGTATATTGTCCTTCCGATTTACCTTAAATGAGCCTTTCTTTTGTCTCACCGTAATATACTGTCCTACTGATTTACCTTAAATGAGCCTTTCTTTTGTCTCACCATAGTATACTGTCCTACCGATTTAACTTAAATGAGCCTTTCTTTTGTCTCACCGTAATATACTGTCCTACTGATTTACCTTAAATGAGCCTTTCTTTTGTCTCACCACAGTATATTGTCCTACTGCTTTAACTTACATGAGCCTTTCTTTTGTCTCACCGTAATATACTGTCCTACTGATTTACCTTAAATGAGCCTTTCTTTTGTCTCACCATAGTATATTGTCCTACTGCTTTAACTTAAATGAGCCTTTCTTTTGTCTCACCGTAATATACTGTCCTAGTGATTTACCTTAAATGAGCCTTTCTTTTGTATCACCATAGTATACTGTCCTACCGATTTACCTTAAATGAGCCTTTCTTTTGTCTCACCATAGTATATTGTCCTACTGATTTACCTTAAATGTGCCTTTCTTTTGTCTCACCGTAATATACTGTCCTAGTGATTTACCTTAAATGAGCCTTTCTTTTGTCTCACCGTAATATACTGTCCTAGTGATTTACCTTAAATGAGCCTTTCTTTTGTATCACCATAGTATACTGTCCTACCGATTTACCTTAAATGAGCCTTTCTTTTGTCTCACCATAGTATACTGTCTTACTGATTTACCTTAAATGAGCCTTTCTTTTGTCTCACCATAGTATACTGTCCTTCCGATTTAACTTAAATAAGCCTTTCTTTTGTCTTACCATAGTATACTGTCCTACCGATTTACCTTAAATGAGCCTTTCTTTTGTCTCACCATAGTATACTGTCCTTCCGATTTAACTTAAATGAGCCTTTCTTTTGTCTCACCATAGTATACTGTCCTTCCGATTTACCTTAAATGAGCCTTTCTTTTGTCTCACCATAGTATACTGTCCTTCCGATTTAACTTACATGAGCCTTTCTTTTGTCTCACCATAGTATACTGTCCTACTGATTTACCTTAAATGAGCCTTTCTTTTGTCTCACCATAGTATACTGTCCTTCCGATTTACCTTAAATGAGCCTTTCTTTTGTCTCACCATAGTATACTGTCCTTCCGATTTACCTTAAATGAGCCTTTCTTTTGTCTCACCGTAATATACTGTCCTAGTGATTTACCTTAAATGAGCCTTTCTTTTGTCTCACCATAGTATATTGTCCTACTGATTTACCTTAAATGTGCCTTTCTTTTGTCTCACCATAGTATATTGTCCCACATGTAAATTGGTGAATATTCTGTAATATAGAAAATCATGATCATTTAAAGGCTATAATGACTGTAAATACGTTAAAAATGTAGCACAAGTGCCTAATCAAATTTTTTCTCGAATTTTTCTTTTCAGTAAAGAAATCAGCGATCACATTATATGCAATAGTTTTCTAGCAGAATAATTACTTTCTACGATAAATGAAAGGTTTCGCTAGAATAAAATGAAAACAAAACAAACAAATATACCGGAAATGACTTTTGCCTGGCTTTGATTTTTTTTCTATTTTTAGTACTTAGAACTAATTAAATATGATTTCCAAAATAAGTTCAAAGTTTTACTTGAAACAATATTTTGTGTATTTTGTAGTCAATAAATAGGTGTTAAACATTGAGTCATTTCTACTCACTAGGACTTTTCCACTGAAAGTAAAACTATAATACCTTTAAATATGTTCCTTTCTTGTTTAAAATTACAAAGTACTTTATTTATACCAACAAAAATACAACCACTTACTGTTTCTTGTTGTCAAATGTTCTGTAATGTGGGTCACCGGTTGATAAACATTGTGCGCCAGGTCTACTGGACATTACATCGACCTGAAAATATCGAAATAAGTCTCTTTTACATGTAATTAGCACATACCAATATATAATCAGATTCTGCGTTATCATAAAATATAAAAAGTACCACAACATCTTTTGTACAAAAATACCAGCCAGCAATAAAATACATGTATAAAAGGCAATAACTTTGATGGTTTTACAATACAAGGACCAACGCTCTGTCGTTTCAGACTAAATTTGTATAAAGTTAACAGGACTGTTGAGACACAGCGTTGAAAGTTTCTAGTTAAATACCTTTAATATGGCCGCGAAAAGACAGGCGAAAAGGAAGAACTACGACCGTTCTCGTTTCATTGTGAGAACTTCATGCTGTACCTTAGATGATTACATATGTCAAAGTTGGCAAATATTTAACCCGCTTATCACCTTTTTATGTCTACTTTTGGCAACTTTTCACATAAACATAGAAATGTAAAAAAAATAGGTTGGAGTTGACTTGATAGCCAAACTCTTACTTAGCAACTGATAAATAATTTAGAAAGCTAAGGTATTCATTTGATCAGCATTTCAACATAAAATAGTTTAACACAGTTATCTGTTGACAACTAGACACAAAAATATAAAGTTCTTACATCGCAACCTACGGTATATTTTACTGACCAAAAGTTTTCTAAAACACACAAAATTTTTAATATGCTTATGTACCACTAAAAGACTCTGTCTCTGAAAGATAATACCAGTATATTTTGTGATTGATAATTGTTCCATTCTCTTCCAGGCCTACTCGTGACGTCAATATGCAAAGTGGAATGAGTAGATGTCGTCATCGGAATACTTGGCTTCATGCCAACAATAAAAGTCGTCTGCGCTGTGCTCGTGACAGGATTCCAATCCGTCGATTTTATTGAAACGTGGCATGTGCTTGGGGAGATGTTTTCTGTAATATTAGAGTAACACAGTAATTTACTTTCTTTGCTCAGATTATCCACTTCAGTCCAAACACGGCCTCGTACGACGTTTAATCATAAGTCAGAGACAAGATACATTAGAAAATGGCAGCCATCTTGATATTTCATGTTTCACGACAACTAATTTTTTTCCTTTCTTAAACATGATACTGAAAGTTACAAACCGACATAAAATATTCTTCTGTAAAGGTTAAATGAATATTAAAACACAAATACATGAATTTCTAAAGGCACTCACGGTTATCTGTTGTGAGCTGGAAAGTGATGGCACACTCGTTCATAGACGAATGTCTACAGACGACTGGAACGGTAGAAGTCAGGGTAACTTGATAGTCAGGTGTCGCCTGATTTAAATTCACGTGACTAGTGCTGTACTGGAAAAGTTAATGCAAAAATGACTGTTTTTGAAGGTAATAATGACAAGAATATATTTAAATATCGGCAGATCTGTCTAATATATACAGAAGAAACTGTAGCTGCAATCTGTAAAACTAATAGTAGGAAATCATGTTACAAGATTAGAAGAGAGAGCAAGCAACCGTAACAAAGTTACGTAAAAGCGAATAAAGCACTCATTTAACAACAACAACAACAAAACGATGAAGAGCTATAAAATACACTGTTATAATTTACATTACCTTTACTCCAACCCAGTAATTGTTGCTATGTAATGGAGGAGACTTAAGTCCTCCAGTATGGTGGTCCAAAAAGCTTGAAACGACGGAACATGACAGGTCAGAGTTCATGTGACCCTCAAGAGCTTCACCAGGTAGAAATGCGTCCCTTTGGCCAGCTGTCAGTGTTTCTTTGCGAATGTTTGTTTTGCCATCAATTAACCACGTGACTTCAAATATAGCGTCCTGCTTGTTTTGAGGGTATGAGATATGACATCGAAACTCATAATCGGTTGCTGTTAGTTCTGGAAAACTGAGTGTGGGTTCCTTGGTCATAACTGGGTAAGCATCTGTTGAACAAGTAAATATGAGTAAACTTACACTTTAATTGCGTTGTTTTCTATAAAAGATAATTAAGTTGGTACAAAGTTGACATATTACCAAAGAAAGCAATATCCTGTGGATGAACATAATGTGTCTGTATATCAGCTATCACTCACTCGATTTGCCGAGGAAATTTGCATTTTTTACGACATTTGTCCTGGATAAAAAACACAACGGAAACATAAAAAACTGGAAGAGCATTTCGGGATTTGATATGAAACCGTATTAAATCTTACCATACCCGTCGCTTCCTTGTCTTTGAGTAAAAATGATGCAGAACTACAAGACTGGGCAATAAAGAAACTAACATGATAGTTAGTTGATTCTGTGTTACACTTTCCTTCCAACAAAATGTTGTTTTCATGCATGTACTATGCTAAAATAATCATTACAGAAACTATCTCAGGCTATATTGTGAAATTCATTTGATAAGTGTTTTAAGTTTAAACTCAATGCACGCCATGAATACGGTATGAAGTAAGTATATTATATTTCGTTGCTCACCTGTACACGGTGGAAAACCAGTCTTGGAATATTCTGCCCCTGTGCAGCCTGGTGTCTTCACTAAATTGGATAAAGATATATTCAAAAGTTGAAGTTTTCAGTACAGGACTTGGTAACAAATTCTCCTCTAAGTATTTGGGTCTTGCCTACCGGCAGGGTACCTGATCTTAACCTGCCGATACAGCCCTAAATATTATTTATGGTAAGGGTTCGCTCAATAATGTGTGCTAATAGGGATTCTAAATTAGTTAAAGTATTTCAAATAATACAAACAAGATAGTCCGTAAAACTGTAAATAATAAAGCAAATATTATGGCAGTTATTATTTGTCAAAAATACTGCGATCAACTGGATGGATTTTGAATGAAACCATCTTGTATTCTTCACTACAAAATTTCTGTTCTTTAATAAAAGGGTGGGTGTTGACAAAACAAAAGGACTGATTACTAGGGATATAGATAACATATTGTCTTAGTTGGAAAAAAGATAAAATAAAGAGAATATTTTGTGTAAGTTGGAAATAAATAAAATATATTACATATTGTTTTAGTTGCAAGAGTATAGTGTAAACATATTGTCTAAGTTGTGAATAAAAAATTAAATAATATATATTTTTGAAGTTGGAAAATTTAAATATAACATTTAGTATATTTAAGAAAAATGATAAAAAATATATTATACTGCCTAAGTAGAAAAAAGGTAAATAACATATTAAGAAGTAGTAAAAAGATAACATCTTCTGTAAGTTAGAAAAAGATAACATGTTGTGAAAGTAGGAAAAAATAACATATTGTGAAATTGGAAAAGGACAACATATTAAAAAAGTAGGAAAAAGATAACATGTTGTGAAATTGGAAAAGGACATCATATCAAAAAAGAAGGAAAAAAACATATCGTGAAATTGGAAAAGGATAACATATAAAAAAAGTAGAAAAAAAATAACATATTGTGAAGTTGGAAAAGGACATCATATTAAATAAGTATGAAAAAGATAACATATTGTGAAGTTGGAAAAGGACAACATATACAAAAGTAGGAAAAGGATAACATATTGTGAAGTTGGAAAAGGACAACATATTAAAAAGTAGGAAAAAGATAACATATTGTGAAGTTGGAAAAGGACAACATATACAAAAGTAGGAAAAGGATAACATATTGTGAAGTTGGAAAAGGACAACATATTAAAAAGTAGGAAAAGGATAACATATTGTGAAGTTGGAAAAGGACAACATATAAAAAAAGTAGGAAAAGGATAACATATTGTGAAGTTGGAAAAGGACAACACATTAAAAAGTAGGAAAAGGATAACATATTGTGAAGTTGGAAAAGGACAACATATTAAAAAGTAGGAAAAGGATAACATATTGTGAAGTTGGAAAAGGACAAGATATAAAAAAGTAGGAAAAGGATAACATATTGTGAAGTTGGAAAAGGACAACATATAAAAAAGTAGGAAAAGGATAACATATTGTGAAACTAGGAAAAGGACAACATATTAAAAAGGTAGGAAAAAGATAACATTGTGAAAGTAAGAAAAAGATAACCCATTGTGAAGTTGGAAAAGGACAACATATTAAAAAAGTAGGAATAAGATAACATGTTGTGAAATTGGAAAAGGACAACACATTTAAAAGTAGGGAAAAGATAACATATTGTGAAACTGGAAAAGGACAACATATTAAAAAAGTTGGAAAAATAAAAACATATTGTGAAGTTGGAAAAGGATAACATATTAAAAAAGTAGGGAAAAGACAACATATTGTGAAATTGGAAAAGGACAACATATTAAAAAAGTAGGAAAAAGATAACATACTGAGAAGTTGGAAAAGGACAAGATATTAAAAAAGTAGGAAAAAGAGAACATATTGTGAAAGTAGGAAAAAGATAACATATTGTGAAGTTGGAAAAGGACAACTTATTGAAAAAGTAGGAAAAATAACATATTGTGAAATTTGGAAAAAGATAACGTATTGTGAATTTTGAAAAGGACAACATATTAAAAAGTAGGAAAGAGATAACATGTTGTGAAATAAGGAAAAAGATAAAAAATTGAGCAGTTGGAAAAGGACAAAATGTTGAGAAGTTGGAAAAAGATAAGATGTTGTGAAAGTAGGAAAAAGATAAACTATTGTGAAAGTAGGAAAAGATAACAAATAGGGAAGTTGGAAAAGGACAAAATATTGAGAAGTTGGAAAAAGATAACATATAGTGAAAGTAGGAAAAAGATCACACATTGTGCAACCTCGAAAAAGATGAAAATATTGTGAAAGTTTCAACAAATTGTTCTTACCTGTACAGTACGCCATTGAACATCCCTTCACGGGTTGCAGATAGTACACAAAGTAAGTGTGACAGTTTTTCACTGCAATTTCAATATGGTAATCACAACAATTGCTGTTGTTTGTAACCATGTCGCCACACGCTACACGAGTAACCAGGCCATCTACCACCTGTAAATCTATTTGTTTTATTTACATTTTGTACAGGTTATGTTTTTTATGATCTTAAAGGAGTTCTTACAATGGCCCGTGACTGAACTGAATTAAATCTTGGCCTCAGGAATTCTCTTGCAAAAAGAATATTACTAGTTCAACAGAATCCAGTCAAAGTTTCAGACATGACAAAGAATGTTAACATTGGTATCTCAGCCAAAGTAGCTTCAATTCAGCAAGTCATATAATTAACCAGAATATTTACAACATATTTCAAGTGTGTCCATTTCGTGTAGTGTCTAGATAGCGATTTACTACTTACCGAAGGATATGACCCATTAATCCAAAGCGGTATATGGGTACCACAATGGTACTGTGACACGCACTTGCCAAACGATAATTCTGCATCCTTGAAGCGGTACCAGCCTAGTGGGAGCAGACGATCACACAAGTCAGACGTTTGCGTGTAGTTCACATCACGTTGAGCTTGCGCATATAGTGTGTAGGAGGAGCAGGGGTCTATACCCTGACCTGAAGGATAAATAGTCTATCTGTTGTCGTATAAATGTTTCAATATCAGGATCAGAACTCTTTCATAATATATATCAGACAAAATATAAAACTATTCATGTATTTCTACCCCCTTCCCTTACAATCCACCCCATCTACCCCCATCCCCAATCCACACATCCTAAAAATATCTTAATTCTATCAGTGTATCTAGGGTTAAAATGTATTTTGAGAAATGGATTCATTTTATGAAGAAAATAGGACTTGACCGTTTTTGAAAAAAAAGGACATGCATCTTTCAGTTCTTTAAAAAAGGTGCACGAAGAGCTATTATCAAAGAACAAACGATTTACTTACCTCTTACAGCAGAAAGGCTTAGAAACAGCAATACAATAACGCGACACATTTGCAGGGGTAAAAAAACAAAACACGTCATGTCCCATTTAAGTATGGCGGTGCATTATGACATGTCTATTAATGGCTCGCGTTGAACAGATATTGTTGATGAAAAGAGGTCATTTCATAGATAAGTAAGCTTTTAAAACTAGAGGATCATTTTACAAGTATTTATTCACTTGTACACATGTAATACGTACGTGTATAACGACGAAAAATGATCAAGGCTGCTCAAAAGAAACGGTGTACCAAATCAAACCAGTTTCCATACCAGACAGCAAATTGCAGCTTACGAACTTAGTAGTTTGAAATAGACAGTTAGTGAGAACTGTAGTGCAATCCAGGTAATTGCATGAGAAAGATCTGTTGAAGCTAAAATGAAACCAACTAAATTTTAGTGGCTTTATGCATAATGAATGTCATAAACATTTATTTTCTTCGTTCAATTATAATGAAATGAAGTCTGAATATTTGACAGCGTACTATACACATGACTATCCTTATTTATATAAAATTATCTGAATGAATGAAACCCAGTCATATGATTTTTTGTTTAAACCATTCCTAGAACAAACTGCAGTTTGATTAAATGTCGAAGTTATACAACAAGAAGTTCTGTTCTAACCATCTAGATGAAACCTCCTAAAACTATATGTGTAGAAGTACCTTAAAGGAAGATTTGGCCTACCGTATCAGCGCAATCCTGAGTAATCATAGAAATTCAACTATTTTATCTGTTAACATAGAGTACATACCAATGGTTTTAACAGTCAACTAATGTTCTTGTTTATTTTTTTAAACTATTTTTGACACTTTGTATCAACAAGGTTTTTTCTCAAACAAAAGATTCCACAGTTATCGAACTTGGTTAGAAGCAGTATGACAATAAAAAAGGACGAGTTCGATTATCGACTCTATGATTTTCGTATTTTCTTCAGTCCTAATGTTTGTTAAGGATATGACTGGTCGTAAGTTCTCGATCAAGCTGTGTTAGTCCACATTTGTAACAAATCACTTTGGTAACACGTGTTACAAACGCAATCACATGTCTAACAGTTGTTACAAATGTGTAACGGAAATTAAGAGCATACATGTAACATATTTTTGGACTAAAGTTTTCGATGCCGAATTTTGTTTTTGGCATACAATCACATTTGTCATACAGAAAACAAAAGGTAACAAAAAAGTGCATGTTTACAACTGAACACATTTTTCACAAGTTTTTAGTAATGAGTGTTATTGCAAGTCGGGTCAGTATCTTGAATTGTTATATGGGAACGAAATTTTATGAAAGCAAGGTGATGGTATGTAACTATTAATTTCCTTATTTTACATTCATAGCCATTTTGGTCCAAAAGAGAATATAGTCGCCGAAACGCCCGTCCGTCCGGTCGTTTTTTTCTTTATCAGCGCGAATACTCAAAAAATGTTAATGAAACTTTATGGGAACCTTCAACAGAAGTTACTTAACTTTCTGTCACAAACGTTAGAAATAAGATGCAATAAGCTTCAACTGTCTCAGACCCTTTAAATGTTTAAAATGTACTCTACATTCATACAAACTTAACATTACCGATGACCTATTTCATCATAGGCGGATCCAGCGGGGATTAAGGTAATGCCATGGTCGGCTGCACAAGGGCGAAACCCAACCACCGGCAAACGGATCCACCCTTTTACCTAATGGATGCAAATGCATACCAGCCTTACTTGAAATAGCTGCTAATCGCGAAAGAAAGACACGTGTAACTTGTAAGCATATGTAAAACTGTATTCATAATGTACGGACTTCAATATGTAGGACTGTATTAACAATGTGAACTTTCAATATGTAGGACTGTATTTGTAATGTAGGACCTTCAATATGTAGGACTGTACAATGTATTTATAATGTAAGGACTTCAATATGTAGGACTGTATTTGTAATGTAGGACCTTCAATATGTAGGACTGTATTTGTAATGTAGGACCTTCAATATGTAGGACTGTATCTATAATGTTGGATCTTCAATATGGAGGACGTCTCTGTTTTTATAACTTCAATATGTAGGACTGTTTTTATAATGTAGGATCTTGAATATTTAGGACTGTACCTCCAATGTAGAACATTGTATATGTAGGACTGTATTTATAATGTAGGACAATCAATATGTAGGACTGTATTTATTATGTATGACCCTGAATATGTAAGAATGCATTTACAACGTAGGACCTTCAATATGTAGGAATGTTTTTATAATGTAAGATCTTGAATATTTAGGAATGTACCTCCAATGTAGGACATTGTATATGTAGGACTGTATTTATAATGTAGGACAATCAATATGTAGGACTGTATTTCATTATGTAGGACATTCAATATGTAGGACTGTAGTTATAATGTTTGCCCATTATGGAAGACTGTACAATGTATTTATAAAGTAGGAACTTCATTATGTAGGACTGTATTTATAATGTAGAACCTTCAATATGCAGGACTGTATAATGTATTTAAAATGTTGGACCTTCAATATGTAGGAATGTATTTATAACTTAGGATCTTCAATATATAGGACTGTATTTACAATGTAGGATCTTTAATACATAGGACTGTATTTACAATGTAGGACCTTCAATATGTAGGACTGTATTTATTATGTATGACCCTGAATATGTAAGAATGTATTTACAACGTAGGACCTTCAATATGTAGGACTGTTTTTATAATGTAGGATCTTGAATTTTCAGGACTGTACCTCCAATGTAGGACATTGTATATGTAGGACTGTATTATAATGTAGGACAATCAATATGTAGGACTGTATTTCATTATGTAGGACCTTTAATATGTAGGACTGTAGTTATAATGTTTGCCCTTTAATATGGAAGACTGTACAATGTATTTATAAAGTAGGAACTTCATTATGTAGTACTGTATTTATAATGTAGAACCTTCTATATGTAGGACTGTACAATGTATTTAAAATGTTGGACCTTCAATATGTAGGACTGTATTTATAACTTAGGATCTTCAATATATAGGACTGTATTTACAATGTAGGATCTTTATTACATAGGACTGTATTTACAATGTAGAACCTTCAATATGTAGGACTGTATTTATTATGTATGACCCTGAATATGTAAGAATGTATTTACAACGTAGGACCTTCAATATGTAGGACTGTTTTTATAATGTAGGATCTTGAATATGTAAGGCTGTATTTCTAATTTAGGACATTGCATATGTAGGACTGTGCTTATGATATAGAACCATCAATATGTAGGGCTGTATTTCATAATGTAGGATCTTAAATATGTAGGACAGTATTTACAATGTAGCACAATCATTATATAGAACTGTATTTCATTTTGTAGCACCTTCAATATGTAGGACTGTATTTCATAATGTAGGACTTTCAATATGTAGGTCTGAATTTCATAATGTGGGACCTTCAATATGTAGGTCTGTATTTCATAATGTAGAACCTTCAATATGTAGGACTGTATTACATAATGTAGGACCTTCGATATATAGAACTGTATTTACAATGTAGACCTTCAATATGTAGAACTGTATTTACAATGCAGGACCTTCAATATGTAGGACTGTATTTACAATGTAGGACCTTCAATATGTTGGACTGTAATTACAATGTAGGACCTTCAATATGTAGAACTGTATTTCATAACGTAGGACCTTCAATATGTAGGTCTGTATTTCATAATGTAGGACCTTCGATATGTAGAACTGTATTTACAATGTCGACCTTCAATATGTAGGACTGTATTTACAATGTAGGACCTTCAATATGTAGAACTGTATTTACAATGTAGGACCTTCAATATGTAGGTCTGCATTTCATAATGTGGGACCTTCAATATGTAGGACTGTATTTACAATGTAGGACCTTCAATAAGTAGGACTGTGTTCATACTGTAGGACAACACTAACCTTATTTTAGGAAAGGTGGAGTTTTACACAAGGGTCACAACAATCGTTACAACTCGGCCTTTTGCGACAGCTTCGTATAAAGACCTCGTATGTAAGTGTATGAATACACCAAATTGTAATTCGCCGCGACTTTAATAAACAATATAAACAAACATGGCTGAATTCAAGCAGTGTTTGTCTTATGCATTGGAAAAAAATGAAAATAAATTGAAATTAAAAGCATGAACAGCTTAAGGCTTTAAGAAATGTTTTCAATTAAGCAGACACCATTTGTGTTATAAAATAGTCCAATATGGCGCCTACCATATTATTTCCGAGGTGACTTATTGAAGTCGCCCGAGGTGTTCCGATTGGGGTCACAATTAATTTTAGTTATCTCCCTTTTGATTTTTGACATGTGTGATGGAACACGTCCATTATTTGTTTATGCAAGGAAAATCAACTTTAATCGTCTTATTTCAGTAAAGGTTGCGTAATCTCCCTTTACATATATTGACGTTACTTGAGGGGACACGACTCTCAAAGTTATCTTCCTTTTCTTTTATGACGTCCTATTTGAGTGTACATAAGTTTTACCACCCTCTGTTATTTAGAATCTGTCGCTACACTCCCTCTTTTTTGGTGTTTTATATCATTTTATTTTTCTTTCTTTTTTACTAACACATTATTTCATTACTATTTAATTTCGTTACATCTACGTTTCTTGGCTAACTGTGCTAACTTTTCTATTTTAAGTAAGTAACTGTGGTATTATCTCCATTTGCCATTTTGAGATCATTTTCGTGAAGTGCCCTAGCTTTGAAGTGATAGCAAAACTTTAAGGGGACACAACTCCCTCTGGCTTTTTTAAATCAAGTCTTAACTCGTATATTCATTAAATCTATAGTGTAGTGGGCACTCAGATGGATAAGACACTGCCAACAGCTAGCTCTTTAGCGACATGGTTAGAGAGCCTGGAACATTTGCTAGTTAAGGAACGTTATCCATCCGACGTCATCGGCCAGGTTACTATAATGGTGACAGCGGACGAACCTCCGCCAGGTCTTTACCTTGGTTAGTGCCTTTGTGCACTAGAAGTGATGGGTTAAGAGCCTTGCACGGTTGGAGCGGAACGGGTTATACAGTTGACATCCGGCTCATGAAGGTTAAAGAGGAGAGGAGTGTACCAGATTGGTATACGTACTTTAACAGCCTCGCTAGCTCTTTAGCTACATGGGTACAGTGTCTGGAACGTTTGCTTAGATAAACAACGTTATTTATGATATTTATATACATGGATGGTTGTCCGAAACCGACGTCTTCGGCCAGGTTACTATAATACCCTCAAACACCTCAATCACTTGGTTATGCCTTTTCTTTCTTTTTCTTTGTATTTCTATCTTTAATGATTTTTTATATATCAAGTAAGGAGCAAACATACTTAGATATGAAATGAATTATGTATTCTCAGTTACCGCGTCAAAAAAGTCACAACCGCTACAGAGCGGGAAAACCAGTGATACAAAAGCTCATGTTTTTTTTCTGGTCTCTGAGAGCTGACTTGTAGCTGCATTCCAATATGCCCTTCTGTCTTATAGTTGGGATTCATACGTGCATTCGGAATTGCACTTAAAGAAGTCAAATGTCACTGTCTTAGGAGTTGAACATATATAGTTTTAATATTACCTCTAGGCCGTCGTATGCCCGATTTGTCGATTCTACTGCTGCTGGCCTACGCAAACAATGGAGTACTAGCAGTCTGTTATAAAAGTACAATATTAGTATAATATTGTATATATAGTATTTGTATACAAGTATCTTTGATATACATAAAGTTTATCCACTGTAGACACTGTTAGAAAAAGTGATAAATAGACAGCAGTAGGGTTGTAAAAATATTTACGACTATATTTTACAATAATAAAAGGACTAAATGGACTAATGAGCTCCATTTAAATGAGATTCATTTACAAGCTTCCTTTCCCTGTAACTTAGGACTCATCTATACAGTGGTTTCAAGTTAAGGTCAATTATAGGATTCTTGCAACAAATAGGTAACTAGTATATATAACTACATAACATGACAATACATGAAACAAAAACTCGATATTTTATTATTATTAGTTTCTTTCCGTCTCATTAATGCATACATAAAACTTAACATTTACTAAAGCAATTCTATGCATTGTCACTCAAAAACTGAGTTATAAGAGACCTTCAACATGTACAGTTAAAATCCTGTATACATACAATATTGACTTGTTAGAACATCTGATCTTTCATTCTCATGAAGATAAGAGAAGATATTTGAAAACTGTTTCTTAGACTACATGAGAATGAATGACCTATCAATTTTTAATACATCATTCTTGTTTTATACAATATTATGCCATTTAAAAATCTTTCTGTCACTTAAAGCAGCAGCATACTATATAAGTTCTCAAAAGTACTGAAATTCCCGTGCATTTGTATGGATCATATAATAAACAGATTGTCATACAAATCTGAACTTACCCAACACATTTTACTAGATTACAAAAAAACAACAACAACAAACAACAAAAACAACAACAAAAAACCAGGTAAAAAGGGGCATGGTATAGCTATTTTAAATGTTTAAAGGATGACATTAAGCTGGATTATTTTATCTTGCTTTGAGAGTAATCAGAAGCATTGAAACATCTCTCTGGGACTAACAGCTGATTAAAAGTTTTTGGAAGATGTTAAAGGTTTCACCTGAAATGTCCTCATGTAAATACAATTTGCTCAATGACAGACATATTTTTGGTTGCAAAATCTACAACCAAGGCACAATAAAGATTATGCATGTTTGTAAATATATTATGTACCGCAGTATTTTACAAAACTCAGTTCCAAGTTTCTAATTGTTCAAAAATCAAATGATAGTGCTTTTGAAGATGATTTTTTTATAATGCAGTTTAGAAAATACGGATTCCAAGTTCTACAAAATGCGGTAAATATATATTACTGCTAATGTTTTAATCAATTTTTAACGCTGGTCTACGCAATTCTGCTCCTAAAAGGTCATTTTGTTATTATTATCATTATTATTATTATTATTATGATTATTCAGTATCTCCTGTACTGTGCCGAATCTTATGTGTAACTTTTTACATAATGCATAAGATTGCATAGGACCTTTTCCAACATTCGAGCAATTATGTAAGGGGTGTAACAAGTACTGGAATAATAAAAAAAGATATTAAGAGTAAGTTCCCTTCATACATTTTTCTTTATATATATAGTGAAATAAATTGGTTGGGGTCTCAAAAAAATCTATAACCACGGGCAATAAGTGCATTTGAAATTCCTTTCTACAGGTATTAAGGCATCTTCGAAGGCACATTGTACCACCAACTACAGGCCAACATTTCTTTTCGAATGTAGACTTGAGTTCCAAAGAACACGCGAGAGGAGCAATTTCGAATATTTATTTGAATCCCCTACTACAGGCCAGAAGTGCATTTTCGAACCACATTTTAATCCATAACTACTAGACAATACATGCCAGAAGTGCCTTTCTGGATGTTTATACTAATCCCCAACTTCAGGCTAGAAGTGCATTTGACTCTGTCTGATGTATGAGTTACACTGATACAGAAAGTCTGAACACGAGTAATAAGGACGGTACGGACCATATTTTGGTACGATGCGGGTCATATTCTGGTACGATACGGGCCATATTTTGGTACGATACGGACCATATTTTGGTACGGTACGGACCATATTTTGGTACGATACGGGCCATATTTTGGTACGGTACGGACCATATTTTGGTACGGTACGGGCCATATTTTGGTACGATACGGGCCATTTTTTGGTACGATACGGACCATATTTTGGTACGATAAGGGTCATATTTTGGTACGATACGGACCATATTTTGGTACGATACGGGTCATATTTTGGGATGTTTCCATGACGGTATGGACCATGCTGAGAACCCATTTTTTTCAACAAACATCCTCCATTTAGTTTTCGTATTGATGTATAATACGTATATAAGTATGGCAAGTAAAAGTAGATGCTCTTTTATTTAAGATATAACGGACCAAATCTTTGCCTTTGACAGAACGAATATAAACTAGAAATGTTAAGCAGGTTAACAATATAGAAAATAGACATTTTTTGGTTAAGTGAAGCACAACATACATTACTCGATTGAACCGATATAATATTTTCGTGATCAGCAAAGCCTCGGGCGAACATTAAAAAAGTTTCATGTTCACGAATGAAGTCATTTTAATCACCCCCTTTCATTGACTTTTATACAATATCATATAGTTGTTCATACTTCTATCAAATTCTTAAATGCAAGACTTAGACTTAAAAATTACTGGCGCCGAAAAGTCAGTATACAGTATTTATACTTTTTCTTTCTTATTTTCCCCTCCAAATATCGTTTTTCTTGAATAAAAACAACACAGTCCTTGTATATTAACATACAAGTTTGTTTCTTCATACTTGAGAAATCACTTTTACGTTAGTCTCGAGCCCTGAACAAGCAGAGACTAACATGTGATACTATTTCACATAACTTTTCAGAAAGTCAGGTTTACATTTCATTCATAACAATGATGTTGGTGTACTTGAATTCTTCTTAGAATCTAAAAACATCTTTATTTCTTACTCCTCGATGTCGGTATGTTCAATGACAGATGCTTATATGCCTTTTTTACCCTTTTTTGAATTTTGAACTATTTCTAGTAATTGTATCGCGGGGTGCATGCGAAAAATTTCTAAGTGCCACAAAATCAGATAGCATTATTTGAAATTATTGTAATTTACTTCTTATTTTAACTGAATCAAGTTATATGTCAACATACAATCTTAAGATTTTTAGTCATGGTGTCATGAAACTAAAATTAGACTAAAATTCCCATGAAATTAACAGATTACCTGAAACATCGCATCTTCTGATTGTAAGCAAAAAAATGTAGAAGTAGATAATGATAAATCACTCAGCCCACAAATATGTGAAGTTAACGAAAATGTCTGCGGCCAGTTACATTTATCGAACCTGTATTTTGTTAGCCAACAAAAAATAAAACTGAATTATCAGGTAACAACCTCTCTCTCTCTCTCTCTCTAATAACAATTACATCTGTTCAAAAATCAAGGGAGTAGGCCATGCAGTCTTTTTTTCTCTCACCAATAGAAATTAACATTTAAATTATAAAAATAAAAAGCATTTGTAAAACTACCACTATAATATAGTGAGTATATTCAATTTATATTTTAAGATAAAGTAAGTACTGGTTTCAAAGATATTAAAAAAAGTATATTTTGGGACAGTAAGCGAAAAGGAGGCACAATTACATTAAACTACTAGTTAGAGTTATCAAACTTGTCATATGGAGCTGGTGTTATCAAACTTGTCACATGGAGCTGAAGTGTTATCAAACTTGTCACACACATGGAGCTGAAGTGTTATCAAACTTGGCACATGGAGTTGCAATTCAATTTAATTTTGTTCTAGGAGCGGCACATGTTTTTCATTGAAGACAATGCGTCAATTGTCATTCGTCCTGTACCGCTGTTTCGAATATTTTGTATGGAGAAGTTGGCAACTTCCCGACGTTATATGACAGAACTACTGTCAAAACTGGCGCTAAATCCAACAAAACAAATATTAATCATCAAAATATAATTTTAATAACTCTTAACCCTGTGTAAATATCACAGTACATTCTAAACTGCAAGCGAACATAATTGTCACATAACATACCAAATACAACTTGGGATGTTACAAAACATACAAACACAGTACACTAATCTATTGAAAATACAGCAAAAGGTTTTTTTTGAAGTCGCACTCGAGTACACTTCCCGAGTTAACAATTATTAGTGTTTTTATCAGAGGTTGGGATCGTTGTTTATATAGCTTGAAACCACGACCTCTAGGTTGTTTTAATGACAGACATGTATGTGTTCAGTAGCTCTTCGAGCTCTTTAGCATAAGTCAAGGTCGACTTTTTCAAATACCGAACAAACTAAATCCAACGTTAATTTTGCTAAAGCAAATTCCGTAACTAGCAGATTGATCGGTTATCCCAAACATTCAAGGTATGAACTCATTCACGAACTGCATTTTAACAAATACTTACCTAACACGCTAGCACATTTGAATGTTTACTATTCTGATGCCAGTAACCTAACGCTTAAATTAATATATTACCACTAGCTTTCTCGAGATTTAAAAATACAGTTAACAGTGACATTGCAACAATTACCGGCAGGGAAAATTGACCGACATTTAACATTAATATTACGACATTGAATAGCAGATTTAGTGGCGGTTGAGACATTTAGCGACAATGTTGCGACATTTAACAGCAAGTACGACATTTAGCGGCGTTGCAACATTTAAAGGTAAAAGGTAAAATTATGATCTTGGTTTAAATGTCACACCTAAAGACCATTACTTGAGTTACTGGTGTGGAGGAGCGAAGGATCGAACTCCATACCCCAGTATTACAGACGCAACCCGTTACTACTGAATCACTGATATGCAAAACGAGACAGGTCGTTCTGTTTTAATTATCCCACGCTGTTAAAGATTTACCTTGTTTTACGGTATATGACCGTGATGTATGTCATGTTACTGCGTCGTGGAAGTATTAAACATTTGATCTGTAGTTTACAGTTATCAGTATTTAAAGAAATAAAGAGAAAGATAACGGTCACTCGAGTTGTTCGGATAAAGGGTAGAGGACTTATATAATAGAACATGGGTAAGTTTTCACTTTACATTTGTAATGTTTTCCTTTATAAATCTGTATTTGTTTGCTCTGTAAATACGACCTGAAAGGCATTCTTAGTGGAGTAACTATCAGTTCTGTCAATAAAGCGTGGTATTTCATTTTCATTTTAACCAAATCGGGGTCAACACATACACAAATGCCCGAACAGATCTACACACAATGTCGACTATTGATCAAACTATGTCGGAACATACATATATTTCACAGACCGAAAGTATGGAAACTTTTGTAGATTCTATTTATTCAGGCAACGGAGAAAAGTGTGACCTTGAATATTTCAATTGCCCTACTTGCTTGTGTTGATAAAATGAATAGCCGTGCAACAGTTGTAATGATTTTAACTGTGAACAAAATAAAGAGTGTTTGAATAGTATACAGTATAATGGTTAGTGTACATAAAGCAAACATATCTATAAAATTCGCCTCAATTCCCATTAATGAATTATCCTTTAATTTGATAGCTTTTTGTACATGAAAGAGATAATCGGGTCTCTTCTTGTAAGTTGCATTTGCAAAGCAATATACAGAAGCATTTAATCTAGAATTAAATAGTATACATTAACAAGTTTCAAGTTTATTGGCAAATTATTGTCTTTGGCCATTAACAAGCCCTTTCAGAAAATAACGTTGTTTTTTCATACTGTAAAATCAGACATTTTACGATACCGTAGTTTTGCGATTCTAAAATAAGGGTTTATCATAGCATTCATCAAATAAAATAAACGATTGTGTGAGCTTATTTTACATATTCTACTCGCGTAGTTGACTGTCTTGTTGTTTCAATTCATTGTATTTCGAGTAAGCTATATAAAATTAACAAAAACGAAGGTATATCTGTCTTAAATGAAGTAAGACATACATTTAGTGAAGGCAGACCTCTCTTTAGTGAAGGAATCCCTGTCTAAGTGAAGATAGACTTGTCATTAAGTGAAGATAGACTTGTCATTAAGTGAAGATAGACTTATCATTAAGTGAAGATGGGCTTGTCATTTGTGAAGGTAGACTTGTCTTTTATGAAGATAGACTTGTCTTTAGTGAAGGTAGACCTGTATTGAGTGAAGATAGACCTGTCTTTAGTGAAGTGAAGGTTACCTGTCTTAAGTGAAGATTGGCTTGTCATTTGTGAAGGTTGACTTGTCTGTTGTGACAGTAGGCTTGTCTGTTGTGAAGAAAGATGTGTTTTTTAACATAGGCCTGTGTTTAGTGAAGGTAGTTCTGCCTTAAGTGAAGATTGGCTTGTCATTTGTGAAGGTAGACTTGTCTGCTGTGACAGTAGGCTTGTCTGTTGTGAAGAAAGATGTGTTTTTTAAGATAGGCCTGTGTTTAGTGAGGGTAGGCTTGTCTTAAGTGAAGGTTGTTCTGTCTTAAGTGAAGCTGACCTGTATTTAATGAAGGTAGACCTGCCTAGGCGAAGACAGGCTTGTATGAAATGAAGGTAGCTATTTCTTTTGTGAAGATAACCCTGTCTTTAATGAAGACAGACCTGTCTTAAGTGGAGGTAAATCTGTCTTTAGTGAAGATAGACCTGTCTTTGGAGAAGATTCACCTGCTTTTAGTGAAGAAAGACCTGTCTTTAGTGAAACTAGACCTGTTTTCAGGATAAAAATGCTTTGTCAAGGCAAACCTCTACCTTTTTAGCACCTGCTTCACTCGTACATCAATGGCTGTAATGCAGTCCTAGGATCAAACCCATGAACAAAATACAATCATTCAATTCTATATAACCTAACAAACATTGCCATTAGCACCGGGTATTTACTCCAAAACAATTAGTTGAATTAAGTGTAACGTCCCCTAACAGTCAAAGTTATATCGGGCAGGCTGTTTACCCGGAAGCGACCAGTACAAGTCTCCCATTCTTCGCAAGAAACTGCCAACTTTCTCAGGGAAATGATAATGATCGTAGAGGGGGGAGGGGGGGGGGCGTGGGGAAAGTAGGGGGGGGGGTGTCGAACACATGACCATTAATCTAAGAAAGATGGAGTGCTTTGGATTCAGTTAGTTATGATAACTTTTGCAAATGGTAATGAAAAACAGTGCAGACAAGCCGTCCACATCATAGCTAAGTATACAAACGTCCAATGAGATACTAGAGATAATGTAATGTCTAATCCTTTTTTAAAGCATAATAATAAAGGGCACAGTATCGCTTTAACAAATAAAAGTGCTAAAGGTACTGTAATCAATGACGCGAGAAGCAGGTTTTTTTCTCATGATAAATTTTCACTATATTAAGATTTATAACACTCGTTCAGTATATTTTTGTTTTCAATTTAATTAAAATTTGCACTGTTCCAGAATGGTTGGAAGATTTACGTACTCTACCATTAATAATAACATGTAAACGACGATAACGTAATGAAACGTAACCGCGAAGATGGCACCTTTAGGCCTCCGTAGATTCCACATTAACTTCCCAAATATGGATGCGGCCCCAACATTGAAAAGTATCTATGGCAAAATACGGGATGTCACGTGATCAAGGTCAAGGACGAATTTTGGACACCGCTGTATCCATTTAAAAACGTCGCACGAGCTCAGATTTTTCCAGATCATGAACACCTACTCAGTTATAATCTATACATGCTTTGCAATATCGTGTTCCTAAGCGGCGGTATGATAAGTTATTCACTCTTATTATCGCAATTTGCAAATTATACGAACCAGATTTTGACCAGACTTGTACGGACTTAAGAAATCTTCCTATCAAGCTTGGATGACCTTCACACGTGTGTTTTCGCTATCCAATCTAGTGTACAACATTTACAGATGCAAACCTTGACTATAAGTTTGTTCATCTTATCTGATACACATCAAATACAAAAACTGCATTTATTCACGCTTACTTAGCATGTTTTGAAAACAAGCTTATTATCGAGTTTCCTTCCAAGCGCGTAGTTGAAAAGTAAAATTTATAAATCAATAGAGGCGCTTTAAGGCGAATCTTAAAGAAATGTTTATTTGAAGTGCATTTTCAAATACAACTTTGAATCCCCTACTGCAGGCCAGAGGTGCAATTTGAATACACATTTGAATATGTTACATTCCAGAAGTGCATTTTGAATACACGTTTGAATATGTTACATTCCAGAAGTGCATTTTGAATACACATTTGAATATATTACATGCCTGAAGTGCATTTTCGAATTCTGATGTGAATCTAACTGGCGGAAGTACATTTTCGAATGCACATATAATTCTTAGCTAACAACTACAAACCGACTACACAGACTCTATTCTCTGACGTCATAGCATGTGCACCACAAGACCTCTTTGACCAGAGTTTAAGCCGTCGAAATCAAAGCTGGAAATCTGTGTTCACCATCTTGTAATTACTTCTGTATAAAATTTTCAAGTTCAAATTCTAGAGAAAGATTACACTATGTTTAGTAGTGACCAAGATCGTCTGTTTTTAAGCATAATAATTGTCAGATTTATAGTCATTAATTCGTAAAACCATTGCTAATGATTTATCTGTACATTAATGACACGTTGTTATTAGTCTCAGCTGTTTCTTTTGTAAAAATAAAAAAATAAAGAAACAGAAAAAATATATCATTTTACTTCGTGACATTTTTATCAGTCAGGAGATTGAAAGAAAGAAAACGACATTAATTGATGTCAAAAACCTGTTTACTTCAGTAAAGATCTGTGTATATAAATAATTTTTGCTCCAGTTAAATAAGGCCAGTATATCGAAGAAAGTCGCTTTCCTATGCTTATGAATATCTCTATTATTCAGCTTGTTGTGGAAAAGGACCAGGCTATGCTTCTCCTCTTGATGCCATGAAGAATGGTCCAAGGGAGGAAATCGTTTACATACCATGTATAATCCCACCTGAAACAAGGGCGAACAGGCCAGACTACCTTGTCACAGTGGACGTGGACCCGAAATCACCTAATTATTCAAAGGTAGGCAGTTGTGGGTCTTGATTTTTAGCGACGCGTTAACATTCCATTAACATTTTGATGCCCCCGGCATCAAGTGATTGAGTCGTCCGTCCGTACGTCCGTCTATGCACAGGTCCTAATCCTGACAAGTTAAGTAACTGTCTGTGGCTTCCCCTTTTCTTTGAAATCTCCCCTTTTTCTAACTTAGAGAAATGATTGACCCTTTTCTGCAAGTTGGATATTGCTCAATATCTACAAATAACAGAGGCATGGCAGTTTACACATTTACTTACCAGTGCACAAGTCCTGACCTTGACAAGTTACATAAATGATATTATTTAATCCAATATCCATATCTCTGTTTTTTTGTAGAAATGGAAAAATATACAACTAATTATATAGAACTTGCTGAAACAGGTTTACAATTTCCCTAAGTGCAAAAAAGGAGATTTCCAAAGAAAATATGTGGCCACATTTATGTAACTTGTCAAGGACACATATGGGGACAGGTTTCTATAACATGAACAAACCAAACTATAAAATTTTAATTAACTTTATCCAACTTACTATGTTGAATACTCAATATTAAATAAAGAAGTCAATAGAATTATTTTTCTTTTTACCCTAAAATTATATAATGCTCCATGGACAGAAATAGTTTTATAATAAAATTACTCTAATTTTGAATATTATGTTAAAAAACATAAACTGCCAGTTGTAAACTGTACTGAATGAATCATGCTGTTTTCGTGTGCCTTACATTGTAGAACCTGATTGAAAATAAAATATATGTTCTGTTCTGTTCTGTTCAAGAAAATCTCAGAAAACAGATTGTCCATTATCTGAATTTGTAATATTAAGTGTGTTTATAATGGCTCATAGCACTATTCAAAACTATTAATTTGGAACTTATGTGCTTACAATAACTGTTTTAAACTATGCCCTGAATTGAGATTTGAATGGCGACAAAGTATGCTACCGGGGAAATATGTGTTAACAAAACACAGCGTCTTTTTTCCCCATCTCTCTCTTTTCCTTGTAACTGATTAACTGATATATTTTCATTGCCCTGGAAGATTTTCGAGCCGATATTCATAGGCTCAATTATCCAAATTTTAAATGCAACTTCCTTGTTAATTCACAGGTAATAATTCATTTCTATTTTTGCGGTATGCCGAGGTTGTTTATGTTTTATTCATAATATTGAAAGTTTTACTGATGTGTTATACAGGTCTCCTTTTATTACCCTGTTTTTGAAAATATAAATTAGGGGATAGAAATCTAAACAATATAAAGTGTTCTTAACCATTGTTTGTTTATAGATAGAGTGGAGAAAATTTAAAATCGTGAGCATTCCATTTGGATCAATATGTAGAGCAGCTGCTGAAAAAGTTGCTAGTATTCACCAAATGTGTACTTAAAAACACAATGCGGTCGATATTTAGCTCACCTGAGCATATGCTAAGGGTGTTAGGTATTGGGATCACCTCGTGTCCAGCGTCCGTCGTCAGTCGTCCGTCGTCAACATTTTACTTCAAATGACATCTCCTCTAAAAACCACAAGGCCATTTTCAACCAAACTTGACACAAAATGTTCATTCTGTTGCCCTTTTCAAAAACTGCTTAAAACGTTCCACTCCATTGCACATAAGGGCTGCAGAAGCTAAAAATAGTAAAATCTCCTCTTAAACTGCAAGGTCATTTTCCACCAATTGTCACAGAAAAGTTCCTGATAAAGCCCTCTATTGAAATTGCCCAGATGGTTCCACTCTGTTGCACAAAATAGCGGCTATAGATAAAAATAGACTTGCTTAAAAAAGCTGCGTGTTCGAAATTGGCTCTGCCCCATAGGTTTTGTTTGTATAAAATATAAGATCTTTGAAAATCGTCAATTCAGAAAATTTAATTGCTTAACAACAGACCCACAGCCAAATTACTCAGGTGAGCGATACAGGGCCATAATGGCCTTCTTGTTTATTCCCGTTGACAAGGTTAACCCGTTTATTTGCCTCGAAATATACGTGGAAACGGTGGGCGCTCACTCCCAACCGATCATTTTTAATTAAAGTTGCAAATACAGATATATCATGCAATCAAATATAGTCTTTTGAATTTGTGATAAATGTTTTGTTGTATAAACAAATCTTTTTTGTAATAGTTTTCTAGGAATTAAAAGTTAGACACTTAAACTTAATGAGTACGACTTGTCTTTAACACAAACTTTCATTTTACTGTCTCTAGAAGTATTTTCATGCCTTTTTGGATAGGATGTGTTATTATTTGAAAAATGTTAACATATAAACCTAGTTTATTTTGACGCTTGTTACAGATAATACACAGACTATATCTGCCGAACATACAGGACGAGGTCCATCACACTGGCTGGAACGCTTGCTCCAGTTGTCATGACGATCCATCCAAGGCACGGAACCGCTTGATTATGCCTTGCCTAGGCAGTAGTAGAGTGTATATTGTGGATGTAGGCACGGACAAGTATACCCCAAGAATACATCACGTAAATAACGTTGCACATTCTTGTAACAGCATCTTAGATTTGACAGCAACAGACTTTAGTTTGACTTTAATCTACAGAATTGATATATTTAAACATGGCTCATCATTTATTTTATCTCCAAACGTATTTTATAAACCAGTCTAAACTCTCTTTGGTGAATACATAAAATTTCCCTTTACGGAAGAGGAATAAATTTCAGGTTTTAGCGTTCAGTTAGTATATGTAACTGAAGTGCGGAAAATGAGCTTCGTCGTGTGAAAATTAAATATGAGCAAGTCTGTGTATTAATCCTTCTAAAGTACCTTAAATCATGTGATTGCAGATAGTGGAGCCGAAAGAGCTGCGTGACAAAGCCAATTGTACGACCCCACATACGACACATTGCCTGGCTAACGGAGAAATTATGATAAGTTGTCTTGGAGATGCCAATAAAGACAACAAGGGTTTGTATAGATAATTTCAAGGCTTTTGAGGTGAAACTGTATACACATTAGATTTATTCTGAAATATCCTAAATAAGTGTCATCAATAGCTTTGGTATAGCAGCTAGTTGTACCAGTCACTTTTAGTATTTTAGCATATCGGCTTGCTATGATTTAAGAAGTTGTTGCCTTCAACAAATTCAAACTAAAGATATAATCGAATAACTTAAATACAACTTTGTTATTGTAGGTTCTTGATTTGGTTAACTTATTTCTATTTTTTTGTTAATGTATAATACCGAAGAAGTTTGTTTTCTTTATTTCTCAAATATTGTGGCCCATTTAGAATTAGTTCGATATAACCTAAAACACATTTTCAAACACTCGGGTCTAAGAACAGTCACAGTAGACATTTGTCGTTTTAAAGAGAAATCAAAATAAGATTATTTGAGGTTTAACAAAAGAAATACACAAAGTACAAACACAAACAGTTCCGGTCTCCTCCCAATCAGCTCCTAACTCTGAGCGAACCACAGCTTTCGGCAGTGGGCAGATATGGACAGACTGGTCAATCACTATATTGTCAAAATGCCCACAGTGGTGTATCCCGGAACTCTAGAGTTTACAGAAAGGAGCAAACTTCTTAAGGCGAACTAAAGGGCGCGTTTCTTCACGGAAAAAAGTATGTAGCTAATCTTATGCAGCCATAATGTATCTATCTATATGTGGTCATGAGTTTAGGCCTTGATGAATAAAATTAAGACATCTGCTGTTCAGAGTGTGCTGTGTTTTAGGTAGCTTCATTATTCTTGATGGTGAAACATTCGAACTGAAAGGGAACTGGGAAAAGGGACAGCCAGCCCCTTTTGGATATGACTATTGGTACCAACCCCATTTCAACATAATGGTCAGCTCAGGTTGGGCAGCGCCGAAAACTTTTGGTCCCGGCTTCAACCCTGCAGACGTTGCAAAAGGTAAGATTATATCGAGAGTTGTAAAAACGTGCATTTTTTCTACAGTTTAACCAACTTCTGTGTCTTTACAGGTCTACACTTTAATTTTATTTATATTTCATCAGGCTGTTATAGCGCCTGACAGGCATATTTCACTTCCACTCGCCAGCGGGAGAACCGCTTCCGCAGTCTTTTTATTTGAGAGACATTTTAGTTTCTTACGGAGGATAAGTTCTTGCGTTTGACCTTCCAAGGATAAAAGGATGGAATGATTAACTAAAAACCTGCAGAAAGTTAAAACAGTTTGAACACTATGCAAACAATTAGTATTACAAATATTCATACAAAATCTTTTACTTGATTATTAATGAACCGTCAAATCGAAATTATGTGTCACATTTCTGAATGCAATTTACTACGTTAATAACTGGAAAGTAATGAGTAACTAACTGTTTTTTATTAGACTATAACAGAAAATGGATCATATTGTGAATGCTTCGTTATTTATTGTCAAATTTAGGGTTTAGTGGCACCAGTTAACTTTACACCAGGCGGCAAAAAATCTAATGTATAGTCTTACCAGCTCGCATATGCAGGAGGTATTTGGAGTTATTCAAATCAGGTAACAAAATATATCTGGGTAAATAGGACAAATAAATCAAACTTCTAAAACGTTCTTGTTATTTCAACGCTTACAATACTGAAATTTTTCAAAGTTGCATTTATGTAGTGTCATTTTATCAGCGTAACTTTGAATATTTTACAGGGTTATACGGCCACGAGCTGTATTTTTGGGACTGGGAAAACCACAAACTTATCCAGACCATCGACCTTGGCAATGATGGTTTGATCCCGTTAGAAGTTCGCTTCATGCACAACCCTGAGGTCCCTCTCGGATTTGTTGGCTGTGCTCTTAGTTCCACTATTGTCCATTTCTTCAGAAATGAGGTACTTTATATTTAATTAAACCTTGTAAGTAATCACTTGTTAAGTCGAATAGATGACACTGCTTACTTCCCAGGAATGCTGGTAAGGTAAACTACTCACCCAATATAACTGACAGTAACAGAGTGGCCAAACCAAACAAACATGTGAGCCTTTATATGAGGAAGGGAGGTAATTCTTACCTAAGGTGCGGTTCTGTTATTAGAGCTCACAAGAAAAAGAAAAGATAATGAAACTTGTAAACTACATAACTGAAATACAATATTGGACTCTTTAAGAACAACTCAAAATCATGAATCTTTTATAATATAATATATAATTTAAAGTATTTTATACAAGTATTTTCATTATTTGTGTCTATTTATAGACTCTTTTATCAAAAATCAATGTTAAACGTCTTAAATAAACACTTTTAAATTAGCTTAAGCTCAGACAAACACTGTACCGTAAATTATAAGGTGAATTTTTAGTTAGCACTAACGAATGTTCGTTTAACCTAGAATGGTTCCTGGGGCACAGAGACAGTTATTCGAGTTCCCCCAAAGAAGGTCAAGGGCTGGGCCCTACCAGAAATGCCAGGTTTGATCACGGATATCATTCTGTCCCTAGATGACAGATTTATTTTCTTCAGTAACTGGCTACATGGTGACATTCGGCAATACGATATTACAGACCCGCGTAACCCGAAGCTTGTAGGTCAGGTATGTTAAAATGTCGGTCAGATTAATATATACATGTATAACCATTGTATCTTGGCAGCCTAGTTGATATGTTATCTGGAGGTTACAATGCTGGACCTAAACTCATTTTAGGCGATACCAAAGAACATAGAACAGCCGGTACCCACCCATAAATATGGAAGCTATTCGTTGCCAAAAAATCTAGCCTTGCTAGTTTGTGAATTCATACTTCAGTTTTACTTATCTTATAAAACCTGAATGCATATATACGATAGGTAGATCTACATCCAGTACTAGTAATTTGTATATTGAATGTCGCAGTTTTATACATATCATCTTTAATTCTATGAAGTAAGCTGATAACATGCAGCAATAATAAATAGTAGATTGTATTTTCAACTTTTCAAACTCAAACTAGGGCATGTTCAAATGTAGACGGTATAAAGTACACTAAACGTCTTACATCGAACAACACGGAGTTTAAATAGCAATGTAACTGCATCAGTTAACGCATTCAGATTGACAACAGCACACTTGACTTTTATATCTATAACACGATTAACATTTTTGACGATTTTGCAACTTCCATATATGGCAGTATCACGAAGATAGCCTAAGATTAAAAATGGTAGGAGCCATTTTTCAAGAGCGGGAAAGAAAAGGGAGGAAACTCTTATAACAAGAACATGAAACATAGTAATGACAGAAAGTTTTCTTTTGAATATAACTTTTATACGCCGTAGATCAACTGCAGATACATTAGTTGGTATTGAATTCATTTGATTAAGATAGGTTGGTGGTCACCTGCAATGTTTTTTCCATGACAGTTAGGTTAAATATTTCAAAGGAAATATAGTTTAAATAAATACACACTCGCTGTTCTTGAAACCACCTGCTTATTGTTCACTTGTTTTGTATAGCACAATAGTATATTGTACGAGTTATGTGAGGACAGTCCGTTTGACTGAATGATGTTCAAACAAGAGCTGTTACAATAAGGAGACAATGTTCTCCCACCCCGCCCAAGAACAAAGCCCGCCTATTAATTGTTATGGGAAATAATTTCCAAACTAGGTAAGTATTTGTTTAACTTTTTTATTCTTAAACACTGCCAATTTTATGCATCGGGGCTGTATTAGGGCTTCAGTGTTCAGAACATCAAGACGATGTGTCGCAGGCAACACCCACGCCAACTGTCAAGGTCACACGTAGCGTTTAAAGATCAACAAATTTTGTTTATATCAATCACTTATCACCCAAAGCAAAAGTAGATAAACACACCTTCTGAGTCAGAGACTGCCCTTCATTCATAACACGGCCGTCACTTGTTAAATACCGCCTCCTGAGGGAAGGGGTGGGGGAGGAGGAGAGAGGGGTGTTGCAAACATCTATTTTTTAAAACAGTTTCATGAGGAATATGAATTTACAGTCGACAAGGAATAATTTATATGTGTAAATGAACTGGCGTTGATTTTTCCGTGCCGCACCTTTTAATGAGCTTGTGTGACACAGTTTGTCGACATATCCTAACTTGATTTAAAGACTTATTATAATATAATATAGTTTGTCTGCTAGTGTCAGTAAAAGATCTGCATAAGACTTGCAATCACTCAACTGTTAAGTTATAATCCATGATGATTACTTGAGATTAAATCATTCATTCTTTTATCAAATATCGAAAACACTTCTATGCTATGCCTGCCGAAATATTGATAAGTACGAAGGAAACATGAAGTTTCAAATTAATTACTATGATACGATGCCTGAAATATAAATAAAAATTAAACCGCTGCATAATGTTTTTGTCACATATCAAAGACAGGGCTGTCAGTAAGTACCGAAATTGAGCGAAAAATTACGTTTATTTACGATAGATTTACGGCTTTCAGAAACGTGTTCAACGAGAATTTACACTAGTCTGACAATGTCAAGCTGCACGCGTAATGCTAGAAGCATTTGATCTTTTGTCGGTTACATGTACAAAGAATATTCTGCATGTTTCAAAGTAAGAATATACAATTGCTATAGTAACTCTAAAAACAAATTGTTTTGTAGTTTAACAATATGTAGTATGTTGAAATAGAGGAATACAATGTTACATATGAAAACCCAGTCCATGAATGTGTCACTGGAGTTAACATAGAAAGAAATACAATTGCATTGTGTCAGAAAACAAACTGTACAACTCAGATCAACAAGGCTGGATTTTTGGCAACGAATAGCCTCCATACATAATGACTATACTAGTATTTAAAGGGAGTTAACACATGACGATTTTTTTACAGACTTAACTTGGATCATGCCAGGATCTCAAGGACCTATTTTTCTCACTTTAAACAGCTTCTTCTTTATATAAACAATGTATTGTCAACGTTCTAAATGTACTTAGAGAAACATCAACTGAATAATCATTTTCAATTTGAAATTATTACGCATGCCATAATGGTTTATGTTTACCATAAGATACGTAGATCGATCTGATATGATTTGCACTGGTACTTTTTGACACGATATGATTTTATAAGAATAACAAGAAAAAATGTACCAAAATTTCAACTTTAGGTTTGGCTGGGAGGCAGTATCTGCCAAGGCGAAGGTGTAACAGTGATTGAGGACAAAGAACTAAAGGTTAGACAATAAATACTGTTTCAGTGAACACCATTTTCATTGTATTACTAGAGAAATTCTCATATAATCTCGAATCACAGTTTTATTCACCTCACCCTATTGTTATTTGGAAAAAAAAAAACTTGCAGTGATTTAATTATTGACAACCATAGCTCAGTTGATAGAGCGTTCAGCTCCGGTTCGGAAAGTCTCGGTTCGAATTCTAGCCGGGGCACAAGTTATATCCTTTGGCAAAACCACCTTAGCCACACATGCCAGTTTACTCAAGTGTGAATTGAGACTGGTGTTGAATGTTGTTGGATCTTCTCTCAAGTGATCGACTCAATCTTGCATGGTGTCTCAAGGGACTGACTCCATCTTGGATGGTGTCTCAAGTGACAAGTCAATCTTGGTCTCAATGATGGACTCAGTATGGGATGGTGTTTCAAGTAATTGCCTCAAGCTGGGATGATGTCTTATGTAACTGACTCCATCTGTGGTGGTGTCTGAAGTGATTGTGTAAATAGCGACATCTGGGTGGTGTCTGAAATGATTGTGTCTAAAGTAAATAGCGACATCTGGGTGGCGAAGTGACTTAATAAATCTGGAATGGTGTCTGAGGTGACAGAATCCATCTTGGGTGGTGTTGTAAGCGATTGATTCAGTCTAGGTGTTGTCTCAAGTGATTGACTCAATCTGGGGTGGTGTCTCGAGAGTTATCTAAATGAGTTATGAAAACTTCATGTCCGCTTTAAACCAAATTAGTATACAGGAATATATGTGTACAACATATAATGAAATCTTAAACTTGTTTGAAAGAGACTTCCTGAAATAGGCAATTTAAAATTATGACTTCTATAGTTCTTTATTGTTTTTCCTTTCTTTTAGAA